>OY978448.1:20807608-21407608 GCA_963854805.1 Plagodis dolabraria | reverse complement strand
GCAAACTTCGCTACGAGCGCTTCAAAAATTGTCGCCAAGCATCTAGTGGTGTGTTCCGGCAGAGTCAGTAATACTAGGTTAGTCTGAACAATACCTTCGACCACATCACCTGCCATCAGGTGAGATAGTAGTCAAAGGCTAATCTATCAGACATTTAAAAAAAACTGTCCGGCTGTATGTTGCGGCAGTCTTACTCGGAACAGGAATAACTTATATACCTTGGATTGACATAATTTATTATATTCAGGAAGTCATCAGCATAATTTTAGGTGTGGGGTGGCCCAAATTTCTACGTTTTAAATTCCAAACAGTTATTTGGTTTTACAGATAAATTAATTCTCAATAGTACTGTGGAGTCTCGAACTGTACTTGGTAGATGATAAGAGGTTTGTTATTACAGGGGCCCCTTATATGTCTGGTGAAACTGAATGCTCAGACAACTTCAGCTATCACTTCAGGGAATACAGACTTTATTTCATAAAATATTACACTAAGAGTTCTGTAGTAAAACGAAACCGATGGCAATTTGGCCGTATTCATCAATTTGTAGAGTATGATATGTTATTTTATAAAGATACTGTATGATTTACAACGATAAGAGCTATCGTATAATCTGTCATGGACGTTAAGTGTTTTTTTTTCCTCAAATTGGAACTGATTTCAACCCTCAAAAGTGTGAAATAACTTGTTGAATTACCTTTATATATATATATATATAGACCTATTTTCACCATATGAGCATGGCACCGACTTCGACAAGTTATTTCATATTTTTTAGTGTTGAAAAATCGGTTCCAAATTGATGTAAAAATTTTTTTTAGTTCTTTTTACTTAAGGGATCAATTGTCATTCATTGTCAATGACTATATCATCAAGATAAGGTATTGGAGTGTAACTCAAAAACGGCTTACCGATATTGATGAAATTTAAATGGGACCAAACGAAAAGCACCAGCTTTCAAATAAAAAAAGAATTATCATCGGATTAAAGAATAATATTAATAATCCGTTCAACTAGGCGAAAGTTATGAGGTGCCAAACATAAAAAAAAAATTTAACAAAAAATGGAACCGACTTCAACACCCAAAAGTGTGAAATAACTTGTTGAAGTCGGTACCATGATGGTTCAAAAGTACCTATTATCACAATATTGTGGGCATGGTACCGACTTCGACAAGTTATTTCACACTTTTGGGTGTTGAAGTCGGTTCCATTTTTTGTTAAAAATTTTTTTTCATTCTTTTTAGTGTAACTCAAAAACAGCTTGACCGATTTTGATGAAATTTAAAATGGAACCAAACGACAAGCATCAGCTTTCAAACAAAAAAATAATTTTCAAAATCGGTTCACCCAGTCAAGAGATCTGACCTCCTCCTTTTTTGGAGAGTCGGTTAAAAAACAGTCGAATGAGAACCTTCTCCTTTTTTGAAGTCGGTTAAAAATAGTCACAAAAAAATTGTTTATCATTAAATGAGCATTGTATAATGTCATTAGGCAAAAAAAAACTACCATTATGTTTATGTGATAAAATGAAGTAAGTCTGAATGTGTAACAGATAAGGAAAGTTTTTATCATTGTGCCTTGCAGTTTTTTTTTATAGATGATAAGCCTTTGACTACTATCTCACCTGATGGCAAGTGATGATGTGGTCGGAGATGTTGTTCAGGGTAGCCTAGAGTTTCTTTTTCGCTCAGTTATGTACGTTTTCTTGAGCTATTTCCCTTTCCATTAAACTTTTCATTATTGTTTTGATATTGAACCCTTTGTTAGTTCGACTGATGATTTAAGACAAAGCAAACCACCAATTTGTAGACCCTGCCTTAACTTAAATAATATTTGATTGGAGTAAATTTAACGAAGAAACTGTTTAAATTTGAACTAACTAAGTAACTAAGTGTTGTTTTAAAGTTAGGTACTTGTGTAGAGGCGTTTGTACTTATTGGAACTTTGTGAAAATGTATTATTTTCTATTTGGTGTATCTAAAAACAGAAGTTACCTCATAGAAAGTTAACAGAATTCCAAGTACACCAAATAGAAAGTTATGTCTTGAGGGTTTGGGTTTTGTAAATAGGTTATTGGAAGGTAAAATATATAAGAATTTTAAAAATCTTAAGCAGCTGGAAACCATGTCAGTTCTGCGTGACATCTGGCTTGTGATAACTCTGATATGTCACTATTCTAACATTGTATTATTTTTTGCGTTGAGTAATTGCGTAGCTTTATTTGGTAAATTTCCGGGCACAAATATAGCATGTAGAGCTTTGAAAATCAATATATCCAAAAAACTTATCTTGAATTTAGCTACCATAGTTTCAAAAATGTTATTTTAGTTATAGTATAATATCACTTGGAACCGGAACTATATGAAGTAGAAACATTTTGGACAACTTTTTCACAGATGTATCCAATTTGTTTGGTACCAAACTCGGAACTGATATTCATAAAGTTTGTGTATAAGTTATTGTGGTCCATTTGATCGAACAAAAGAATTATTATAGGAGTAAAGAGCACCTTCTAAAACATGACCTTACGACCAATTTAGTCTGCTCGAAAATATAATAATGCAATAGTTATATGCCATGCGACGATGACGGCAACATTGCTTGGCATGTCTGCTCGGCCGCATTACGTATGCTAGCGTAGTTTCTGCGGATCGCATTGTTGCACAGTTTGGGCTACGTTGCCAGACTAGATAAATAAAGAATTATTTTGAGAGATGCTATTAATTGTGTACATTGTCACAGATTAATGGGGATTAGAGACTTTTATTGATTTAGTGATGAAATGGTCACAACCATATATAGGTATCAAAACAATTTGCAGTTACAAACTCAAGTGTAATTTGCAACATGCATTTATTAATTGCAAGTTTTTGCCATTTTATTATATTATTTATGTACCTATAAATATGGTTGTTTGGAAGGTATTAACAATGTCGTTGGAGCAGGGTGCATTTCTATATGATTTGTTTCGTTTACGACAAATTCATCCAAATCCATCAGGGAATATTTTTTAATTATATTTTTATTTATAATTCTACACTCCACAGGTATAGAAATAATGTAAGTAGTATCCATCTTTATGCTAATACAGCTGAACTAATTGGGATAAAACTTGGAATAAGTATAACTAGTTTGTTTATAAAAGTTAATAAAATGGCAAACTACTATCTATTATACTAAATTGTTTTGATCATCGATGTAAGCAAGTGGGCCGCATTTTCTTATTTTTTTATATATATTCTATGACCTTAAGGAAGAAAGGTTCTCAAGTGGTTACCACACTACACCGGAAGACGGATGGTTGGTAGGCCCCCCACTAGGTGGACTGACGACATCGTGAAAGTCGCTGGTAGTCAATAGCTGTAACAGTGAACGTCTTCCGGCTGATGATGATGAATGACCTTAAAACTCTTTTTCAAAAATGTTTATTGAATTTGCTAGTAAATTTTTCATTTATGTTTAGGACAGGGAACATGCTGAAAGGATAAATTTTTTTGCTACATGCAATTATAAACTACCTACCTACATATGTAGGTATTTATAATGTTATTTTGAATGCATAAATATTGGCATTTTTATGATCAAAATGTATTAAAATCAGAATTGTCTTGTGGCATAGGTCTGTCTGTTTATAGTATATAATATCTCGAATTAGAAAGCATAATTTTATTTTAGTGATTTAAAGCAAGTACCTACTTATGTACTTGCATAAATTACTTACCTTGTATTACTACATATTAATTGCATACTTGCCTTCATTGATATTCAATGCAATATTACCAAACACAATACGTACACAATAATAATATGTTTTATTGCCAAACATAACACGCACACAAAATTTTAAGTCAATTGAGACCAATGTAATTACCTAATGAAGAAATTTTTCTGATAATAATATTACTCTGTGATGAAAACCGAGCGCGTCTTCGCGTCATCTTACAGATCGGGAGCATAACAGTTTGATAACGTGTCGTCGATTGAATCGAACTCATTCATAGGTGGCGCGCTAAATGTACAAAGTCAGTGATCTTAACTTCTTCTGGCAACCTTTAACAACAATCATGAATCTACCTACCTAAAAACCAAAAAAAACTGTGTACTACTGTTGTCGTGTCGTACTTTTAGTCGTAGTTATTAGATAGATAAAAGTCTTCACTCGAACTATATCAGTATTTTGATACTTCATATTCGGGTACCTAACCTCAAAACATTTCTGATCTGGTTACCAGTCAGTAACAAATTAACATCCGGAAAGTTACAAGGCTCTCATTTTGCGCCCTAAGGGAACCAAGACCTTCAAAAGTTCTCAAAATCCCTGAGTCTCTAACTACCCTAGTAAACTTGAAATATAGATACATATTTTCTATTGTTTACTTTGTTTGTTCAACAATTAGAAACGCGTCCACAAGTAGGTATCTATGCCTGTTTTTGATAAATGCGACGTTACCGATCCATGCAACTTAGGAATTTAGACTCGGAAGCCCACTCTGTCACGTTTTTATTTGAGGCTCATCGATGTCTCGATTTGTGTGTCCTAAGTCGTGAAGAAGTTACAGTTCATAAGTTACCTAGTTGCTAACAATTGAATAAATTACCTACATTGAGTCAATAACTGTCATATTTGGGTGAACTCGCTCTAAGTACCTTAAATATATCTGTTTAAGCCCAACGCGCAGCGGAGGGATTTAAGGAAACTCGAGAACAGAAATAGAACTTTCTCCCGAGTGATACAAAGTGTTTTATATTACACGTACGGGGAAAATAAAATCATTATAAGTCTTCTCGTGCTTGTCCCGAGACTTCTCAGGAAGTAAGTTCTTTATGACTGTTGAGCTGTATTTTTTAGTTCTGGTGGCGTCATCATTATAACATTCTCACTTCCACTATCAGATGACATTTTGAAAAATTAAGCAAAACAATTATATTTTTTTATATAAAAAATATTGTTGCGCATTTTTTCGTATTTCAGAAAAAGGTTGCCAGCCTCCTTTCATTGAAATCGAGTACAAAAATATCTCACCTCATTTTGTCCAATTATTTGATATAAAACATTTTTGAGGTATAACGTTTGTATTTTTTTATGTTCCTAGCTAAAAAAACTAAATAACTATATAAAATGAATTTTAATACAACATTCCTTCACTGCGACGGTGGGCAGAAATGATATTCCATATAACTTTTCCCGGCTCACATTTATAAGGGAGACATGACGAACTTTATAACACGTTTTTGACAGTGATTTGAAATATATAGATTAGTTATATCCGAACACCACTGCTCTAAAAGCTTACTAGAATTTACCTTTATACATACCTACGCACATGTATATGCAGTTTGTAATGACAAGGAAAGAACGTTCAAATATTATGCGTCATATCTGTTGTTAGAAAGAGATAAATAAGCAATTCGTGTTACCACCGAACCGCCACGAGACGTTCCGATCACCATTATGCTGCGATCTCTTTCACTCTCTCACACCAAACGATACACATATCTCGCTCATCCATTTCATTGAGATTAGTTCCTAAGATAAAACAATATGATGATATTTTCTATTTCATCAATAAAAGCAATAATTACGCGTGAAATGAAACAGTTTTCTTATCTCTCACAGTGCCTGTAATTGGTGCAGAGTCTAAAGACACAAGAAAGGCATATTGTCCACAGATTATTCCTAAAAAACACGATTAGCGGCGATGTATTCACCGGACGCTTGGAAGGGCAAGACTGATAGTGACTCAGGTGATTACCCTGCATTCGTCTAGTAAATATGGAGGCCATACAACACATCTACAGGTAAAAAAATCTTAGGTTTTTGAACGAACAATGAAAAACTTTCTGAGTGGGTGTGGTATAAAAAATATTGCGTAATTAAAATTCGCAAAAAGTTTGTCTAATTCTAGATAGGTCTTGAAAAGTCGTTAATAAACAATAAGTTACAGACACGTTATTTGCTTTTGTATAGTGGTGTATACATTACTAAAAATTATGGAGAGTTCAGGCGATAATACAAAAGAGGTTAATGAGGTAGGTACGTATTCTCAGTAATTTTCGCTATGGAGATCAAATAGCAATTCAATCTGATAAATTAGTAGCTTTTTTAATAGTAAATATTGTTACATAGTTCGAATGGGTTTCACCGTTTTCGAAATCACATAACATCACTAATAATAGCTGTATAAATGTTTGTGTGTGTTTGTGTTATGATCACTTATTAAGTACCTAAACAAATAGATTGATTCTAATGAAATAATAATAAAGCACACAGTTTGCTTAGGTTCTGAATTATTGCATAGAACACTTTTATACTAATTTACTTAGTAGTTTCCGAGGTTGCACTACAGCTGCCCCATGCCGCTTATGGTTATACATAACCATAAGGTACGGGGCAGATGTATCCTCATAAAGTTTTGTTGGTGGTTAAAGCTCCCACACATCTGAATAGTCGGCAGAACATGTAAGTTGATTATAAGATCCTCAACAGTAATACCCTTTTGAGTACACTAAGTGGATATGTAGGTACTAGTTATACAATTATATACAGTTATACAACATTGGATTAATTCTGTACTAACTAATCGTAATTATTACAGCTTATGCTTGCGTGTGCGTTCCTGTGGGATTTTATTATCATATCGGAGTCCATAACGAACTTAGCTGAAGTTCGGAATACAAAAAGTTGGCCAAGTGCGAGTTGGACTCGCGCACGTTAAAACAAAAAAAGGTTTAAGTATAATGATGTATAGCTATTGGTACGAAACCCTACGTGCGCGACTCGCATTTGGCCAACTTTTTGTATTTGTTGTTATAGCGGCAACATAAATACATCATCTGTGAAAATTTCAACTGCCTAGCTATCACCGTTCTTGAGATACAGCCTGGTGACAGACGGACGGATGGAAGGACGGAAGGACAGGGAAGTCTCAGTAATAGGGTCCCGTTTTTACCCTTTGGGTACGGAACCCTAAAAAGTGATGTTTATGTATTTGTGCGCCTTATATGCAAGAATACCTTTTAACTTTGACGTCCTGGTATGCCGATCATCAGGTGCGTATTTCCCATAGCCACTTTTTACGACATATAGTTCAAATTGAGCCGTAAGCATAGAACATAAGTCTCTCCGTAAGTCTAAAATTAAACAAAACGAATTACGAAAATGTTTTTTGTGTAAAAAAAACTGTACAAGTACATATATAGCTATTTGATGTAACCCAATTTAATTAAGTATTTATTTTATTTTGGAAATAACATCCTTCTTTTATTCTTATTTTTATTTTTATTTTTATTTATGTATTCATATCATAATAACCTTTTTTTAGTACTCGGTGTATGCAAACATAACACTAATCTATATACAAGCTAGCCTTTTGGCTACTAGTTTCGTTTACGTTTAGCTCAAAACAATCATTTTCACCTTTCTCAGTTTTTGATAATATTTCCAAGAGCTCCTAATGTTAATAGTGTATTGTTCGTCAGTCTTACAAAATTCTTACAGAATGAAAATAAGTAAGTTAAGCTTTAGCAATGTAGCCATATTTGATTTAAGTTTATGGAGTTTTTCCGCCAAATGTGACGGTATATTTTTTAAGCTTCGATAATATTTTTTTCCTTTGCTAGAGGCATCTGGCTGATGTCAAAATTTAAAATACTGCAATATCCTTGAACATCTATAGTGACATTGGTCTATTAAATTTTGTTGGTTATAGATATAAAAGTTATTCCCGTATAGTTTGTTCCCAGTTGTTGTAATTGGCCCTAAGTCGATAAACCGGTAAAAAATACAAACATGGTCATTATCTGCCCTTAATTACTCACAACCTACTTCTCATTCTACTATGTTATAGTCGCTAAAATAAATTTGATTGTAATAACAACTTATCTCCGAAACTAAAGGTTGTCTAAATGCTTTTATTGTAGTAGCTGTAGTATTGTATATAGTTCGTAGTATTTTGTTATATAAAAACCTCCAGAACGGCGGAAAGAATTTCGATAAAAGTTATTTATATTTCACAACAGAATCAAGATATAAAATACAGTTTATTCCGATACTTCCTACGTAGTTCCCGATGGAATGTGACATAATCGATTTACACACTGGTAAAGTCATGTGAGAAACTACAATAATATAGATTGCATATTATAGTGGGTATATAAAGGACATTCAATGACCTAGTCATGGAAACCTTTGTATAACTTGCTTTCATATTAAAAACCGAACATTTATCTAATAGCGTACGGTTGTGTTAACATTTTTCCATTAAATTAGGTGCTTATATTGTTGGCTAACCTTTCCTATTAACACACATCCACCACTCTTGTCGCCGCCGCCCGCTCTGTAGACTGTAATAATTCAGTGGCATTGAAAGTTGACAGGAAACTATGCGCTTCTTATAAAATAATGCCAATAAATACAGCTACATATATATAGTTGCAAAGTTTTCACACATGATTCTAGTAAAACAAAAACAGTTTTAACTAAATATACTCGTATCAACTGTTAGTTGCACTCAACCACTGTTTCTCGTTACTAATTCTCGTAACCTGATAATTATGTCTTTTACTATGTGCTGCTTAAGCATTTTGCGAATACCAGCCTGGTCGACTATCATCCTCAAGTAGAAAATTTGTCACTTAACTCTTTAAACCCCTACAACAGTAGTTGTTTGACAAGAATCACAGCCTTACTTCTTACCACATTTTACTGTAGGTGAGGTAATTTATTGCAGTTTCCAACCAGGCATTGAGATTCCTGCTTATTATGTTAGAGCGTAATGCGCCTTACCCTTTGTATCCACCGGATTTGAGTATTGACGTAGGTAGGTATTTAAATTGCAATCAATTGTGACATCCCTAATATAACCAAACACTACTCGCATCAATTGTGGGTCTTGAATCACTCTGAGCGGTAATATCAAAACGTGACTTTTACGAGGGTTGTACTATTATTATATCACCACATTTTATAGGGTTTTTGCATTAAGGCGAGGCTTTCCACGGACTTTAGGTATTTTATGCGAGCGCGACGTATTCATTTACGCGACACAGAGTTGTGTGCGATGCGCCGCGTGCACGCTTTTAGCTCTCCAGGTAAGGTTCAGTACAGTCCTACCTACGTAGCGGAGATCACGTCAGTATGACATTTTAGAATGGAATTAACATTTGTCGTGTATTGGTACATACGCCGGAAAAATAATCGGGTGTTGTAGGGGTTCGATCAGTACAGTAGTGTTTATATATCTATACAGTTTATTGTGTACCTACGGTTATTTTAGATGGGTAAATTATCATTCTTAAGAAAAACATTTTTATTTGTGAGAACTACATTAAATTAATATATTAAGGTTCTATTATATTTTTACTAGCTTTCCAGGCGCGGCTCCGCCCGCGCGTTTGTCGGTTATCGCGCAAAAACATTAACCTCTTTTTGCGCAGTTGGATACAAACTATCCCATGTTTTTCCCGGGTCTCAAACTATTTCCATACCAAATTTCATTCAAATCAGTCCAGTAGTTTTGGCGTGAAAGCCTAACAGACAGACAGAGTTACTTTCGCATTTATAATATTAGTACTGATTATAGAGAAAGCCGTTTAATGCACCTATTCATAAATGGTAATTTGGTAATATTATTATATTTTAAATAAATATATATATACATAAACTTCATTAAAAGAACACATTAAATGTCACAACCATGTCATGTGAGATTCCCAGAATTCAGTAACAAGTCTGTCTGTCACAGTTGTCCTATTAATTAATGGCGTCGAGTGATATAGCTGCGTAAAAATAAGGTTGATATTAGTTATTTTGTAAAACGAGTACCCTTATGCTGTCAAGACCGTGGCTCTTAAAATATGTATTTATGAATATGTCTTCGCAGATTTTTATTAATTTGGTGTGTTTAATAACAATTAATCTAGTGATTGTTTTAAGATGGCTACTTTTGTTTAATCTTTGTAGTTATAGCACGGTGCGAACATTTCAGATCCATGGACGTCACAACCGTGGTTTTCATAGAACCACGGTTGTGGCGAGTGGCCCATGGTCGAGACAGAATCGTTTAGTTTTAGTTAAGTTTTTTTAAATTATTATTTTCAGACCATGTATTCAACATAATAACAAATCTCAAAGAATTATATCTCGCGTTTAAAATAAAACCAAATTTCACAATATTTTTGATATAATTTAAGCTCATTCCAATGAACTGTTTTGCAAGTTTATAAAAAAGATATTATCCAAAACGATACTTGTTAAGTTGAGCGCTTATAGAGAGCATTTTTGAAACTAATAATATGTATCAATTGTCTTGGTTGTGACAGGAGCCCCATTGTAATAAATTTCATAAAGCTGTCCTGTACAGAGTGCTCAATTCAAACTCAATCAGTACAAATCTTACTTCATAATCATCGCTCATTAAGGCAACCATCTTCAGGCAGATATTTGCCTTCTAGCAAAATTGGCCAGAAATAAAAATAAAATTTGCCAGATAGTGTACATTATTGAAGATACAGTAGAACCATATCCCGTAAAACTAAAAAAAATTAAGTCATAAAACAGGGCAACATATACTATATTTAGATATAATGTGTCTATACGCGCACTGTTATAAATCAAAATGTTATTTGGAATTAAAAATTAATAAATGAATTTTAAGTTACTATATAAAAGTAGTTTATGAAAATTGTAAGATAAGGTTTTTAACATATTTCTAATAAACTCAGTTAGTTAGTATGTGTGTTAGCTTCTGAACCGACTTCAAAAAGTAGGAGGTTCGCAATTAGTCTATATTTTTTATTATGTGTGTTACCTCAGAACTTTTGAGCGGGTGAACCGATTTTGATAATTCTTTTTTTATTAAAGCTGATACTTGTCGTTTGATTTTTAAATGAAATTGAACGACAAGTATCATGAATGACACTCTAATAACTGAAAAATATTTTCCTATCTTGATGATATTATAGTCTTTGACAGTGAATGACAATCGATCCAGTAAGTAGCAAGAATCACTAAAAAGAGTTTAATTTTTTTTTAACAAAAAATGGAACCAACTTCAACACTCAAGTGTGAAATAACTTGTCGAAGTCGGTTTCATGCGCAAAATATTGTTATACTAGGTACTTTTGAACTATTATGGCACCGACTTCAACAAGTTATTTCACACTTTGGAGTGTTGATGTCGGTTTCATTTTTCGGTAAACATTTTTTTATATTGAGAAATTGCATTAGTATTGGATTTGTTAGTAAATTTAAGTAGTATTTTTTTATAACTATAGAAGTAATATGTAACATTAAGTGATTTTTAATACTAGATGGATATAAATTAAAATTATAAGTAAAAACGTAAACCTGGCTGTATGGAAACTCATGTTACGTCACGACTATGGAACTCAATGTCACACCCGAGACTTTGAACTAGTATTTTAATATTTTTCTAGGTTCAATGAGCTTGCGAAAATGTAAAGAGTTTTTATGTGTGATATACATAAAAAAAATCTAAATATATATTTTATTACAGTTGAGTTGAGGATTCCCCAGATAACAAGTATAAAGAGATACAACAGAATAAATTGAACTCATATTTTTTGGCATTGGACCTAACAATAGTGATAACAATTTACTAACCTTAATTTAACCATTGTGTACATATTAATAGTATATGGTTCGCAAATTGCGTTAAAAACTACACGAGTTAGATATAGTTTCAAACAATGAATTACAACATATCTAGATTCCATTCATCAAAATTGGTTTTCCTGATCCTTCAGGAACCGTTCGGAAAATCGAGATAAAAATTAGAATACGTTTTATGATATATCATCTAAATCCATTCAGCGGTGTTAAGCAAATTTTTGGCGAAAAATGGGCTTGAATTCAGCACTCAAAGGTGCAAAATAACTTGTTGAAGTCGGTACCATGATAGGTCAAAAGTACATACAATATATTTAACATTACATATTACAATATTGTGCGCATGGTCCCGACTTCAACAAGTTATTTCACACCCTTGAGTGTTAAAGTCGGTTCAATTTTTGGGGTAAAAAAAATTCCCCCATTTTAGTGTCCCTTGCTACTTGCGGATTCGATTGTCATTAATTAGCAATAACTATATCATCAAGAT
The DNA here is from genome assembly GCA_963854805.1 of Plagodis dolabraria. NCBI lineage: Eukaryota > Metazoa > Arthropoda > Insecta > Lepidoptera > Geometridae > Plagodis > Plagodis dolabraria. The sequence goes on along the minus strand of OY978448.1, from coordinate 21,395,487 downwards.
AGGAAAAAACCTTTCAGTTATTGGAGTGTAACTAAAAAACAGATAAGAGTACAACTACACCGCGGTTTCCACAGACGAGTGAAACTAATTCTACACGGTCGTGAACTACAAATATTTGTTAAAGAAGTTGGAGTTGGTTACCCCTCACTATGCTTAAGTTGGTGGGGTGGGCACCTAAAACGTGTTCGCTAAAATAGAGCAAAATTTTTGAGTTCGTCCGATATGTACCTTACTAATAGGCGTGCGCCTAGAGCGCTTGTTATGACTAGTAGTATCCTAATAGATGCAGTGTTCATTATGGCAGACTAAGGGCATCTCGTTTGTGGCTGAGGTTAATTAATTATCAGTAATACATAATTAATGATCGATTAAGTGGCTACTGCGGGCTTGCCACAAAGGTGCTAAAATGAATGTTGATGATTTCATTTAATCATAGTCACTGACAACTTTGTGTATCATTCTACTACGAGTATTAATAAATGCATGTTTTTTTATAATTATTGATAGGCTAGCCTTGGACTACTATCTCACTTGATGGTTATTAAAGATGTGGTCTAGGCTGTTGTTCAGGTTACCCTAGAATTACTCCTAGAACTCTCAAGGACAGCTGCCGGAACACACCGTTAGGTGCTTGGCGACAGATTTTCTTCTTAAGGGTGGTAGCTAGCCAGGTGGGCATTCAAAATGCAAAACGCCCTACTACCATGCTGATACTACTGCCATCGTGAGACAACAACCGGGGCCGACGGCTTAAAAAACGGCTTGACCAATTTTGATGAAATTTAAATAGGACCATACGACAAACATTCAAATATAAAAAGAATCATATAAATCGGTTTATCAGTAAAAAGTTCTGAGGTAACAAACATTTAAAATAAATAGACAAATTGAGAACCTCCTCCTTTTTTGAAGTCGGTTAAGAAGCTAAAACACATACTAACTTTTGAATTTATAATATATATATATATTATTATTATCATATAATAATTAAAAAAGGGTGGAGTAAATCTATACTAAAAATTATAAAGTACAGATTTGATTATATATGGTAATGAAGTTAATACTCAAAGCCCAGTGTATACCCATACACTGGGCTTTGATTATTAACTTCATTATCTTAGACCCTGGGTACGAAATACTAGGCATTTGGCTAAAACTAGATATAAAAACAATAATTTCATTGCATTTTAACAAGCTTATTGAACCTAGAAAGTTATCAAAAAACTAGTTCAAGTCACGGGTGTGACATCGCATATCATGGTCGTGACGTGACATGAGTTTCCATACAGCCAGATTTATGTTTTTACTTATAATTTAATTTATATTCATCCAGTTCTAAAAATCGCTTAATGTCACTTATTATTTCTATAATCATAAAAAAGACGACTCAAATTTACTAACCAATTCAATACTAAATTCAATATTTTTTTTTTTACCGAAAAATGGGCTTGACTTCAACACTCAAAAGTGCGAAATAACTTGTTGAAGTCGGTACTGTGATAGTTCAAAAGTACCTATTATCACAATATTGTGCGCATGGTCCCGACTTTGAAGAGTTATTTCACACTTTTGGGTGTTGAAGTAGGTTTGATAAATAAAAATACTCACCCGTTTTAGTGTCCGTTGCTACTTGCGGGACCGATTGTCATTCATTGGCAATGACTATATCATCAAGATAGGAAAAAACCTTTCAGTTATTGGAGTGTAACTCAAAAAACGGCTAGATCGATTTTGATGAAATTTAAATAAAATCACACGACAATCATCAACATTCAAATCAAATAAATCATCAAAATCAGTTCGGTAAAAAAAAAACGGACAAATTGAGGACCTCCCCCTTTTTTAACTGACTTCCAAAAAAGGAGGAGGTTCTCAATTCGTCTGTTTTTTTTTACGTTTGTTACCTCCGCAACTCTTGACTGTGTGAACCGATTTCAAAAATTCTTTTTTGTTTGAAGCTGATGCTTGTCGTCTAGTCTCATTTAAATTTTATCAAAATCGTTCAAGTCGTTTTTGAGTTACACTCCAATAACTGAAACATATTGACCTATCTTGATGATATAGTCGTTGACAATGAATGACAATCGATCCCGTAAGTAGCAAGGGTAACTAAAAAGATTCAAAAATAATTTTTGTTACCAAAAAATGGAACCAACTTCAACACCCAAAAGTACAAAATAACCTTTTGAAGAATATTTTGCGCTACTGTGATAATAGGTACTTTGGAACTATCACAGTACCGAGTTCGACAAGTTATTTCAAAGTTCCATTTATTTGTAAAAAAAAACAGCCCTTATCTTAATATTAACACACATATTAACCTTCACGATACTAACTTTCACTACTTACGAAATCAATTGTCATTCACCGTCAATCAGGAAGTCATCAAGATAAGCGTAACGAGTCGAAAGTTAGCCCAGAGCATGTTTTATTTTGTTGTTTGATATTCATTTTGATCCTGTTCTGTGTGGCGCTGCGTAGATCGAAAAAATTTACACAGGTCCTACGTCGACTGCTGTAGCTCTGCGAGCGCACTGGCGGTCAAGTGAGCGAGCTCTGATGCCATGAATTCATGTTAAAAAATCATATAAAATTAACATGATAACTTTTTTACATTTTTATTTATGATTTAATTACTTTTATTGATAAGTAATGTATAAAAAAATAATTTAAAATTAAAGATTGGTAAAAAGGGAGTCAAAAATCGTTTTTAAATTCGAAATAGAGGTAACTTTAGGATTTTTTTCTATCGAGTGAAGTTATTTATTATGTGGATCAGATTTATGAATTAACTCAAGAATATGCTTAAAAATAACATATATTTTTTTCAGTTTAATAACCGAGTTTTTTCTTTGAGAAAAGTTAATTCTTGTATGGCGTTTTTTGGCCAGGATCGCCTTAAGGCAAATGTAGATAACATTATTATATAATGATTTAAAAATATATTTTTAATATTTCAAAATCAGAAGTTCATATTAAAGTATACAAAACAATTGAAACCAATAGGAATATATTATAATTTTTTTTTTAACAATCATTTTGTGCATTTACTTAAACACCAAGTTGTATTTACAGTTACTGTAAGTATGAAAAGGACAAAAAGTAAAAAGAACAAAAAGTAAAAGCTTAAAGTTATTTTCATTATACTTATAAACACGGATTAGATAACTGTTTAATTGTTACACCACATACTAGACCAATACTACTAAATATTTGATTTTTTATAATAGAGGTCTTCTTTCTGACTGCGGTATTTTCCCAGGAACCTATAAATGGAGAAAAGCAGCGGAAGTACATATATATATCTTATACTGATAGACATGGAAATTAGAGAAGGTAAACTCCTTTTATTTTCCTTTATTATGCTGGCTGACTTGAACAAAGTAAACAAAAATTATGAAAGTGTGCACAACATGCGCACGCACTTAACTAGCTTGTTCTTCTTCATCGTATTCTTCATGTCTGAAGGTCGTGCCCGTCTTGAAATATCTCAACGGGACGTTTACCAGCTGCTTCCACACCATTCTCTCCTCGGCTTGTCTCAGGGCGTTAGGCAGGGTAAGTCCCGTTATGGCCTTAATTTGGTCGGACCAGTGGGTAGGTGAGCGACCCCGTGGCCTTTTCCCTTCTATTTTTCCTACTCTAACCAGCTTGTCCAAATTATCTGGTTGTGTCCGAGCGATATGACCAAAGTATCTTAGTTCTCGTTGGTAGCAGATTGTAGATAATCTGGTTTCGACGAATAGATCTGTTTTCTATTGTGTACTTATAGTTAATACAACTCATAAATTATTTTTGCTTCATTGGAATTTGGTACAGATAATAAACAATGAAAAATACCAATTTTTTTACAGTAATATTCAACTCTGCCAGGACCTTGTCTCTGTCAGCTAGGTTACTGGCATACTCCATCAAAATTTAAACATGGTTCGCATCCTCCGGCTTATGATAGAGCTCGATCTTTCCCATCAAATAAGCAATCATGTATAGTAACATGTGTTCATACAAAAAAGTACTCTGTACATGTGTTCGGAACGAAATCCGTGAGCTGAAACAATCTGCTTTCTACTTAAACCATGACCACCTAAAAACCATGGTGAACTAGCGTATTGGCTCTAAATGATTTTCTATCATAGCCTTTTGGTTTTTGACCGTTCATCAAAATACTTCCGCCAGTTATCAAAACATAGTTTTTAAAATAAACACTCCAGTCCCATTCTTTACGGCAGACTTTACCAAAAGGTCAACTTCTTCGTTACCTGCTATTACTATATGTGATGGTATTCACTACGCCACATCTTTTAAATTGTTTTTGTCAAATATATGTAAATATTTTTTTCTTTTAATGCCATGGGCACCCAAAGCACATGAATACGGTTATTTATTAATTTGCCCACAGTACACAGATAAAATGTAGATATATCTCCTATTTCACAGGAATAAAAAAAATACCAAAGTAAAATATAGTAAGCCAATCAACGCAAATTCACATTCGGTTAGAATACATAAAATTAAATATCAAACACTATAGCATAGATCACTATTCGATAGAGCCCCGACAATGATTTGGCGTTTTAATTAACTTCGGTACAATCGCTACGACTCGACTCGTTACGTAGGTATATGTGACATATTGAATATTCAAACACTGGGAATTACGCGTGTTGATGAAGTTATAGTTACTAAACTTGGATACAGTGAACAGTGCTATAATCAAGGGACAGAATATGTAATGGTAGGCAATAGAGGTACTAGAGCATTAATTAATTAATTTGTCTGATTAAGTTTGAAGCACAATTTCAGGGGTTATTATTCGTTGTTTGTTCAGATAGATAATTATTTTATAGTTATGGTGGTATTTCGGTACGAGTTAAAAGTACAAGGGATGAGTGAATTACTCGAACTTACGATTACACAATCGCGCTCTCGCTCACTTCAACATGAGTCGCGCTTCAAGAAACATGCGGCGGTTTTATATGGAAAATTCACGGATTGCTCTCGCTGGGATAGAAAATCGGACTGTGTCCTTGCCTGGCAAATTCCAATTACAACACAAACTGGTACTAAATATAATGTATTAAACTAAGCAATTAGTACTGACGTTGCAGCCTAGGGGATATCCATTTAGTCGAGGTGCAATGTAGCACTAACGTCTAAGGTAAATGATATATCTTCCCATTTGAGACTAAAGATCCAATACTGTGATCCCATTGCACTTATCTATTGTATACTGGGTGACGGGACGGTCGCCTTGTGACGAAATACATCTGATATAGGCCGCTTAATATTAATCAGGTGGGCCTCGTACCTGTTCCGTCACATTAAAATAAAAAATAACATATTATAATTGTTTTTTTTAAGTTTATAGCTCTTATTGGGGATTACATTTCAGATAGATTAGCTGATCAGCTCAAATGGGATTTATAACTGAAATTATCAATTTTATACTACTCGTTTATTTACAGAAGAAAAAGATATAATTGAGAGTTTGATTTCGGATGACAGATGTCAAAATTAAACTCGAAACCTATTGAACGTAGATAAACAGTTTCATCACAGAAGTTATAGGTTGCTTTTTCATTCGAAATCAATAATTTTTTTTTCTTCGTGGTGCTGATTCACTACTTTTCCCGCTGTCCACATTCGAGGGTAGTGCATAGACAGCAGTGCATGGCCATCCTGCGAAGTAAATACTACCAACTATTAGTAAAAAATAACGATAGTGGGATGTTGACAGCAAACAAACTCTACGTGCTCTTTAAAAAGTTTAAATTAAAAAATAAGGTGTTTTTTTATTTATTTCTTAGGATATAAGCATTGTTTTTGAAAAAAGGATGAATAAAATACCTCCACCTGCAGGGAAGTAAGTAAAGAGAAGTATAAAATAAATAATTTATTAAATATAATAGTTGACTTATAGCTAAGTAGGTATAGATGAATTAATATAATGACATACACAAAAAAAACTTTGTGGCTCCCTAGGTATAATCTAACTTATTATATTATACCATGTACGAGTATATTAGGAACGAATTCAATTAAACAAGATTAATGAAAACATGTTATAAAATAATTAAAAAAGAACTAGCAATAATATGATACTTACAGTAAAAAAATATGTAGAATGTAATTTAACTTGATCATTAAAACGCTTTTATTTTTTTAAAGCTTAAAACTTTTCAATATACGCCTTGTAATACTTTGAAGTGGTATACAGTTTTGGTTCCAAATAAGTAATAAAAAATAAATTGGTGCCATCAATTGAGTGTTTATCACAGTTGTTGTAAATCACAGGTGCGCTGAAAAACTACGTAGATTATAATGCAACATGTACGTATACGTAGATTATAATGGAACAAGGTACCTATGATTGTATCTATTGCTATTTTAAGGCTAGATTGCACGTAGAGCTTTCCGTGCAAACGTACTCGTAGTTTCGTCGTATTATAAATAACAAGTCTTCTCTCTGTGGAATTTTGCATGCATATCCCTGAGTCTATTATCTATGCTTCTGGTTTGCCAGTTTATCGATTTATTATTTATTTTATCTCTTAATGTGTTAATAAATATTCCCATACAAAAATATATTTTCCGGTTTTTTTTTAAATAAGTACGCTTTTATGATAATCTGGCAAACCAGAACCTGATATTACGCTCATTAGATGAGACATGCATGCTAAATTTCACCATATTGAACACTTGGTATTAAAAAATATGCCAAAACTACGTTTGTATAGAAAGCACTACGAGCACTCTAACCTTAAGAGTTTTGAGCGCCTTTGTTAGAACAAAAATGGATACCTATTTCTGAACATGGCTAGGGACATTAATCTTATTTGACATTAGCCCGTGCAAATCAAAATTTGGCCACATAACGATTAAACATTGTTTATTTATAACAAAATCTACAGTTTTATAGAAATATTTTTGATTCCAATCAGTCTGAACACATTTGAAGACTATCAGATTCTACATTAGTAATAAAATCGTTATTGCCGTACTAAAGATTCCTCGTATCCATATACGATATATTCACTACAGCAATCTCGTTCAGCAAATTGTGAATGTTTTCCCAACTAACTAGACTTGATTATTAGTTTGTTTTCGATTAAACTGTATTCGTAAGCACTAGATATTAGTTGAATTAGTTCAGAGTCGTAAGGAAGTTTATACTCAACAATGAACTATTAACCTCTCAAGATTGAGCGCGCAAATTCGGATATTTGTTTCCATACATCTCGATTGGCATGTGCGATTTCGCTTGAGGGTCAACGAAACGAATTGCAAATACTTTTTTGACATATTTGTTACAGGCATTGCAAGCTAAGCATCTAAGGTTCAAATCATACCTTTACCAGGTGTAAGGTCCCTTGACTAAAGTTCGTTTTTTCACTATATATATATATACGCCACAATGTTATTTTTTCTTTACCATCCTATTGGAACTAAGATGGTTGTAGTGGCACAGTATAAGCCGTAATAATGGGTAGGCGTGACGCAAAATCAGACTGGTTACTTGGCCGTCTTATCGTACAAAAAAAAAAGGGTATAATCGCCTCTGTTGATAAGCACAACTGTGGCAGAAGATGCCAAAACAGAAACTGCCTCAAAAGGACAGGTGACCTAATACTTATACCCGAATATACATAGGACTTTACAAACCCTGCAGGCCCAGAAGAGGAAAATTATTCCAAAAGGTCAGGAATCCAATAAATTTGTAATCAGCTATTGATTTCAACGTTCTATGATGTAAATTTTTATCAAAATTTTAGTAATTAAATGGGGCTGCGAGAAACCATATTTAAGCATATTTTTTTACAAATTATTGGAGTACAAAAATTTAAATCCCAGGTGACCGAGGAGGTTTAGGCATCCGACGCGATATCGGAGGACGCGGGTTCGATTCCCGCCTTGTGCATAAAATTTTGTACTCCAATAATTTGTAAAATATGATTTTTGCTTAGCACCCGATAGTGCTTGTAATCATATTTAGAAAAATTTTTTCATGTTATTGATTGATGAGACGGATCATCTCCCGCCTGATGATAAAAGCTTTACGTATTTCCATTACAGTTGCAGTACCACCGTTTTCATTCTGCATGACCAGTGTCATGTCAAGTGTACTGGGCTTTTCACTCCAAGACTTTAATTTTTGTTTCGTTGGCCTAGTAAATTCACGTTCTACAGTGTCCTTCGTGCCTAAACACAATAGTGTTTGCACAATACTGCTTTATCGCAGAATATCTGACACTGCGGTCACTACCACTCCACTAAGACGGATTCTTGCTGAAGGTAGTAGAACTGCTAGGTCCATGAAGTACCACACGTCCCTCCCTCGTAGTTACTTCGCATGTTACACCAATGTAAGAACAGGGGAATCATTCCTCGTCGCTACACCACGGTAAAGATTGACACTCGATTATCGATAAAATGATTGACTAATTTAACCATCCAATTGTTCATAATATCTGACACTGCGGTCCCTACCACTCCACTAAGACGGATTCTTGCTGAAGGTGATAGAACTGCTAGGTCCATGAAGAACCACACGTCCTTCGTAGTTACTTCGCATGTTACACCAATGTAAGAACAGGGGAATTATTCTTCATCGCTTCACCACGGTAAAGATTGAAACTCGATTATCGATAAAATAATAGACTAATATAACCATCCAATTGTTCATGATATCTGACACTGCGGTCACTACCACTCCACTAAGACGGATTCCTGCTGAAGGTGGTAGAACTGCTAGGTCCATGAAGAACCACACGTCCCTCGTAGTTGCTTCGCATGTTACACCAATGTAAGAACAGGGGAATCATTCCTCGTCGCTGCACCACGGTAAAGATTGACACTCGATTATCGATAAAATAATGGACTAATATAACCATCCAATTGTTAATAAATTCCAAATTTTATCCTTGACACGCCTTTGTCTTTCGAGTGAAACAACTGTGATACAGACCAACGGACATAAACTGCATGCCTTTGTATCTATGCTATGGACCCTTAAAAATCTGTTTACTATCCGTATTAGCAGCTTGGGGCCACAGTTGGCAACGCCTCTGAACAAACAAATTCTGGTACTTAGTGCTGCTCAGAGTTCAGGCAATTTAACTTTTTACACCGTTCGAGCTTGCTTCTGTGCTACAGACAACTTTGTCTTTGTCGTGATTTATTCGATTAACTGAGGAAGTCATACAGTTGCTTGTTTTTATATTAGCTAGCTTTATTGATGTCAAAAGATTTTAAGTGGAAACTGACACGTCGTGTCTTTCGATGATACCCTGAATGCTAAGTTATCATCTTCTTACCCCACTGTGTATTATTGGAATAATATGTTGTTATCCACCAAGGTAATTTATAATAAAAACTCCAACAATATCACTTAAACACTAGATTTATTCTTCAATCCACAGTTAATGGGCGAAAACCCCCGAAATGGCCTCCGTCCTCCCCCTATAGCCATTCCAGTCACTCTCTGAACAATCTCACTCTGTTCCTTTCTGCTCATATTCCATTATCTCTTTGGCGCGTGTGCCATAACGTGTCACGTATGTCGTCTTCAGGTATACTATTCCAGATGCTGATGTCATCTTCCATCATCATGACGTACACCGTTTGTGGTCTTCGCTGTTAATGCTAGTTAGCATTGACAATCACTGTTTTCACTCCTTAGGTTGATGTCGGCGGCTAGGATTATAGACTGCCCTTTTTGAATCTTCCTGTGGCGGCCATCATGGCGCCACTTAGTCTTTCCGTAGTCAACTGCGCTTCTTTTATGAGATACATTTAAAATAAATAAATACATGTTATATTCTATTAATGTAATTAAATAAGTAACCTAACAGCTCGGCCATCCTGTGCAAAGCGAGTTCTCTCGCGATTTTAACATTATTCATAATATTACATACAGATAATATAGCCTGCATAACAATTGCTTATGTATGAATATCCATCTATATAAATTACATAACAGGTGTGGTTGCTTACAGATAACCTATATAAAATATCATATAACTAAGTGAATATAAATAAAGTCATTTTCGACCAGTATTTATGTCTATCTGAATATCACTGATACATTCATCCTAAGCCTTATCATCCCACTTGCAGCTGTCAGAGCGTCTAGTATGGTTTTATTAAAATGCTCAACTTGACCGTTAGCTCTTGGTGTTGCCATGGCGTTAACAATGTCTTTGATATGAATGATTCGAACGCAGCACTGGTGAAGCTTTACCCTTTGTTGATGATTGAACGCGTAGGTATTCCGAAATAGCTTATGTGTTCACGTATACCATAAAGAACTGTATTTTTTTAGCACGAGTCAAAAGTGTATCCCCCCCCTTTTATACGAATCACTTTAGAAGACACATCAAAGACTAAAAGGACCTCTTGACCTTTCCCAACTTCGTACCGACCAGGGCATAAGTAATATTCGTTTCCCTCCAAGCCTCGAAGTGATTCCATAACAGACACGCCGCAACAAGTCCGAGCATCCGCGATAACTTGAACAACCTTCATGCCCCGCATGGCATTTGCTGGTCAGTTTCAGCAAATTAAGTGCAGCTTACTTGAGGGTGAACGACCACCTGCTGGAAGTCGCTCAAAAATAATTTTATTAGGAGTCTCGATGATTAAAATGTCAGGTTCCTCAGTAAACGAACGATCCAAAAGTACCAGATGAGTGAGAACGCAGCCATCAACAACACACAGTTCCATGTCCTCTCCAATTTCCTGCACGTCTACAGAAGCAGTCAGCAGGCTGTTTTCCGAAGAAATTGCAACGATCCAAAAGACTATTGCAAGCCTTCGCGGAATAATAATGCTCTAGTGAGTCCCCATACTTAATCTTTCCTTGAAAGCATTTTACTTAAAAACACGGCACAATCCTCGCATCCCTTCCCCGTTGAGTCGCATCATATATGCTACCGCGATCACTCGACAGCAAGTTAGCCTTCCTACGATCACACTACGATCACAGCTACCCGCCCCGGTTCCAGAGACTTCCGAAATCTCGCTCGTATCGCTCAACCCCCAGATCATGGTCACCTGACCACCCCGGGCCTTCCCGCAACCATGATCGTTCCGCTCATTTCCCTGATCATGATTACTTGAGCCTATACCTTGGGCCTTCCCGCAATCCGTTACATCATTTATACCCTTTATTGATCTGAAACTTAAAAAGAACAGTTTAGAAACTGACTTTCATCGTAAGCTAAATATGTACACCCATTACACTCAAAGTAAAAATAAACCTGATAAGTGTTACCGAATACGAAAATTTAAGGGTGCCAAATATATAAAGTTTAGTTACTCCCAAATTATGAGTCCAGCTACAATAAGTGTAAAACAATAATAAAAATATAACAATATACATGAATCACTGTCAAAGATAGTAACCAGTAAAATTTATTATGTAATTGACGCATATAAATAAGTTTGGATGCGGGATATCGGCTATAATGCGCATTAGTAATCAATATTTATAGAGCAACAATAAACGGGGAAAGAAAGAAAAACTATAGGTTTTGAGGACCGGCGACAGACTACTAACATTTGCACCTATTCCTTTTATGTTATAAACGTTACAGTCGTTTATAAAACACTAGCTTCGCCCGCGTGCACTATCGCACAGGAACAGTTACCGGTTTTTGTGAGCCATGTAAAACGTGCCTTATATAAATAGGGTACTTTTAACCCTTTCTAATCCACTTAAATCGGTCCCGTAAATCGTAACCGTAACTTTTCCTCATAACCTTCAGTACCAAATTTTCCATTCTGGTACACTTCGAGAACACATCCATATACCCGCCCCGAGTCCCACAGAATAAATAAGACAGGGATTGAAAGCGGCCGCGCCCACCCGCCCAAGCAACCTCGGTCAGAGCTCATGAGTAGAGCTCATACATGATCTATCCGGAAGACTTAGTTCTGCTGCATATGCAGTTCATAAGATAAGACATCTAACAGACGTAGCTACTGCTAGGTTCGTTTATTTCGCGTACTTCCACAGTATTATCTCATATGGTGTATTGCTGTGGGGAGCTGCTGCTGAGATAGACACAATCTTTATCTTACATGCAATTCGAGCCGAAATGGATCCTAGGGAATCCCTGAGAGATCTTTTTAAAGAAATTGATATCTTAACTTTACCAAGTCTGTATATATTTGAAAATATTATGTATGTTCGTAAAAATTTGAGTAAATTTATATCAAACAGTCACTATCACGATTATAACACTAGGAATAAAGATAAAATACCGGTACCAGATTTTAGATTATCAAAGACAAATAAAAGGTCCTTCTTAGGCAATTGTGTACGGTTTAATAATAAAATGCCCAAACATATTACAACGCTCACAGAAAGAAAATTCAAGTTGGACGTGAAGAATATTTTGATAAAGAAATCTTACTACACAGTTTGTGATTACTTAAACGACAAAAATGCTTGGACTGGTTCACCTCTGCCAAGCTAGCGCCTGTCACCTACGTGTGTAATGTAAATAAATGTTGTAATAATTTTACTATATAGTTGTACTTAACACAAAATACGTTTAAAAGAATGGCCCCGAGTTTCTTGCGTGTTCTTCTCGCAGTGGCTCTATAATTTTTGTTTGCTGAACGTGGCAGTACAATGTAGTATATTTCAATACTAGCTGTACCCGCGACTTCGTTCGCGATTGCCGTACCTGCAGACTAATTATTTACATTTGTGCACTGTGCACATCTCATATTAAGCAACACTGTGGTCTGCGGAGAAGCACTCTTATAGTAAACCATAGCTCAGAATGGAGCTTTTTACTTTGGATTTCAAAACTCCCGGGTTGTATTTCCCAGAAGACAGTAGTTAAGTAAGTCAGAGAGTTCTTTACCGGTTCGCACAATAAATGTTAAAGCAAAGTACCTTGTGCGTTTCTTAGAATTTCGATTTAAAAACGGCGGTTTGTTTGACGGTAGATCGAAAATATTTTTTTTATTTCTCATTCTCGGAAAGTAGTGTTTGTTTGTCTGAGTAGCGGGTGGGAGACTCTCCTTCCCACCTAAGGCCGGGAATAACTCATAGTAAATGCTTCCTTCTCTTGGGCCGGAATGACTTGTAACCATGGTAACCATTGCTATAAACAAAGTTATATGTCTAAGATTTTTCGTTGTAAAATACTCTGTGGTTATAAAACAATTAATAACAACTATTTTTGGCAGGTTAGTAACTAAATATAAGGTTAAAAGTGTAGGTTAAAAAAAAACTAACTAAAAATTTCTCTAAATTTCATTGTTCTAACTCCTAGTGTATCTTTGTATCTTCTACTCATGTTTATTATTTTTAGTAAGTAAATATTTAGAAAAACTAAATTTTTTTTTACCCTCCTCATATTTTAAATGAAAAGTAGAGTGTTTAACACGGATGTAAGTCATCGATTCCTACTTGGACTATAGCCGCATTAATTTTAAATAGTTACTGCTCATGTTATTAAAATCAAAATAAATAATATAAAAAACATACTATTTTTGTATCGTTATTCCTTATATTAGTAGTGAAAAGCAGAGAGATTCCTATTCGGGCTATAGCCGCCCGTAAATATTCCAAACAAAATTTTACGTAAAATTTCACAAATAGTTCTAACCTCTAAATAAATTTTTAGTTTAATAAGTATGTTATTTTTTCAATTAATAATTTTTAGAAAAGATACTTTTTTTACTTTCTTTAAATTCGAAATGGCAAGCAGAGAGCTGAACGGGGGTGAAAGTTATCAATTTCTGTTGACCCTTGTATAAAAATCTACTAAAGTAGTGCACTTCCAACTTTAAACGGATTAAATCACGTATATTTATCATTATTTTTGCCCCGACAGTCACCCCGTGACCAAGATCACTATAAAGTGTTTGTAACGTCGGGACAAAAATAATGATAAATATACGTGATTTAAACCGTTTAAAGTTGTTTAACTACTAAGTGTAACAATCGCGAAAACCTAAGACAACATTGTGCACTTCCATTGCGCAGTCTCCGAAATGTATCCGTCAAAAGAAAGATATGTAGTTAAAAAAACTGATTGTGGTGAATGTACCACATTTTAGAGTTTTATCGTAGCAAGCTTGCAAAACTAAATAAGGGTGCCATGCTCCCCGTGGGGTGCCGGGCTGCCCGTGGGGTGTCGGGCTTCCGTGGGGTTCCGGGCTGCCTGTGTGTTTAAGATGAGCCGTACGTTCAAGGGCTTCTCAAAATTCCGCGGTTCAAGTTATTTAAAACGAAATATTTAGTTTGTGATATCTTTAATTTCTTAACTGCAAAACTGAGCACTTTGAAATATTTACGGAAAAATAATTAAATTACCACTATTGTAACAAAAAAAGAATGATTGAAATCAGACTACGCGTTGATAAATTACAACTAAGTGTAAATTTTAACTTTCATCCCCTTTCCCAAGAAAACCGTACTGAATTTCGGGATAAAAGTATCCTATGTCCTTCTTCGTAGTATGAACTCGAATCGTGCTAAGTTTCAATCAAATCCATTCAGTAGTTTTGGAGTGATGCGCGGCTGGGATACAGAGAGACACACAGACAAAAAAACACATTTTTGCATCAGTATCAGCTACAGATTGCTCTCAAAACATATTTTCAAAATATCTGCAATGTACAGAATTGGACCTGTTACGGTTTTATTATAAGTATAAATAGATAAATGTAAGCGCGCCCCTCGTGCTTCCCAACCCGCCTTCTCCAACCTGATATAGGTATAGATTAGATTAGACTGATTAGAGCATTGCATGTTATGAAAAATATTCGTAGGGAAGTTGTGGTTATCGTAATAAAAAAAACTGTGTATTATCGTTTGAAAAATCAGTTTTTTGGAGTGGTCCGACTACAGACCCATGTATTATACCAAACGATAAAGTGCAACCGCCAGCTTAAGATGAGCATTATCGTTGTTATTGCTATCGAAATTAGTAAACTCAGTTACCTCACTGTTATCTTATTTACTGAATAGTCACCATTGTCATATCATCATCGTCAGTCCAGCTAGTCCCAAACGAGATACTACTGTAACCATCATTGTCATTGTGTCCACATGCCCAGCTAGACCCACAAGAGGACCACTATAACATCTTATCGTCATTACTATCAAAAGCCAACGCTTCACTTGTCACTATAAAATCGTTTTCAATTTAAGTACAAAGTAATACAGATTTGTAACAATAAAGAGGTTTAAGGCTAATTATATGTAATGAATAACCATACATTTGCCACGCGAAAAAAAAAAAAACTTGCGCGCCTTTTTCCACATATATCGTATGCTGCTTGTATCGCATTTGTGCAATATATTTTTTTCTTTCCTCGCAAGAGTGTTGAAAAAGTGCGTATGAAACTCGTGAGCAACCCGCTCGTTGTACACGAGGCTGTGGGTCACAATAGATAATTCGTATTTATATGGCCGAAATGCCCAAGCGCTGGTTATGACAATACCATTGTATTGTAATAATAATTTATATATAACTTTAAAGATTTTCCCCTCATGACACTTTAACAAAGAAAACTTAAAAAGCAAGGCCAAATTAAAACAAGCTCACCGAATTTGGATACTTCTGATGGTAGCTCCACCATTCAAACATATTTTCATGATGAAATCCCAGGTCTCATAGTTTAATATAATTTCCATCTGGGCGTCTTGGTGGCACCAAGGTGTCAACATGTCGTGATTTTCCTTGGTGTTATCCAACTTCTGAACTGTTATCGTATACCAAGTTACGTATACCAAGGTAATTTATAATAAAAACTCCAGCAATATCACTTAAACACTTGATTTATTCTTCAATCCACAGTTAATGGGGGAAAACCCCCGAAATGGCCTCCGTCCTCCCCCTATAGCCATTCCAGTCCTCGCCTAGCAGAACACTCTCTGCACAATCTCACTCTGTTCCTTTCTGCTCATATTCCATTATCTCTTTGGCGCGTGTGCCATAACGTGTCACGTATGTCGTCTTCAGGTATACTATTCCAGATGCTGATGTCATCTTCCATCATCATGACGTACACCGTTTGTGGTCTTCGCTGTTAATGCTAGTTAGCATTGACACAATTGCACTGTTTTCACTCCTTAGGTTGATGTCGGCGGCTAGCAGTCTATAGACTGCCCTTTTTCAATCATCCTGTGGCGGCCATCATGGCGCCACTTAGTCTTTCCGTAGTCAACTGTGCTTCTTTTATGAGATACATTTGAAATAAATAAATACACGTTATATTTTATTAATGTAATTAATAATAAGTAACCTAACAATGTTATAATTCACCACTGACATGTGTCGCTAACCATTTTGGCATTCATATACCCTTATTAGATATTTTATCTTTTAAACAATCCATACATCTTTTCTTCGGTCCCTTTGGTTTGCTTCGGTGCCTGCTACCCTTATTAATAGTTTCTCTGATACGATCTAATGCTTATTTCTAACTAATTGACGCGCTCGACTGATGGTCCTCCTCAGTACTGCGTATTCTAACGCTG
Organism: Plagodis dolabraria; assembly: GCA_963854805.1. NCBI lineage: Eukaryota > Metazoa > Arthropoda > Insecta > Lepidoptera > Geometridae > Plagodis > Plagodis dolabraria. The sequence goes on along the minus strand of OY978448.1, from coordinate 21,378,980 downwards.
TCAGTGCAATATTGAAGGTTCGCACGGTGTCCATAGCGGTAGGTATGGACGACTGACGTCATTACTGACCGTCTGGATAATACTAAATACGGCCTTAGACAAAAACCAAGACTGACAGCTCCGAAGCACGGCAGCGTTCGTAAATACCACTAGCGAAAGCTATATAAGTAAAGACCGCAGTACACGTTGCTGAACCTAGTTGATTTGTTATGAACGCCTAGACAAGCTCTGCTACGAGCACTTCAAAATGCATATGAATATGACTTGGATTGAAGGGCAAGGTAGTCAGAAAATACATTTAAAACACTTAAAATATGAGATGTAAACGGTCGAAAGACGAACGCAATGGTCCATGTAATTATAATTTTATATTAATTACTAGCTGTACCCGCGACTTCGTTCGCGATTGCCGTACCTGCACACTAATTATTCACATTTGTGCACTGTTTATCTCATATTAAGCAACACTGTGGTCTGCGGTGAAGTACTCTTATAGTAAACCATAGCTCAGAATGCAGCTTTCTACTTTGGATTTCAAAACTCCCGGGTTGTATTTTCCAGAAGACAGTAGTTAAGTAACTCAGAGAGTTCTTTCCCGGTTCGCACAATAAATGTTGAAGCAAAGTACCTTGTGCGTTTCTTTAGAATTTCGATTTTAAAACGGCGGTTTGTTTGACGGTAGATCGTTTTTTTTTTATTTCTCATTCTCGGAAAGTAGTGTTTGTTTGATCTGAGTAGCGGGTGGGAGACGCTCTTTCCCACCTAAGGCCGGGAAAAACATTGGTGTAAACAAAGTTATATGTCTAAGATTTTTCGTTGTAAAATATTCTGTTGTTGTAAAACAATTAATAACAACTAAGTATGTTTGGCAGGGTAGTAACTAAATATAAGGTAAAAAGTGTAGGTTAAAAAAAATCAAACTTTCCCTAAATTTCATTGTTCTAACTCCTAGTGTATCTTTGTATCCTCTACTCATGTTTATTATTTTTAGTAAATATTTAGAAAAACTACTATTTTTTTACCTTCCTCATATTTTAAATGAAAAGAAGAGTGTTTAACACGGATGTAAGTCATCGATTCCTACTTGGACTATAGCCGCATTAATTTTAAAAATATACTGCTCATGTTATTGAAATCAAAATAAATAAAATAAAAAAACATACTATATTTATATCGTTATTCCTTATATTAGTAGTGAAAAGCAGAGAGATTCTTATTAGGGCTATAGCCGCCCGAAAATATTCCAAACAAAATTTTACGTAAAATTTCACAAATAGTTCAAACATCTCAATAAATTTTTAGTAAGTATGTTATTTTATCAATGAATATTTTTTAGAAAAGCTACTTTATTTACTTTCTTTAAATTCGATATGAAAAGTAGAGAGCTGACCGCGGGTGAAAGTTACCAATTCCTTTCGACCCTTGTATAACAGTCTACTAAAGTTGTGCACTTCCAACTTTAAACGGATTAAATCACGTATATTTATCATTATTTTTGTCCCGACAGTCACCCCGTCACCACGATCACTACAAAGTGTTTGAAACGTCGGGACAAAAATAATGATAAATATACGCGATTTCAACCGTTTAAAGTTGTTTAAAGTAATTAAATTGTAACAATCGCGAAAACCTAAGACAACATTGTGCACTTTCATTGCGCAGTCTCCGAAATGTATCCGTCAAAAGAAAGATATGTAGTTTAAAAAACTGATTGTGGTGAATGTACCACATTTTAGAGTTTTATCGTAGCAAGCTTGCAAAACTAAATAAGGGTGCCGTGCTGCCCGTGGGGCGCCGGGCTGCCCGTGGGATGCCGGTCTGTCCGTGGGGTGTCGGGCTTCCCGTGGGGTTCCGGGCTGCCTGTGGGCTTAAGATGAGCCGTACGTTCAAGGGTTTCGCAACATTCCGCGGTCCAAGTTATTTAAAACGAAATATTTAGTTTGTGATATCTGTAATTTCAGAACTGCAAAACTGAGGACTTGGAAATATTTACGGGAAAATAATTTAATAACCACTATTGTAACAAAAAAGAATGATTGAAATCGGACTACGCGTTAATAAATTACAATTAAATGTACATTTTGACTTTCATCCCCTTTCCCAAGAGAACCGTACTGAATTTCGGGATAAAAGTATCGTATGTCCTTCTTCGTAGTATGAACTCGAATCGTGCTAAGTTTCATTCAAATCCATTCAGTAGTTTTGGAGTGATGCGAGGCCGGGATACAGACAGACAGCCAGTAAAAAAAAACAGTTTTTGCATCAGTATCAGCTTCAGATTTCTCTCAAAACATATTTTCAAAATATCTGTAATGTACAGAATTGGACCTGTTACAGTTTTATTATAAGTATAAATAGATAAATTTAAGCGTCTTACCCCTCGCGCTTCCCTATCCGCCTTCTGCAACCTGTTATAGGTATAGATTAGACTGATTAGAGCATTGCGTGTTATGAAAAATATACGTAGGAAAGTTGTGCTTATCGTAATAAAAAAAACTGTGTTTTATCGTTTGAAAAAACCAGTCTTTTGGAGAGGTCCGACTACAGACCTATCTATTATACCTATACGATAAAGTGCAAACGCCAGCTTAAGATGAGCCGCACATTCAAAGGTTCCTGTACATTCGGGGTGTCAAGTTATTTGGAACGTAATATTTAGGTTGTGATGTCTGTAATTTCTGAACTGCAAATCCGATGACTTTGAAATATTTACGTGATAATTTTAAAGCACCACCATTTTTTTAATAAAAAAAATCGGCCAAGTGCGAGTCGGACTCGCGCACGAAGGGTTCCGTACCATTAGCTATACAACATTAGACTTCATATATTGGGGATGCCATCTGTGAAAATTTCAACTGTCTAGCTATCACCGTTCTTGAGATACAGCCTGGTGACAGACGGACTGACGGATGGACGGACAGACGGACAGCGGGACAGACGGACGGACGGACAGCGGGACAGACCGTTTTTACCCTTTGGGTACGGAACCCTAAAAAGAACGTCTGAAATCGGACTACGCGTTAATAAATTACAACTAAGTGTATATTTTGACTTTCATCCCCTCTCCCAAGGGAACCATGCTGAATTTCGGGATAAAAAGCTAAATTATCCTACCTTGTAGTATGAACTCCAATCATGCTAAGTTTCATTGAAATCCATTCAGTAGTTTTGGAGTGATACGCGGCCGGGATACAGACAGACAGACAGACAGACAGACAGACAGACAGACAAAAATAAAAAAAAATATAGTTTCGGCATCAGTATCAGCTACAGAGTACTGTATATTTGTTTTTTCCAAAATATCTGCCATGTACAGAATTGGACCTGTTACAGTTTTATTATAAGTATAGATTTTGTTCTGAAAGATCTATACCTCCCTACCTGTTATGTGCACTTCATTTTGCCATAGTAAAATTATTTTAAATTTTTGATTTTCAATCACGTTTTGAGGACGTTTTTAATTTTGCTATCCTATGCAGTAATACGCCATAGCGCACACTGTCAACACTTCTATTACAGGTACAGGAAACGCAGCTGTACGCTGGGCATTTTTTTTAAATGTTATTGTGACGGAACAAGCTCGTGGCCCACCTGATGTTGAGCAGACTAACCTCTGCCTTTAACAGATGCATTTAGTCACAAGTCACGAATGCACTGCGCCCGTCACCTTGAGACATGGTAAGACGTTAAGTCTCATGTGCCTGTAATTTCACTGGCTCTCAAGGACTGCTGCCGGAACACACCGTTAGGTGCTTGGCGACAGATTTTCTACTTGAGGGTGGTCGCCACTAGGCGGGCATTCGCAAACTGCCCTTCCACTATGCGTAGCTCAAGCCCGTGGCGGGATTCGAACCATGAACTTGCTGCGTGGCAGCCAATGCCACTGAGCCATTACTGCTTCAAAAAAGTTCCCCACATTTAGTTTACGGCATCTCAATGGCAATGTTCTAAAACTGCGGCAATACAAAGGACGAACTATTTACCATCTATTGAACACAGTTCCAGGCTCATAAATGCTATTTAGAATTTCTTGATCAGTAAATAGATTGTAATTTTCGCACCCGGGCGGGTATCAAACTAAAGATTTCGAGACTTTATAACAAAACTTTCACCAAATCACAAACGCGGCAGTCACATTAATTACATACATCTCATATAAACGTATAATAAAATAACATGTAGTATGAACATTTATTACATAGATATTTTTTGAGAAAAATTGATATATTATATTAATTGATTCTATTCTGTGTCCTTGTACCGATGTCATTGAGCCCAAACCGTTCAAATGTAACAGATCAATCGTACTCTCAGCTCACTAACAAACAGTTTATCCGACCGAATATCAGAACAAGTCGAATGGAATAGTTTACACTGAATTTACTGAAATAATTTGATTAATGGGGCTCCATAAATCTCAGTATGGGTAAACCTGATATTATTGTTTTGGATTATTAGTTCCATATGTCCCTTTGAGAATGTGGGCTGAAAATATATAAGATAATTATTTAAGGGGGTACCGAGCTTCTGGCGCTCAGCGATTTCAGGTATTCTATGCGCTCCGCGTATGTGTGCGTGAGTAAGGCACACAGTGACGCAGCGCGCCGCGCTGCCGCCGCGCCCCCTCTGCTGCCGCCAACAAGATCAAGCAACTAAATAGCTATGCGCTGACCCGCCGCGCCGAGCTGCGCCATTCGACTAGCTAGGGTGCTACTAATATTTATTTACAAAATAAAACAATACATTTCAAATACTTTTATTGAATATGTTCAGGTAAAAAACGTTTTTCCACATTTATTATTTTTTATTTCTGACTTATCGGTACTTCAGTAGGTATACATAATTTACTCTTCCAAGTAAACGTAACCAATTTCCAATTGACTAGCTAGGGTGCTACTTATTTATATATATACATAATAAAACGACTAGTTTTTATTTATATACTGTTACTGAATATATTCTTATTCACGTAAAAAACCTTTTTCCACGACATCGAGGTACGTCAGTAGGTACATACAATACAGAACGGGTAGATAAATAGGGTAAAAATCCCAGTGATCGACCCTTTTCAAATTTAAATTTTTCACTCAGAGTAGACGTACTAAATCGATTTCCGTAAAGTATATATATACATACGTAGGTATATTATGTGCGACCACGAATAATCACCAAGAATATCCGATGTTGGTATATTTTTGGACAGAGTAATTTACATCCCCTAGTAGGTTTTTGAGAGACACCTAATAAATCTACATTATAGTAATAGTTAATAGTACTTACGCAGCAATCTCGGCTATTTGCGTAGTAATGGGCACTTACTTGAAAAAATCAGCTAAATAAGAAATCGAAAGATATTTAGTAGTAGAAGAGAATAGTAGAAATCTTTACAAACTTTAAACCGAATTTTTTCAGTGATTGTTAGTGATGTGACATGATTTTCAATATTTAAATGCTTTATTCGAAGTCAAAGTCATTTATCGTACAAATTTTATATTGAAATATTCTACATTGTACTGCCACGGTCAGCAAACAAAAATTGTATGGAGCCACAGCGAGAAGAACGGGCAAGCATCGACGGCAACTTGGGGCCATTCTTTTAAACGTCTTTTAACAATGCTTTACATTTACTATATAATAAAATTCTTACAATATTTGTTTAAATTACGTGGGTGACAGGCGGTAGCTTGGCAGAGACGGATTTGTCCAGGCATTTTTATCGTTTAAGTAATCACAAACTGTGTAGTAGGATCTCTTAATTAATATATTTTTCACGTGTAACTTGAATTTCCCTTCTGTGAGCGTTGTAATATGTTTGGGAACTTTATTATAAAACCGTACACAATAACCTCAGAAGGATATTTTGTTTGTCTTTGTAAATCTAAAACCTGGCACCGATATTTGATCTTTATTCCTATAGTCTGTTTTTTTAACAAACGGGTACTGAACATTTTACTGCGTTGCTATTGGCTCACGTAAACAACATAAAGTCCGTTCCACATGAACGCTGTAGTTACATGTATAGTGACATTCAGTTGAGTCTTCGACTATTACCTGCGTAGAAAGTTCAACAGAAGAATGACGATATTTTTTAACATTACAAGAATTGAAGTAAATAAACTAAGTATGCAAATTTAAATCATAAAATAATGACGTAATTTTTTCTACACTACAGTTCATAAGTATTCAATATGAACGGCCCTTAACAATTTCAAAACAAGAACAAAGGCATTGACCAATGACGGCAATGACCCATCTCACTCTCTCAATATCGGAAATGTGCAAGAGACATACTCAGTACTCGTTTGTTAAAAAAAACAGACTATAGTGCTGTAATCGTGATTGTCACAGTTTAATTAAAATTCACTTATTTTCTAACATACATAATATTTTCAAATATATACAGACTTGGGAAAGTAAAAAATATTAATATTTATTTAAAGATCCCTCAGAGATTCCCAAGGATTAATTTCATATTGTCTCGAATTGCATGCTTTTGTTAGATAAAGATTGTCTCTATCTCAGCAGCAGCTTCCCGCAGCAATACACCATACGACATAATACTGTGGAAGTACGCGAAATAAACTAGGCGAGAAGTAGCTACGTCTGTTAACTGTTTTATCTTACGAACTGCATATGCAGCCAAACTAAGACTTCCGGATTAATCATTCATATATGTGGATCACACTGTGAAGTTGGATCCATTTTGATTCCTAAGAAGACTGTCGTATTGTCAATAGCGAGTTTATTAGGGCCAAGCCTAATGTTTAGTTCAACATTAAGTAACATTTGGTAAAGAAAAATTTAAACATTTCGTCTTTTTTGAATTTAAGAGAAGATTATTAGCGGCAAATCATTTACAGATCATAGATAACACATTATTCACATGAAATAGTTCATAAATTTTAAAGTTTTTGCAGAGAGGTTCGATTGAATTTCTGATAATGAAGTTGACTACACAGGTATTTGGTTAGTTATGGCAAGGAACATAAAAGTCAGAAAGAGAAAATAACTAAGTTTTTTTCCCGCTTTGTTTCAGGCATTAGAATCGCGGGAAGAATTGTTTTTTTTGTTTATTGCATCTAAAATATATTTTGGCTCACGAATTTCTGTCTAGCCTTGAATCAATATCAATAATTTCTGATAGCAGGCAATCGAAGTAAAATGTTTTTAATTTTTTTTTCCATATTCTTCTCCCAGAATTCATCATCTCTTTTTATTTTCTCTATTTTTATATTTTTTTCAGTCCACACAACAAATAAACAAATTGCTTTCCTAGTGATGTGTAGCTGACCTTGCACCTGGTAAAACAAATCATGTTGTTTATTTATTGTCAAATTCAAATTCATTTATTCAATTTAGGCGTCTACGACGCTCTTATGAATGTCAATTACAAATTTTAATATTGAAATATTCTACATTGTACTGCCACGTTCAGCAAAATATATTTATAGAGCCACTGCGAGAAGAACGGGACAGAAACTCGGGGCCATTCTTTTAAACATCTTGTAACAATGTGTTATATACAATATAATACGATTATTGCAATATTTGTTTATATTAAGTAGGTGACAGGTGATAGCTTGGCAGAGGCGGAACTTTCCAAGCATCTTTGTCGTTTAAGTAATCACGAACTTTGTAGTATGATTTCTTAATCAAAATATTTTTCACATGAAACTTGAATTTTCCTTCTGTGAGCATTGTAATATGATTAGGAATTTTATTATAAAACCGCACACAATTACCTAAAAAGGACCTTTTATTTATCTTTGCTAGTCTAAAACCTGGTACTGCTATTTTATATTTATTCCTAGTGTTGTAACCGTGGTTGTCACTATTTAATTTAAATTTACTCAATTTTTTCCGAACATACATAATATTTTCAAATATATACAGACTCGGTAAAGTTAATATATCAATTTCTTTAAAAAGATCCCTTAGAGATTCCATAGGATCCATTTCATATCAAGTTTCCGTTTCTCTCCTGATTCCAGATTTCTGCTATTCCTTCTTCTACTGTTTTGTCTTTAGATGAATACGGACACTTGATTTCAATGATTTTATCATATATCAATCCATCTGGACTTGCCACCAAAAATGGCAGTTCAGAATCGATGAATAAGCCACATTTTTTTATGCCATTGAAGTTAGCTTCTTTGTCGAGTTTGAGTACTTAAGCAAACTGTTGTAACGCAATATGTTCGTGTTCTTTGCCATAACGAATGGATTTTACGTGGCTTTATTCACCAGTCACATTTACAAGATTTTTTACTAGAGGTGCACATTTTATAAGGCCTCTGTTGCATACCTTTCCAAAAGTAGACGCAGTAAGGCGTAACTTTCTCTCTTGGTGCCATTCAATCGAATCTGCCTGCAAAATAGTTCTTTTTTTAAGTGACTGGCGACCATCATCAGAAAGATTAATTTTCTTCATAAGTTTTGATTTAGCAAAATCAAATTCAGCTTGTTCTAGATCTGGCTTTTGACAAGACTCGCCATAATATTTGCCATTGGTAGTGTTTGTACACTTTTTTGTCACAAAAGATTTTGATGATTTCCGTTTTTAAATCATCAATTCTTTTTTTATCGCGTTTAAATTCTAAGCGTCTAACAATAGGATTAGGACTTTGCATTAAAATCTTTTTGCAAATATACGATTATTTAGTGGTTAGCGGTGTAGTTAGCGAACTGTATAAGACTGTCGACTTGAATAATGAATTCGTTTACCGCCAACAAATTTCGCGATAACATTGTTTAATACTTCTACTATATTACTATTTACATCATATAAATAGTAGTCATTAGGCTTTTAGCATTGTTTACCAATCTGGACATGATTTTCATGATAGCAGCAAAAATATTACTAGACTTCATTTCAGCAACAAAATCTTTAATTCTGTTGGTTCATTTTGATCTATAATTTGGCAGAAATAAGGTTTGCATAGTTTGTGATTTCTGAAAACGTGATTTGGTGCATTCAATTACTTATTTGGGTGAAACTTGAATCTCTTGAATTTATATGTTTGACAACTTCTTTAACACATCTACGCATGTGCAGTATATTTTTTCCAAGTACTTTGCGATATTTGCAGGTGTTTTTGGTTAATTCGTCTAGTTTCGTGCAAAAGTAACAGATGATTAGTGCATTCATTTTTTTCTACCAATAAGTTTCCATAAGGTTTTGCTTCTAATATGCTCTTATATGTACTGGAGTCCCAATTAACTTGGAGTAAATCAAGCCCTGATTTGGTAAGGAATGTTTAAACCCTTCAACTATTAACTACGGATTCCATTCCACTTGAGGATACTTCGTAATTTTTAAGTTGGGATTTTTTTGTTCTCTGACCGTGTACAAATCATACAATATTTGTTTTTAACTGCAATTTAAAGGACTTTTTTTGTTCTGTAACCAATAATTACCGCAGCAACCGCCAATGCGTTATATTTGTTTTTAAATGATCTTTTTGACCAACATCCATCAGCAACTACGGTAATCATAGGTACTCCGTCTGCATTAATATTACTCTTCTTTTGCTGCTTCTTCAATACATTTTTCTTTTGCCGTTTCCATAGTTCACAGACTCTTGCGTGACACTTGGCAAATGATCCAACATAGAAGGTATATCAAGTAAGGTTGACACTTGTTCTAGACCTGCATATCTTACACCTATAGATATGAAACCACCTACCACATTTTCGGTGAGATCAAGTTCTTTGTTATTATTGGATTTTTCACAATTATTAAAACTTAATTTGGCGTTGCACATTTTGCAAACACACCCGTACTTTGATACAAACCCTGTTCTTTTTTCTCCGACTACTTTTAAATGATTAAAATTGCAACTAAATGGAGAGTCATGCTGCGAAATTTCCTGCAATTGTTCAAATAAATACATGAATACCACAACTCTATTTCCACGTATTCTTATCTCTTCTACTTTTTCTTCTGGTTTTATTATTATATAATCTTCTCTTGATCTGATTCACCAGGCAACTGATGCGTAGAAACCTAAAAATTAAACAAATTTTAATTAAATCAAAATATATTTCATTTTATTTATCTAAAAACAAGGTTAAGCATACCTTCGTTTATTTAAATTCATAATTGTGTAACCATAACCATATTTGAAATATACATTAAAACACAGAGAAAAACTATCTCAGAGCAAACAAAGTTACCACCAATCACCACTTTCGAAGTAAATATATGTAAGTATTATGCTTAATGTACACAGATAAATCATGAAACAATTTTACTAGGACACATAAAACCATCATGATCAATATCGAACTTACTTCAAGGCATTATTTCCTTTGTGTGAGTAATTCATGTTATCATCTATTTCTTCCTCCGCTGAAAGACAAAAATGTTGTGCCTGTGTATATGGTACCCAGTAATAAAACAGATATTTTAATTTATATATTACAACATTATATATCAACAAATAGTTTTTAAAGGAACTTTTTATTTATTATTTGATAATTTAATTCCATAACAAAAACTAACCAGTTTTTTTTATGGAATTACAATTCTGGAGTGTGGTAAATTTTACAATCCGTATCATCCAATACCCTGGAAATTCGGAAATATTTAGATGGTTTACTAAATTAGCAATTGAAATCAAATTTATTATATTATTTCTTTAAACACGTCACGTTCAAGTACGTTCAAGTCATCGGTTCATCAGATGACTTGTAAACGTACCATTAGTTGACAGTTCACGAAGTATCATCTAATGATACCCTTTTTGAACAATAAAATAAATTAATTTATATATATAAAAGACCCGGCTGTAAAATAGACAATTTAAAAGTATAACTAAAAAGACCGAAGCGAAATTGTGAATAGCAGACATTTTTTTGAATTAATTTATTCTATTGACTTTTAGTGTCCCGGCACACTGTTTAAACAAAATCTGTGTACTTGAATTATATAAGTTGGATGAAATGTAGTAATGATTGATTGCTTGCCAAACAAAACGGACAAATATGGGCTACGAATATTAGTAACTATTATTAATTTCAACTAACGCTGGCCATTTTTACGCAATCAACAACTTTTTTGAGCTATTTATTAATTGTAATTTCTTTTAATTTCCTTTATCTTGATGGCCTACTTAAAAGTAGGTCTATATTTAAAAATATAGTATAGGTTTGGTATTTCTTTTTTAAAAATGTATTTCTATTTCACGCCACAAAACCAACATTTATTTTTTTCTTATACCCATCTAAGTTCCTTGTGTTCCAAATACAAAAAAGTGTGAATTCTATTGTTGAAGTCAGTACATATCGTAGTGATTATAACGTATGGATTTAATATGTTCATTCACGTCTGGGAAGTCAGTTTTATATTTTGTCAAAGAGTTTTTAAAAGTTTTGTTTATTGTATATTTACTATACTTACCTAGGTACAGAACTAGGTACAGTTACCTAAGTAAAAAATATTTGTGTTCAAAATTTCACGTCTGTAGTGGTATTTCTGTCAGCGTGTCATCACATAAATCAAAATATGTGCTTTGCTGTGAAATGCCAACATTTGGTACATTCACCCTATAAATAGAAAATTTTAAAGATTATGGGTACTCAATTAAATCTAATATTTTAATTACCACCCAGTACCCAAACTTGGAAGGTATAATATAATAATTGTATAAGTATTACATGTGATACAAACGAAGCATAGAATTTTCTTTCAAAATTTTCTGCCTGTAGTGATATTTGTTGCATCGCGTCATCACATGATTCAAATGTATTCCCTTACATTTTCCCTATAAATAGAAAAAATAGTGGTAAAATTTGAATTCGTTTTAGTAGGTAAATATTGCTGAAATAAAGTAAATACTCGTTTTAAACTACCTACGCAGTTATAGGTATGTAGGTTGAGTATACTTACGAAGTAAGAGTATTCTCTATGTTTTCCATACTCTCGGCCTGGAGGAGTCTTGAAAGATAAATTTGATTGTGTTTGAAACATTTCAGTGTGATTTTAAAATAAATGCATATTGGGGTAAGTAAAATTACGAACAAATATATGAACTTTACCTACTTTATTTCTTCATGGAAGCGATTTGCATTAATTTTTCGCCAACCTCTTCACTTCTTTGATTTGTTTACTTTGTTCCCCATAGTAAATAAACAAAATCGTTACGTAAACTCAAATATAGTTTTTAAAACCGTGCGTGAACTCAAGCGATACGTGTTCCCCGTCCGACGGCCGCAGCGGTACTGAAGCGGATAGGGAGGAAGCGTCGCGGCTCTGGCTAAAATGGACGGAACGTGCGTGAATTTAGGTATTTCCTTTGTATTATAAAAACGAATACCTATTTAGAAAATATTACGTGTATACGTTATAGAAAATAAATTGATCTTTTTATTAATCAAAGACTGATGGCTTTCCGTGAAATATTTACGCCGTACTAAGGGTTTATTTAGTTTTTTAGATATAACTTTGGATTTTGTTTCTATCGAGGAAATTTTAAGTAATCGTGTTTCTAAATTGTATGATGTATAGAATGAATCCTTAAATATTATATATATGAATTGCAGAACTCAAAATTAAGAAATAAAGATACAGCACGGGATCAAATGAACTACAATTACGTACTGCTGCCTCGGTGCAGGCTTAATCTTCTTAGTACCCTTACTACACCTTAATTAGATTTTATTGTTTTTTTTTACTACTGCAAATCCCAGAACCTATTGTATATGCTTCTAGTTTGGCAATTTTTCTTTCTAAATAAAAATATCCAAACAAAACAATTTCTTTAAAAAATTTTGAAAATACTTATCATTACGGAAAACTGAAAATCACAAGCATAGCTACTAAGTTACTCGGTGAAACTATTGCATGGTATGGTATATATATTGCATAGTATAGTATATTTATTGCATAGAATATATATTGCATAGTTCCACCGAGTTTATATAATACAAATTAAAATATGACGAAACGATGTTTGTATAGAAATACGAACTCAATAAATCAAAATTCATAAATTCATAAAAAAACCGTTCAGCCGTAACGGAACTGGTTGGTAGTAGTCCTTGGATTTATAATTAAAAAATAAACTATAACCATACACGTCTTCTCGTTATCATTGACATATAATAACGATATATTGATATAATTGTCTATCTTTCTAAATTATTATGTATACATTACATATTAATTCCAATTCCAATTACAAAGTCAAATCCCAAGTCCACTTTCTAAATATACTCTAGCAAACCAGCTAAAACTAAACAGCTGAAAATTCCTTACTGAATTATTTTGCTACCAAAATTAGATTATCATAGTTCCGTCAGCTCTCCGTTCGTAGAACGTTGAAGACTAGACTGTTAGTGTAACAAATCAAACGCGCACAGTTGCCACGGACAGCAAAATCTAGGTACTGCATATCAAATCCGTCTCCTTTATATATTGTACGAATACCTTTAAAGTTATCCTACTTCATAACTATCAAATTAAGCATATAACCAATAATACAAACAGCCAGAGAAATCTCTAGAAACAAAGTACCAGAACAAACAAGACGTTATAAGATAAGAACAGATTTAATCTAATCTCTCCGTCCTCCGAATAACTACACCGACTGAACAAAGAAACTGGAATTTATTGTGCGACTCAAACTTTATTGATGTATTTAATCTACTTTATTTTTTGGCCTTTACTCTCTAACTTTTTCTAAGATTCAGATCTCATTCATTTCTTAGAATCGCAAAATATTAAAAGCTATTTAAATCCCAATAAAAATATGAGTTCGCATGGTGGCAAGATAGTATGCAAATTCCCGTCTGGCTAGCTACCACCCTCAAGTAAAAAATCTGTCACCAGCAAGCACTAAAGATGTGTTAATTACACTAGAAATGGTGAATGTTAATTTAAAGTAATAAAAGCCTCTTCGTGGAAAGAATGTCAGTGTCCTTTAAATTTTGCCAATCCAATGCAAGTCAAAAGATTTTTTTATTTATTACGTATACACACTCTAGAAAAAACCGGTTGTTTCGAATTAAATTCTGATTGTAGTTAACAAAGTAAAACGCGCTTGAAGCATTTCCTCATCGCCAGGTGGAGAAATCTGCTCTAGCTGAACATCTACTGCGAAACCCCTCTCAACGGATCGTCACTACCATTCTAGACTAGTATAATAATATAATAAAGATATTGAAATACGGAAATATCATAAAATCAATCGAGAAGATGGTTTTAATTTATCTGCATCCTGGAATCCAGTGCTAAGTAAGCGCATTTTACCTTCGTATAAACCTGTGGATGTTGTATGTGTTGTGTGTCGAGACGACAAATATCTAGATCAGATGGTAGGTTTCTAAAAACAAAAGCCCCTCTTGGTTGGGTTGGGTATCACCGCAGTTTCAGATATGTTAAAGCTAAATAATACCCAAGAAAGATTATCGCGCTAATCTCTTCTCTTTGAATTACAATTTCTAGGTCGAGTATTAGTTAGCTTGGTATGATTTCACAAAATACATATGTGAGGAAAGTATGTGCGCAAAATACGTATTTTTGTGAAGTGTTTTTTTTTGGTTCCGTACCAGAAAGCAGGACCCTAATACAAAACCTCTTCTGTCCGTCCGTCCGACCTATATAGAGGTGCGTATCTATGAAACAGTAATTATTTTCTAGTGGAAATTTTCACAGAATATGGATGTGTTACCGTGCCGGATATAGCTTAACAAATAATATCAATAACAAAAGTTTAAATTAAAAGGGGGTCCATGCAAGAAACGTTTGTTTTTTTTTTTTTTGGTATCGCCATATTGTTAAAACGGTAATACATACGTCAAACTTGCCATGATGGTATTCCAATATCAAACGTACAACAACAGTATGTGTTGGTACGTTTGGTGTGTGAGTGCAACTCGCGCTTTGCCGGTTTTTATGTTTATTATCTAACAATTACGCGTCCATAGATTTCTTTATACTAACTATATGCCTTTAATAACAAAATACTACGAACTATATAAAACATTACAGCTACTACAATGAAAGCATTTAGACAACCAACATAAGTCATTGCAGACTCACAGGCTATCCAAATCCTCCAGCCCAATAACAGTTGGCAGCGTATGGCTGTATTTTTTGCTCGAATGTTCCTTTGAATATAAATAATACAATATATGTCTACTGCTTTTGTCTTGTCAGATTTTCAATCAATTTTTTAACATTACTAGACAATTAAGTTGGAATACTGATTGATTTATAGTACTACTGCAAATATAATTCATAATTTTAGTGCAGTTTTTGGCATAGTATGTATGTAGTATGCATAAACCTATAACCTAAGCCTCAAGGGGTTCTCAAAGACTAAATTAAGTAAGTAGTATTTATCTATGAATGTAGTATATATAACATAGTAGGTCATTTTCCTTTTCCTTAATGAAATGATCCATTAATGCGTCCGCTTCCCATGAATGCCAGTAAAGTCCTAAGCAATCACTAAACGTATTTGCTTAAAGTGTATAGACAAGTTAGAGGGAAACATCGTCACCAGATAGTGTAGGTAAATAGCAAAGTAATTCGTTACTCGGTTTCGTCAGATCCGAGTCTGTAACAGGGCTACCACTTCATAGTTACGAAGTTGAGTATCAAGAAAAATGTAATTGATAATATCAGAGCGGAATTACGTTAATTGAAAATCCTTTTTAGGGTTCCGTAGTCCTGACAAGGAACCCTTATAGTTTCGTCATGTCCGTCTGTCAGTCCGTCTGTCCGAGGTTTTTCTAAGTGACCGTGAGTACTAGGAAGCTGTAATATCGTATGGATATGTAAATCAATTACGCCGACAAAGTGGTAAAATAAAATTTTGAAAAATATTTTTTTTTACGGTACCTCCCATACATGGGATGTGGAGATGAAATATTTTTTCGTCGTCTATCTCATCGTGTGTGGTATGGTTGAATAGGTCTTCTAAAATGACTTAGGGGTTGCTAATACTGTTTTTCGATTTAATACTCCATTTACGAAATATTAAACTTTTAAGTGCAATTTTTTGTTCCAGCAGGGCGTCCTCTAAAAGCTAAACTGCTGGCTTGAAAAATCTGAAAAAATTCAAGGTTATAGTGCGTTTTATGTACTTTAAAGGAAAAGTATAGCCGTTGAGATAACTTTCTTAGTTTAGCAGTAATGGTCGTTGAACTTGGGTGTTGGATAATTTTGTACCAAATATAAAATCTATGGAATAAATCCTTTTAAGTTTTTAGTTGGTTATTTATAAGAGGTAAAGACTGACATTGAAAACTTAATCTAAAATAAAAAATCTTAAAACGATAACTATGCCCTATGTCATAGGTACAACTAGGTGGACTGACGATATCGTGAAAGTCGCAGGTAGCTAATGGCTACAAGTGCCTAATAGCCGTTCTTTGTGGCGATCTATGGGGGAGGCCTTTGTTCAGCAGTGGACGTATTCCAGGTGATGATGATGATGATGACGTCATACATAATAGACTAGCTTTCAAGCCGCGGCTCCACCCGCGCGTATTGCGGTTATCGCGCAAAACTATTATCCTCTTTTTGCGCAGTTGGATAAAAACTGTCCTATGTCCTTTCCCGGGTATCAAACTATTTCCATTAGTATAGATGTAGATATGACAGTATAAAGAATCGACTTATATAAAGTACTTTTTGGAACTCATTTTCGCCGTACACTAGAAGTGTTTGCTGTCTGTACCTGTCTTACCAAGGTCATCGATCACTTCATTTCACACATCATCAATTTGCTGAGTGCTGTTCAATAGTGTAATTTTTTTCATCGGTAAAGAGAATATTTCTGTGCCCTTCACTTGCGTATCGCAACGGAAGGCACTCTATTTAATTTTAAAGATTGATTTAGGGCATATACTGTATATCGACGATAAGCACCGAGCTTCAGGTCTTGTTTTATGATACGCGACACTTTCCTAGCGGGAATCTTCATTTCTCGAAATAATATTATTGTTGAGTTATCATAATATTTTTACTTCCTAATGGGATTTCGACCAATTCTGGCTGTGCTGTTAACATTAATTTGTAGTTCTAAGATACGCGGCTGCCCTAATCTTTTATGGTCTTCGACAGAGGAAGTGTTGTTGTATCTGTTGATATTACGACAGAGGAAGTGTTGATGTATCTGTTGATATATGAACATACCTACGGCTCATACCAAGCTTTTGAAGTGTCTGGAATAATATGAACGACGCGACAGCTGAATACCTACTTTGCACAAAGCGAATACTACTATCCTATTTTCTTTAACACCTCATTTCATATTGTTATTTTATTTGATAATGAACACGAAATAATATATGAAATGGCGCAAAATCGACAGGAAATTTTAAAGTAATAAACGCGTTCCAAATTCGTATAAGTTCCCGGTGGGGTGCCAGGTTAGAATTACACTCCTTCATATCGTCCCATGGGTGTCGTAAAGGGCGACTAAGGGGAAAAATTACTAGAAGGTGGGCAGCAGCGCCTTCTAAAGAACTGCCATGCCATCTTACACTGCGATCCCCAAACCGCCTGCCAAGCGTGGGGATTATGGCAAATACCCCCTGACTAGAGGAGGCTGTGTTCAGCAGTGGACGATTCGGCTGACAAAATAAAAAAAAATCTAAGTAATTCTAAAGATTTTTTATTTAAGTTACAGTATTTATGGCCATACTAGTTATATAGTATAATAGCCCATTTATAAGCTTACTTGTATATAACGGTGTATACTTTTTATTTTTATTTCATATATATATCAACTATTTAGAATAATTATTTATGTTACAGCAAATAAATTAAATGACATTCAAATTCTTACAATGTACCAACGGATTCTGAATCGCGCTATCGTTACGTTTTCATAAGAGTATCTACCAGTAGAATTCACAAACGAATTTTGTTTAATTTTCGAAACAATTCAACTAATAACTTGGCGGCAATCGTACTCTTATTTCTTAGATTTAGCAGGAAGAAAGTGGAGGAGAATAAAGAACTACAGAATCGTTCTATATTATGATAACGGGCTTCTACGGAACCCTACATTGTGCGTGGCTCGACACGCACTTGACCGTTTTTTCTATTTATTTTCTTGTACCATATATTATATTAAGTTTTCGTCCTTTATTAAAGTAAATTACACGGCTAGTCAGGTATATGGACAACATTACCTACAGCTGACAACATATCTCTATTGCTATAGATATCTTTATTGATCTTTCAGGAGAATCAGAAATGATTCTCCTTTTCTAATGATTATCCTTATCATCTTAAATTTTTCGCTTAACCAACTCCCAGGACTGGTAAAATTTTAAATGGCCACCAATAACTTATTTGAAATTAGAGCTGATAACGTTTTTTGGTTTAAACAATAAATATCAGAAGAAAACGAATAAAAACATTTTAAATCTATTTCATCCACGAAGTAAAACATAAAGATGTCAATATAAAAATGTTGTAGTTTATAAACATTTATTTTTCATAAAAGTAAATTTACAATAAGGTTTTACCACAGTTTAAAGCTGTATATAGAACATTATAGAACATTATTTAAAGACTTTGTAATTATATAGTTTAAAAACACTTGAATGAGACCTCATCCTAATAATACTTACACAAAATCTGAATTCCTATTCAGTATTTTTTTGATACCCTAAGGAAATTACGAAGCTCATAACTAACGCCATGCAACGAAAAAAAAACGTTTTTCATCGAAAAAAAGTTACCATTCCCACCTAAGTTTCGGGAAATAAAAACAGGTATTCAAACAAATTAATTTATATTAAAATTTCTCACTCAACAAGTGAATTTAATATCTCGCGATCGATGAAACGATTTATGAAATTTTTGTTGCCGTAGCGCCAATTGGATTTTAAAACAAAACAAAAACAATTCACGTAATATTTAAGTACCTAGTTTTGCGAGTCGGTAACCCTACACTTTGATTAGCCATCTAAGCAAGTCCACTTCAATATCGTGATTGTTTCTTACATTTCTATTTCGCATCGACAAAAGATGGGGCAGCTTTTTAGAGCCCGTAGTACATTAATGGTGCTAACAACAGAACGTTATTACGGCCCATAATGGCAAAATGTATATGACAATAAAGATTGTTTGTTTTCCGAAGATGCTAGAAGAATGAAGAACAATGCAGTTATGGTAATGAAACGTTAACATGGCGCTTCTTCAACACAGAATTATTGAGATACGTCTGTACAAGCTGAAAAATATCTTGGATTAGTACCTAATAAACAATAAAAAATCGTTTTGTCCAAATACATAACGAGTATATAGCGAACAGTGTTTTCAATTTTGAACGTTCGTGATCATCAATAATGACAGCAATTTTTTTTTATAATCCTGATAGGTAAGTCTTTGACCACAATCTCACCTGATAGTAAGTGATGATGTGGTCGAAGGTTCCAGGCTTAACCTATAATTACTGGCTCTCAAGGACAGCTGCCGGAACACCGTTAGGTGCTTGGCAACAGAATTTCTACTTGAGGGTGATAGCTAGCCAGGCGGGCACTCGCAAAATGCCAATATGTATTATTATAATTGTTGTCACCGATGATTTAGCCGATCGTTAGCGGGTACAATAAGGCAGCTATCACGTAATTATTTTATATTATTCTATTGTTTCAGAAACTGGAGTATTTCTTAGTGGAAGACTAATACGATTTATGCCGATTGAATAAAAGTTTGTGTCTTTAAAATATTAATAGTTTAATACTCAAATTGGGACTTGTTGAATAGTCACAACTATTCAAAAAGTCCCAATACTGACACCAACGTCAACTTTTTTTATAAACTTAAACATTATCTCAGTAATTTTATTTTAGGTAGTTTAGCTATTTTAGTAAATAATACGGGATAACTCACGTGAATCAGTCAGATAACTCCGACTATAGTTACGTAAAAATTTTGTAGCAGCATTGATTCGCTGTAAGCGTTGTTCTTTATATTTTTTTTATGAGACATTTTAAATTAATTCATGCAAAATCGACAACGTAATTAAATTGGATTTAGTTACTGTCGCGTATGATTTTTTTCACCGGATGTTCGAATTTTAATTATTTAAAAAAGCCACCAAAACAAGCATTCTGTTTTCAACGGCTACCAACAGTATAATCTAGTCGACATGCAAATATCCCTTTTTAAAATTTCTCATTAATTTCGTTCCACATGCGTTCCACCCTATGATCATAAATTCGCATACATTTTTAAAATCCGTAGATATATTGCGCTAACATAATTACACCGGCACCCTTTCACGCGTTTGATAAAACACACCTTATATCTGGTTGACGCTTAACATTTTATCCCCGAATTCGCCGCAAGCAACCGTGCGAGAGGTGAGATATCAAGACGCCTACTCGGTTACCGAAATGGGGAAATGTAGATACGAGTATAGATAGGCACCTTACCTATCCGCTTTGTCATCGGAATTACTCTATCCGAGTAACAAAGTAGGGACGGGTATTGAATTACTGAATGCCATCAGTCACCTGCCGCACGCTTAGTGGAGTCATCAGCTTCCCTAGTGACGAAATTGAACCTTCTATTACACTTTTGAATGAATGATCGAAGATTAATGATACCATATGTACTAGGTCGTAAAGGCTTCAGAGTATAAAGCGTGTCATATAAATTTAATTTGAGTATAGTGAATAAAGCTTATAATAAAGAAGCAGAAACTATGACAGTTTGTGAACACAGAATCTAATATATTTTTAGAGATGTAATTTGTTTTTATTCATATAAGATATTAATATTTATATTCCGCTAAAAATACTAGGTTGCTACTTTATAATGAGAACCGTCCCTCAATGATAGATCTCGCATGTGTTACAGCTAAACGTAAAAAAAATATTTTTAACAGGCTGATATACATTAAGGAAACGATTATATTCGTGTAGGTTCGGTACATATATATCTTCTCGCAACACAAGACATCACGAACACATATTAAAATAATATGTGTGTTTGCTATCAAGACAGATTACGAACAAAGACATACGTAACAAATTATTGGCTATAGGTATGGTCTTAAGCCCAATCGCCTTCCTGATATTAACTCACCTTGATCAAGTTTCAGGTAATCAGGTAAAGTGATAAAGAGCACTGTTGTGAGCCCAATACGCAATAATCTACCCACATTTACTACATCAAACCAGCGGATATCTAGTATTATTTAAGCCTGTAACTGTCAAGTACAACAATATTAACTTTAACATGATGACGCTCTCTTATCTTTGTACAAATAAAACTACGAGTATACACCTACAATACTCCATAACCCGCCCCGTGGGGTGCCGGGCTATATAAAATGTCACCCTACCATTGCTACCTGTGGGTGTCGGCAGAAGGTCTACAGAAGGGCAGCAGCGCCTTCTAGTTACTGATATCTTAAACTGCGATCTCCAAGATGCCTGCCAAGCCTGAGGATTATGGCAAATCCCCTCTTATTGGAGGAGTCTGTGTTCAGCAGTTTACAATCAAGCTGTTTCAGTATTCTCCATACCATCGATCAACTTAACCGTTTATTTAACTCGCTTTCTACACGATATTGGCGTAATTATGGCAAAGCCACAGAAGATACTAAATAAAGGAAGACGAAAATATAGTAATACCAATTAGAGTAGGTAATTCTTATCAATATTAACATATTGAATTGTTATACAGTACGTTATTTTACATGCAAGCACTTATTTTCCAGCTCAAAAACTTATCATAAAAGAAAGCCACAGTTACTTAGCATAATTCTTAAAAGTCGCTATTTACGAAGTGCATTAAGTTTACTTACCGAGTTAGTTTTTAAGTAAGTGGAAACGTTCGTGACTGCAGCTGCATTTTCATTTCAAATGAAGTCTTTAATTTAATATAAAGTTTTGTTGTATATACCTCATAAAATGTTGTTTGATTTCTGAGTATATAAAGAGTTACTCATACCGTGCCCGGTAAACGGTAATGTGAAATATATAGGTAACCAAAAATATAATATAATAAAGATATTTTCCCTTTTTTAAAAGTACTATTTTAGAGAAACAAACATGTTTGGTGTATGTGTTTATTTTGGTATTTATAGCTGATGGGTTAACCTTTGACCTGATCGTAAGTCATGATGTGGTCGAAGATGTCGTTCTGGCTAACCTAGAATTACTAAGGCCGGAACCTACCATTAGGTGCTTCGCGACAGATTTTATACAAGAGGATGGTAGTTAACCAAGCGGGCATTCGCAAAATGCCCTACCTACATGCCATAAAACTTAAGCTCCTGTAAAATCGTACTTTAAAAAAACGGTCAAGTGCGTGTCGAGCCACGCACAATGTAGGGTTCCGTAGAAGCCCGTTATCATAATATAGAACGATTCTGTAGTTCTTTATTCTCCTCCACTTTCTTCCTGCTAAATCTAAGAAATAAGAGTACGATTGCCGCCAAGTTATTATTTGAATTGTTATTCGAAAATTAAACAAAATTCGTTTGTGAATTCTACTGGTAGATACTCCTATGAAAACGTAACGATAGCGCGATTCAGAATCCGTTGGTACATTGTAAGAATTTGAATGTCATTTAATTTATTTGCTGTAACATAAATAATTATTCTAAATAGTTGATATATATATGAAATAAAAATAAAAAGTATACACCGTTATATACAAGTAAGCTTATAAATGGGCTATTATACTATATAACTAGTATGGCCATAAATACTGTAACTTAAATAAAAAATCTTTAGAATTACTTAGATTTTTTTTTATTTTGTCAGCCGAATCGTCCACTGCTGAACACAGCCTCCTCTAGTCAGGGGGTATTTGCCATAATCCCCACGCTTGGCAGGCGGTTTGGGGATCGCAGTGTAAGATGGCATGGCAGTTCTTTAGAAGGCGCTGCTGCCCACCTTCTAGTAATTTTTCCCCTTAGTCGCCCTTTACGACACCCATGGGACGATATGAAGGAGTGTAATTCTAACCTGGCACCCCACCGGGAACTTATACGAATTTGGAACGCGTTTATTACTTTAAAATTTCCTGTCGATTTTGCGCCATTTCATATATTATTTCGTGTTCATTATCAAATAAAATAACAATATGAAATGAGGTGTTAAAGAAAATAGGATAGTAGTATTCGCTTTGTGCAAAGTAGGTATTCAGCTGTCGCGTCGTTCATATTATTCCAGACACTTCAAAAGCTTGGTATGAGCCGTAGGTATGTTCATATATCAACAGATACATCAACACTTCCTCTGTCGTAATATCAACATATACAACAACACTTCCTCTGTCGAAGACTATAAAAGATAGAAAGTCTTAGAACTACAAATTAATGCTGTTAAAGCCAGAATTGGTCGAAATCCTATTAGGAAGTAAAAATATTATGATAACTCAACAATAATCTTATTGCGAGAAATGAAGATTCCCGCTAGGAAAGTGTCGCGTATCATAAAACAAGACCTGAAGCTCGGTGCTTATCGTTGATATACAGTATATGCCCTAAATCAATCTTCAAAATTAAATAGAGTGCCTTCCGTTGCGATACGCAAGTGAAGGGCACAGAAATATTCTCTTTACCGATGAAAAAAAATACACTATTGAACAGCACTCAGCAAATTGATGATGTGTGAAATGAAGTGATCGATGACCTTGGTAAGACAGGTACAGACAGCAAACACTTCTAGTGTACGGCGAAAATGAGTTCCAAAAAGTACTTTATATAAGTCGATTCTTTATACTGTCATATCTACATCTATACTAATGGAAATAGTTTGATACCCGGGAAAGGACATAGGACAGTTTTTATCCAACTGCGCAAAAAGAGGATAATAGTTTTGCGCGATAACCGCAATACGCGCGGGTGGAGCCGCGGCTTGAAAGCTAGTCTATTATGTATGACGTCATCATCATCATCATCACCCGGAATACGTCCACTGCTGAACAAAGATCGCCACAAGGAACGGCTATTAGCCACTTGTAGACATTAGCTACCTGCGACTTTCACGATATCGTCAGTCCACCTAGTTGTATGACATAGGGCATAGTTATCGTTTTAAGATTTTTTATTTTAGATTAAGTTTTCAATGTCAGTCTTTACCTCTTAGAAATAACCAACTACTTCATCTTAGTCACTTAAAAGGATTTATTCCATAGATTTTATATTTGGTACAAAATTATCCAACACCCAAATTCAACGACCTAAAATTCAACCCTGCTAAACTAAGAAAGTTATCTCAACGCCTATACTTTTCCTTTAAAGTACATAAAACGCACTATAACCTTGAATTTTTTCAGATTTTTCAATCCAGCAGTTTAGCTTTTAGAGGGGGGGGACGCCCAGCTGGAACAAAAAATTGCACTTAAAAGTTTAATATTTCGTAAATGGAGCATTAAATCGAAAAACAGTATTAGCAACCCCTAAGTCATTTTAGAAGACCTATTCAACCATACCACACACGATGAGATAGACGACGAAAAAATATTTCATCTCCACATCCCATGTATGGGAGGAACCGTAAAAAAAAATATTTTTCAAAATTTTATTTTACCACTTTGTCGGCGTAATTGATTTACATATCCATACGAAATTTCTGCTTCCTAAGGTTTTGCTAAGTGACTCACGGTCACTTAGCAAAACCTCGGACAGACGGACAGACAGACGGACATGACGAAACTATAAGGGTTCCTTGTCAGGACTACGGAACCCTAAAAAGGGATAATATCTTCATTATTTTAAATTTATATTCCCAATAATATATCACATCATATGAGGTAAATACTTAAAAAAAAACTTTATATCATAATACAGGATATGTAGCTGAAGTATCGAATCGCAATTAATCGCTCGCGTTTACCGGCTAGCTCGTTGTTTAATTGTGTAAAGCTCTGATTACCGCACACCTGGGGATGTTACCGGTAAGACTTGCGGATGACGCTAAAGCTGCGTACTAGCGTAAGAACTGCGATGGGGTTATCCCGGTCGTCCAATGCTTTGGTCGACGACGGGGAGGTTTGAAGTATGGATCAGAGGAGGCAGTCCAATAGTTCAATCTGGACAACCAGAGGGTTCAGGTGGTGGGAGGCTTGATCAAAGCATCGGCGGGCGCTGTCCTTCTTGAACTGCAGCCTGGCAAAATGTTTCACTTTTATTAGTTATAAGACTAACAGCCAAAAGATTATTGATTTGAGGTGAAGTTAACATGGTGCCGTGTGGATCAATGTCCGCCAAACTTTATTCCGTCAAGTGAAGTTACTTCAATCTTCAATGCTTAGTCAATGGTAATAAGAGAGCGCAAAGCGATTTGAAGGCAGTTGGCCAGATCGTCGATTTCTTTTAGTCTAATTTTATCCAAAGGTGAAATGTTTGTATACTGAAATTTCGGGATAATAAATAAGTTTTTGAATAAATCTACAAAAACCCTTACACAAGTAGTTCCTAGTGTTATGATCAAAAAAATAAAAATCAAGTTTTTGAAATTTTAGTATAACTCACTATCTGTAGTAGCTAAATTTCTTTAGCTGAAGATGACGGTAAGATAAACTTTTATTGCTATAAGTTGCATATGAGGATTTATATGTGAAACATTTTACCAGTTTACGATTTGAAATATCAGTCATTAGTATGCAGTTTGAGTGCACAAGATCTATCTGAACAAAATACAATACCATAATTTTGAAACCTCATTGTCTTGAGATACGGTTCAGAGTTAGATTTAAATGTTTGAGTCAAATTCTTCGTAAAGCTATACTTGTATAGCTTTACGAAGGTTTCGACCTTTATGACGATTGGTTTGGGGCAAAATGAGTCTGAAATTGGCTATAACTGTGCAAAATGGAGACAATCTGTATTAACAATCAAATGAGTTGAACGGATAGCTGCGATCGATGCAGGGCGTGCGAGGGCGCCTACGTAGTGAGTGCTACGAGAATTGTAGACGGTTCGTAACACGTAGGTGGGCTACGGCGTAAGACGTCGGGGTTTATTCAAAACGTCTGTAATCTTATCTTGTATATTGATTAGTTTTATGACTGCTATGTCTTAATCAAAAAATCTTGTTTATACGTAGATTTTGATTATATAGCTTAAGAATAAGTACTTTTCTTTCCACATATTAGATAATCGTAAGAGCTGACTCTAGGAAAAATGTGCCGGATAAGCCATGTGCCACTACTTAGATCGACATCCAATAAAGAGCTACGGCAAATTAGGTGCTGAATTTAAAAAATCTGCCGACCCCATATATGTGTGAGAACAATGAGAAACACTAAATGTCAGATTCACAAATAATCAGAAACGATATACCGTGTGCTCATTTTATTTTCAATAGTGAAAGGAAAA
This sequence comes from Plagodis dolabraria, assembly GCA_963854805.1. Taxonomy (NCBI): domain Eukaryota; kingdom Metazoa; phylum Arthropoda; class Insecta; order Lepidoptera; family Geometridae; genus Plagodis; species Plagodis dolabraria. Next base: position 21,352,668 of record OY978448.1, on the reverse strand, counting down.
TGCACATATATCATGAGATTCATGAGGTTATGACCTTACTAAATATATATTACTCACTTGACACTTTATGCCATTATTTTTTGACTGGAAGATATTAAGCGATAAGTACGCCTATTGTACTTTAGGTACTATAGTAAGTCTACTATAGTACCTTGAAAATAATGCCATGTATGTAAAAAAGGAAATAATTGTTGGCTGACCAGAAATAAACAAAAAAATCATTCCGTTGGACACCCTAAACGCAATTCACGGATAATGCACCTTGTGGAGGTATCTCACATATATAGTATAGGTAATTATGTATTCTCGTATATGACACATACAACGAAGTTTTTTATTTGACGAATAAGTAGAGCTGCCTAAATGAATTTTTAAAAATAACACAAAAACACAAAAAATTGACAGTCTGGCGCCGGGAAGCTATTAAAGATAAAAACAAACGCATTCAAAATCTATTCTTGATTTTATGGCCACTCGAAAGCGAGACTCACAAAAAAAATTGGGTTGGAGGGTTTTTTTTGTGCAGCTTGGCAAAACTGCAAACCGTGGGAAATGTGAAGGGTATTGTTGCGAGGGTGTTTACTTAACCGACCCTGGAATTAACCTATCATAGAACAAATGATCTGTGGCTGTTTTATTTTATTTTAGATCAACCAATCGATGACGATGGGGGTGTTTCCTTACATACAGAGAGGGGATGGAATTCTGACCTTGCAAAGACGAAGAGAGGAGACAGGACGAACATTAACAGATTAGCGCTGGTTTAACGCGGAAGTCAGTTTAAAAACTGCAGTAACTTCAGTGTTTTATTATTATTTGATAAATTAACAACTTGAGTTTAAATTCAGTGATATTAGAAGACAATCATTCGGTAAAGTTGATAAATCCTATTCTCAACATACTATAGAGTTAATTCTAGCGATAAATTTAAAATTACACCCAATATATATTTTATGGAATTTCAGAGGATTTGTTGTAAGGAAAATTAAATTAAATTGAATAGTCAATTTATTAATGATAGTATTAAATCGTATTACCTTATTGAATACATATATCTTATTTGCTACATACAATTAGTATATTCATGTCAAAGATATCACTTGTTATGTTGAAAATTACATATGGGTATGGTTTTATTTTGTAAATAACTGTGTGCATGTTAATGTTAATTGATTTTGCTAATACTGTGTAATACGACTTAAGAGGTTTTCTTTTATTTCGCTATTCATTTATTTCCTCTTAAATAAAGTCTAGGAAATGAATAGCGGATCATGTGATTAATATATATATGTATTTTATAAATACATATATATGTATCTTTCATGATTTAAATAATCAAAGAGTGTCGCTTAAATACCACAACAACTTTAAAGATCATTATAATAAAATTAATATGATCTATATTAAACTTATTTTATTTTATGATTAAGAACCTTTCCAATCAGATAGAATATAATATAATATATTAAGAATAATTGAATCTACAGTAAATTAAATGATTATTTGAATTCTAGCCATTGAAATAGTAATCCACACTTAATTAGATCTTGAGATAAATTTATAGTTTGTTTTGATAAATAATTTACGATAGTTTATTTAGTTAATAACAGTATAATAAAATAATATTTTGAGAAATAATTATTTAGTATAGCAGAATATCCTTGAGTATAGAGTATTTTTAACTATTCTAGTACAAAGATAGTAATATAACATAAATTATTTTATTAGGGCTATAACGTAGTATCTAATCTAGATAGATAGGTCATATAATTTCCAACACAAAGTCCTGCGAGCTGACAGTAAGGGGAGAACGAGTCCAGTTCCTGACCTTCAACAGGGAGTATATTAAAATAAGTACAGTATACAATTCCATTAACTCTAAACATCTATATTATATCTTTAGGACTATGATAGGGAATAACTGCAAAACGATATCTTAGGAGAGCGTGCTTTTTTACAGTCTTATATTTTGAAGGCCTATAACAAGAATATGGGACCTAGATTTCACAAGTCATTACATGGTTGTGCCTAGAAGCGGCAGTACAATACGTCACAATACACGTCCTCTCATCTGAACCGACCTATAGATTTCTATAAGCCTGGCCAGGCAAACACAAATTTTGTGTTGAATCACGTGATATTTGAGATATACATAAATCCATGGTTTTAAAAGGGCTGATAAAATATACAAATAGCGCTTATTTCGCTATAAGAATAAATAGAGCTCCTCAGCTCATGATAGGTTAAAAGGTTGGTTCCGCCCTGAAAACACTTCGGTGTACGCTAAGTCGCGTTGTAGGTTTCCCAAGACGTTAGTTGGACTGGTTTCTATGGGGGAGATGATCTTTCCTCTCACATAAAATTCTGCATTTCTATATTGAATCTTGCCACTTGCTAAGGATGGTCTAATTAGAAATAACTCTTCCATATATACCTTATAAATCAAACGCATACACTAATATAATTAATTTAATTAACTATTTTAATTAATTTACTTGTTGACCTCTCTTATTTAAAGCAAGCCAGGAGGAATATGAAAGTGATTATTTTATGGACATTCGGCCTATGTACTGACATAAAACTTGTGTAAGACATGAGTGATGATTTACAATCACATTAAGTAAAGCTCTCCTATGATTTCGTATCTCTGAATCAAGTAATCCTTTCTCAATATATCATAACTCTTAACTTAGACGATCACACTAGCCTGTACCACCACAACCTAATGAGCAGCATGCCACTTCAGTATGTTTTTGGCCTCAGCCAGATATGCTACATTAAAAGAGCCTAATGATGGTCCAATTTTTTTTTACCCTATTTTGTCTGTACTGTGTATAGAAGACAAAAATGCTAGTAATACCATTCTAGAAATTTGACGTATCTCTATGCCACCCATCAATCCAAGCCCTATCATCCATTTCAACAATCAAAACCGACCCTGACGTATCGTTTACTAGGTTACCTAAGCTTAAAAGAAGCTCACTGTGTTTCCATAGCTAACAAAATCTCAAATAGTATGTAAATTTAAGAACGAAAAGGCAAAATCTAATAATTATAAAAGCCATATGGGCGTCAATTTTAAATAATCTGCTTGAAACATTTCTTAAATATTTAATTTGTTCTTCGACAAATGGTGATAAAGATACGTCAAGAATCAATTTAATGTTACTATACACACTGTTCTTATTTGAATAACATGAGAGATGATATTGAACCACTATAAGCTTATTTATATACCCTTGTTAAGAGTCAGACTGAAAATATTGCAATCATACATTGTACCTCTAACGTATTGTTTTTCTAATATTTAAATATGTATTTGAGTTTTTGTTACAATAATTAATTAATTACATGACTTTTCAAAATCAAAGATTATACTAAATTTACTAATGAATTCCATCGATGACGGTGTTTTTTTTAAATCTAATAATTACATCCATACCAAAAACTTTTATTACATGAATCACTATCAGACCAATATTTCATAATAATAATATAGATCTAAGATTTACATAGAAATTCGTAAGTTCGATTATCATAAGTTGTGTTTGGCTTAAAACGTACTTAAACTACTAGTAACAGATGTAAAAAATATGCTTCGCACACGGAAGTCATCACCTAAGAGATAACTGAACTCAACATGGTTCCCAATAAATTGTAATAAAAACACATGTACCCATTTAACTCGGCATATTTTTTATCAACGTTTTATAACTCCATATTGGCTATTTATTTCAGTCCAATCACCCTTTTGGGAAATTTTATACGAGAACAAATATTGAATTTTTTCGATTTTTTTTACCGGTTGGCAACGTCCTTACTATGCGTACGGATGAACTTTTGTTGTTAAAATAATCATTTCTGGGAATATCTTGACAGGATGAGGAAAATGTGTAAAAACACTGATTTCATATATATTTATGCAATTTTTATTCTAAACTTTATCCCCCTGGGTATTTTACTTCGCGTGAACCCTCTTTACACAAGTTCATAATCACAAGAAAATATTTTTTTAATATAGGGCAAAAAGTTTACAAATCCTATGTTTTACATTAGAAATGAGTTGAAAAAATCCTAACAAGTAGAAGGTTTACCTTTTCATGAAGAATTGGACTTAAATAGGTTGTGTAAAAGGTATTAAACAACTGTGTTTGTTTCTTTGGAATGAAAGATAATATAGTACATAATATTCACCATCAGGGCTATTTAACTTGAAAAGTATTTGTATGGCTAATATAGTCTTGGGGATTACAGTTCTTCAGAAATTGTTGTTGGCCCCTTTCTGGTATTTTTCCCTATGTCGTCGATTTGTGTATTAATGAGTTAGATAAGAAACTCTTTTTCTATGCTAACGCTTTAAACTCTCTGATACAAAGAATTTTCTTACGTTTAATACATTGGCTTCGTCATACAAAGGTTTTGTAGAATGGCGATATGGTAAATAATAACAATACAACATATTTTGTTTAATATGTGTTATATAGTTAAATACTAGCAAAAAACTGAGCTTTGTGTGGGCTCGCGTTTATTTTATAACTTGATTCAAGTTGTCATCTAGTATTAGGTAGATTATTTACGATTAATTTAAGTATTGAGTTAAGTTCTGTTGCAGCGATGTTAACTTTTGGTTTTCTAACAGATGGTGTTAGTAGTACAATAATATTATATCCAATGAATCCAAAATTGTTAATGATCATCATTTCTAATGGTATTTTTTTTAAGATAACACATCTAGGTATATAAGTTAAATTACAATGTACAAATCTATAGACGTGATAATTTTTCACTAAAGTGTACCACAAAATGCTCAGATTGTGGGATAGTGTTAAGGCTCGCTTCGCGCGGCCTAAATAGTGTGAAATACTTTAACGAGTATGCGTTTTAATTTTAGTAAAATATGAAGACTGTTATGAGAGATCGTTTCTATGTAAAAGATTTGCAAGGATCAATTCCATTCAAAGCATGTATAGCACGATTTTATAGGATGAAGATGGTCACATATCAACTGCTGCTCCCCACAGCAATATAGAATGTGACATTGTATTGTGGAAAAACTCGAAATTAAGTAAACGAACTGTACCTTCATGTTAAGTTTACCTTATGACTCTAGTTTTAATACACCACAATTTAAAATTATTTGGGACATTTTCTGCCTGCCTTATTAATAAATCTAGTAATTCTGGCTTTGATCTTCGGGTATGAAAAAAAGTCCATTGATTACTAATTTTAAATCTCTTACCTACTGAAAAAAGACTCCTTGAACACAACTCATAAAATTAAATTATTTACAGAAATTGTAGTTAAATCGCAAACTTCTCGCTTCCGTACGTTTCAAGTACATTTCAACTCCACGTTCATTATTATGCACAAAACGCTGACTCCTCATATCTTTTACCGATTTCGTAGCTAGTAAAGCAGTTCTTAGCTCGTTGTGTAGCTCTTCGTAGAATATTATGTAGCAGTTATTGTTTTTCAGTTATTAGTGGTTTTAATTGTTGTAGACTATTTCTTAGTCACAATATTAATACGACAAAGTGGCTCGTTAATTACTCATTTCACCGTTAAGGCTGTGTGAATGAATCGCTAATAGTGTTTATTTATAGTAAAACAATATTTGTGTTTGGGATGCATTTTGTTGTAAAACTAGATACTGAAAGTATATGTATGTGCTCAGCATAATGTAATGATGTTTTTACATCCATGTGACATAGTATACATACATATTACTGTGATTATATGTATACTGAATTTATTCTATACCTTAATTTTTTATATTCGAATCCACCCACCCAAAATAATATCTTTTGTTTTTTACCTTTTCTTTGGTTCGGAATAAGCACGCGTGAAGTACCACTGACACTAATCGTTATACCTCCCGGGCACAGGGGGAAAACGCCAGCAGTTGTGCAGCCGGCTTATATGAATGTCAGCTAATATTTGACCGCTGCAGGTCGGCAGGTGAAGGCCGGGTCAAGACAAATGCACCGGTTATATTAATACTTCAAAACTGTTACACATAGGAGGCCCGCCGATACTTAGCTTTAGCCAACCAATTATTTACGAGGTGATTTGATCATACTTTAATATTAAGGACCATATATTTGTACTTGGCTTTGATAAATGATGAAATAAGTACGTTATTATAATTTTTATGTTCAATTCATGTAGATAACATGTTACAACAACATAGACAGCATGTAGAATATGAATAACTAAATATATCGGCTAGCACTCACGGTGTTTAGTCGAAATTCCTTGAGAATGAACATCTTTACAGTTCGAACACCGGTCGGAGATTTCGACTAAACACCGTGAGTGCTAGCCGGTATATTTAATTAATAATCATGACAACTCACGTTAGTTTTTATGACAATGTAGAATATTAATTAGCTGAACCACATTAAGTAGTTTAGAGGTTATGTACGATAACATTATTTAAATAAACGGTCAAATGCGTGTCGAGCCACGCACAATGTAGGGTTCCGTAGAAGCCTGATATCATAATATAGAACGATTCTGTAGTTCTTTATTCTTCTTGACTTTCTTCCTGCTAAATCTAAGAATACATATGAACAATAATAATAATAAGAGTACATACGAAGGCCACCAAGTTATTATTTCAATTGTAATTCGAAAATTAAACAAAATTTTATTGTGAATTCTATAGGTAGATATTCGAATGAAAACGTTAAAATTAAAATTTTCTTTCGATTTCGCGCCATTTCATATTTTATTTCGTGTTCATTATCAAATAACAAAATGAAATGAGGTGTTAAAGAAAATAGGTTAGCAGTATTCGCATTGTACAAAGTAGGTATTGAGCCGTCGCGTCGGTCATATTCCAGACACTTCAAAAGCCGTATGTTCGTAATCGTATATCGTATGAAAGAGGGTACTATATTACGGAAAAATACGCCAAAATTGATCCTCACAGATATATTTCAATTTTGATTCTACATTTACTGCCGCGTTCAGCACATAAAGTTTATAGGGCCACTGCGAGAAGAACGAGCAAGAAACTCGGGGCTATTCTTTTAAACATCTTTTAACAATGTGTTACAAAAATATACCTTAACTATGTACATACCTCATTTTAGAACACTATCACATATAAACACACACTTATCACTTCCTACTTACTCACTACTTCACAATTTGTCGTCCGTTCAAATCGACTGCCGAAGCAAGACTGACTGTAAAATGTAACTGGCGTTAACAGAACGCCTCCCCCCTACCGCACTCGATTGTGGTAGGGTGCACGTGACTAGGCAAAGTCAATACAAATACTTTTAACCTTACAAGTATACTTAAAACATAGTAGTATTTCCTTATAATTCCTACACGTAATATCAACAGCTACAACAACACTTCCGCTGTCGAAGACCATAAAAGATCAGGGCAGCCGCGTGTCTTAGAACTAAAAATTATTGCTGTTAAAGACAGAATTGGTCGAAATCCCATTAGGAAGTAAAAATATTTCGATAAATCAACAATAATCTTATTGCGAGAAATGAAGATTCCCGCTAGGAAAATGTCACGTATTATAAAACAAGACCTGAAGCTCGGTGCTTATCGTCGATATACGGTACATGCCCTAAATCAATCTTTAAAATTTAAAAGAGTGCCTTCCGTTGCGATACGCAAGTGAACAGAAATATTCTCTTTGCCCATGAAAAAATTTACACGATTGAAGAGCCTACAATCAGCAAATTGAGGATGTGTGAAATGAAGTGATCTATGACCTTGGTACGACAGGTACAGACACCAAACACATCTAGTGTACGGCGAGGATGAGGTCCAAAAAGTACTTTATACCTATAGAAGTCGAATCTCTGTACTGTCAGATTTATATCTATACTTATATCATAAAGAAGAAAGATTTGTATTTAACGAATAAACTTAAAATCTACTGGACCTTTTTGGATGAAATTTGGCAGGGAAATAGTTTGAGACCCGGGAAATTGTTTTGCGCGATAACCGCAATACGCGCGGGTGGAAAGCTAGTCTATTATGTATGACATAGGGCATATTTATTGTTTTAAGTTTTTTTATTTTTGATTTAGTTTTAAATGCCAGTATTTACCCGTTATTAATAACCAACTACTTCATCTTAGTCACTTTAAAGGATTAATTCTATAGATTTTATATTTGGTACAAAATTATCGAACACCCAAGGTCAACGACTATTACTGCTAAACTAATAAAGTTATCTCAACCGCTATACTTTTCCTTTAAAGTTCATGAAACGCACTATCAGCTTGAATTTTTTCAGATTTTTCAAGCCAGCAGTTTAGCTTTTAGAGGGGGGGGGACGCCTTGCTGGAACTAAAATTTGCACTTTGAAGTTAAATATTTCGTAAATCGAGCATTAAATCGAAAAACAGTATTAGCAACCCCTAAATCATTTTAAAAGACCTATTCAACTATACCATACATGAAGAGATAGACGACAAAAAAAAATTTCATCCCCACATCACATGTATGGGAGGTACCCTAAAGATTTTTTTCAAAATTTTATTTTACCACTTTGTCGGCGTAGTTGATTTACATATCCATACGAAATTACAGCTTCCTAGTACTAACGGTCTCTTAGCAAAACCTCGGACAGACGGACAGACAGACGGACATGACGAATCTATAAGGGTTCCTTGTCAGGACTACGAAACCCTAAAAAACAACATTAAGCTTGGCCTAGATAAACTCTCTTTTGACAATGCGACAGTCTTCCTGGGAATCAAAATGGATTCAACTTTACAGTGGAATATATACGTGTATATGTATACACGATCTATCTGGAAGACTTAGTTCTGCTGCATATGCAGTTCATAAGATAAGACAGCTAACAGACGTAGCTACTGCTAGGCTCGTTTATTTCACGTACTTCCACAGTATTGTCATACGGTGTATTGCTGTGGGGAGCTGCTGCTGAGATAGAGACAATCTTTATCTTACAAAAGCATGCCATTCGAACCATATATAAAATGGATCCTAGGGAATCCCTGAGAGATCTTTTTAAAGAAATAGATATTTTAACTTTACCAAGTCTGTATATATTTGAAAATATTATGTATATTCGTAATAATTTGAGCAAATTTAAATCAACAATCACGATTATAACACTAGGAATAAAAATAAAATAGCGGTGCCAGGTTTTAGATTAGCAAAGAAAAATAAAAGGTCCTTCTTAGGCAATTGTGTGCGGTTTTATAATAAATTGCCCAAACATATTACAACGCTCACAGAAAGAAAATTCAAGTTGCACGTGAAGAATATTTTGATAGATAAATCTTACTACACAGTTTGTGATTACTTAAACGACAAAAATGCTTGGCCTGGTTCGCCTCTGCCAAGCCTGTCACCTACGTATTGTAAATTAAGTATTTTAATAATTTTACTATATAGTAAGTACTTAGCACATTGTTAAAAATTATTTAAAAGAATTGCCCCGAGTTTCTTGCCCGTTCTTCTCGCAGTGGCTCTATAATTTTTGTTTGCTGAACGTGGCAGTACAATGTAGTATATTTCAATATTAAAATTTGTAATTGACCTTCATAAGAGCATCGTAGACGCCTAAATTGAATAAATGATTTTGACTTTGACTTAAACGCTTTTTTTTCTGTATTTCCTCTTATAACAACCAGTAAAATGTTCTATCTACTCGTACTTGTATTATATATTAACCACTCCTCAAAAACATTAATAGAAAAGTAAGTGATTGATTTTAAAATAATGGTACGAGTATCTCATTTGGCTTTTTATATTCAAAATTATGTTTTGGTTCAATGTGATTGTTATACTGTGAAATAATAATGAATTCAATGTTTAGGCAAGTGATGACGTGGAACTTACACTGTGTCACTATAAACCCTATGAAGGTGAATGCCTAAACTGTTAGAGTATTGGTGTTCTTCCGTTTTATTAGTGCCTTTTTCGCTATTCTAGCTTGTAAAGGAAAATAAAGCAAAACATTCATTAATTAAAGTTCAGTCTAAATGCTCCTACACTTGGTAGCCACGACACATACAACGTGGATGCGATGGTTCGATTTTAAAATTTTACCACAGATTTTTGAGAGTAATATTTAAGACGTTAAAATTTGTTAAAGTAGAGGAGGGGTTACAAAAAAAAACATTTTATAACAGATTTTTTCTTACCGTAAGGTCGTTCGTTAATTTTTTCTTAATGAATCCAAGTAATTATCTTCTGATGAAGACTTGACCTTAAAAAATAACCCAAATTCAGGGCATCACCCCTCTAAGGGCCATAATATAATAATATAATAATTCATAATTAATCACCATAATTCATACCAATATACTATTCATTTATTTCATTCTGAGCAACGATCAATATTCCGGATGGTGTTCAATGACGAATTTAAACATAAATTTATTCCGCTTCACCCATGATCAAAAAACTGCTCTTTATGAGGTAACAAATTAAATTCTTATATATAAGAATGGTAACAAACATACATATCGATTGAAATTAGCAGTAGGTACTATTATTATAATAATAATATAATAATAATATTTATTTTTCATAATTCAGGGTTACAATGTTTTATCTAAATAATCTAGATCTTGGTAATAATAATGCATCTTTAGTTGTGAGCTCCTGTCCCCGTACTAGTTATAAACTGTTTTACAGGGTACAGGACCTCCCCAGTTTAGAGTCTTAAAATACTTTGTTTTAATGTACAAAGTTTATATAAAACCAATCATATATTTTCACTATGAAAGATAACCAAAATATTAAGATTATTGAACGCTTTACCTTGAATTCTCAAACTGTGAGTTCTTTACAACGATTCTCATTGTGTAAAATCAACGTTATTCTATAAACATGACTCTATTCACTGGGATTTAAAAAAAAAATCAGTCACAGGTGTATTTATAGTCTTTTAGGCTGTACATGACAGGTGTCCCCACATTGAACGTTGTGGTGAGCGATACAATCACGAGTTACGACACAAGCAAATCGAGGACCCACATTCAACCGGATATGTTTTTCCATACAAATATTGTATGCTAAAATTGATTCATGAATATTAAGGTCACACATATTTTAGATAAGGATTGCAGCGGTTCTTAAAATATGAGCATCAAGATTGTCATAAATATACTTTTGTTTTCATCGCGCCTTTTCTTCCCCAAAAGGGTAGTATTGAAAGGGAATGAACGAATCTGATTAGAGACATGCCGGCACTTACGCCAAGGTGTTTCGGCAGTTTGGGCGCACAAATAAATTAAAATTACTTTTTACTCCGAATAAACGCTAAACTCGTAAGGAATTCTGTCCTACGACCAAAACCAAATCCTACGAGGACGCACACGTAAGAACAAGCTACATATAATATTTACAATTCAGTGCCACCGCTGAGAGAATGCTTTTGATAATTCATTTTATCATTTTTGTTTTGCCAAGGTCAAAGTAGCATAGACAGTCTGATTATGTAATATTGTGTCTGTCGAGCATTTAACTGTAAAAAATATTTCTTATTGTATATTTTATTCCATTTACAAGCCACAACGGCGATACGAATACGTCCTGTCTAACGCATTCTTTGGCGGTCGGACTATAGTTACCTACACCACTCTCTCACATTATAAAGCATAACCGTAAGTACGCAAAGGAATATTAGGTACTATAGAGGATCTTATAATCAATTTAAATGCGATGTGATGAGACTATACATTAAATTACCTTTGGGCATAGGTTTCTTATTTTGTAAATAGAAATAACCAGTGACAAAATATTTTAGTTTCTATTTAAGAGATTCCATTATAAAGAAACGAGAAGCGAAGCGGTCGTTATTTTCTGAAAGTTGTGCGGTAAGAATTAGAGTAGAGTTTGCCGGTGTGCTACTTAACGTAACTGTACTAAATTGTGTACATTATTAATTTCGAGTAGGTAAGTAGTATTCTACAATTATTTGCATTACCATTGCAGTTGCAAACCCGGCAACGCATCCTCGAGAGCTCTGGTGTTAGGGATCTTGGTGGGCGACGGTGATCACTTATCATCAGGAGAGCCGCTTGCTCGTTTGAGCTCCTATCCCAGCAATAGGATCTCGCAAGTGGCGTTCAGCCTGCCCTTACGAAGATAAAAGTATATATATATATATATATACAACCGATGCATTGGTCCTTACAACATTTTGCTCGATGACATTCCTAACTTAATAATACTAATAATATGCCTCAACCATAATAGCTATGCTATAGCATAGGTATTGTGTTTAAGGCATATTGTACACCTAAACATTGAATTTATACAACGATAGCTGCTCGCCTTTTTTTGAAATTCAAAAAATGCTGAAAACTGTCTAGAACCACTGCTCAGCGACATATTGCACTTAAGTTTTTATTGTTATAAATCGTTAAGGCTTTTGTTATTGCATATTTTCTTTCTATTTGAACCCTTTTTTTATCCAATGTTTCTAGTGTAGGTATGCCAAGTATATTTCTCAATAAAGTTTTATTCTTCTATCATTCATTCATTACATTTAAACAATGAAACCACAGACGTAGGCTGTCTGCACAGCTTTATTTGAACATAAGTTGGGTATAAAGTTTTCAACCAATCAAGCAGAAAATTGGTAGGTCATATTGTCGGTATCAACTAGTCTGGATACTAACACGACATCAATCTCCTGGCATTGTCCGAGCACAGCCTTACTTTGTTACGGCATTAAATACCGTCAGACGGCTATGAGGGCCCATCAGTTTTTTACAAGTGTAGGGAAGCCTCATCAAGACTATTCCTGATTTTATCATACATTGTTAATATGGGTATCCTCTGAGGAATAACTTGGTGCCGAGTACCTCGTTACTGTTACCAATTTACACTGATTTATATATATACCATGTTTTGTTTTATTATTTAAAAAAAAACATTAATATCAAAGAAAAAGTAGCCGAAAATTTGACACTAACCTTTTTAACAATAGTTTTTATTCAGGTGTATTCTTTGAATGAATAACTTAATAAAACATTTCTTAATTTTAAGAACAGTTAATAACTTTGTCTACAGGTAACCTACCTTATGATAAGAAGTGACGAGATGGGCATGTTGCCCGTCTGATGACAGGTGTCGTGTCTGCTCATTTTATACGACACTCCACTGCGATCGTCACTCCGAGACATTATCATCACAGTAGAATTGACACACAGCAGCTTCGAGGCAAAATATCTATTACTGCGGTCATCATCTAAACATTGTACATTCTTGACGTTGTATACTTTTAAATTAGTTTAATTATCTGCAAAGATGTGTACAATATTTAGTTTAACAAATTTACCATGTTCGTTTTAAATCCAAGTTTTTATATATAAGTTCTTTATTTTTTTTTAAATGTGTTTGTACCAAAATTATAAAAATAAAATAAAATAAAAATAAAATACTCATCAAGACAGACTCTTTGTAAAAATACACATCATAAGTGATAATTTATTTGCTTTGCGGTTGAACATTTAAAATGGGTGCGTAGATATGCAATATTTACTCGTATAATATATAATTATTATTTATAATATAAGCAAAATAGGTATAACTTTTGACAGTCACGTCATCAGTTCGATAAGCTTTATAATGTTTTGATTGTATTATGACGTTTATGAGAACCTTTTGTGGTAAAATTAAGAGAAAAATTAGAATATTTCTAAATTAATGCTGAAGTATTTGAGAGCATTAGTTATGATAAGACTTTTGATTTCCTTTTGATTACTTTTGATAGTGATCGCAGATGGTAAATAGGTTATTTTCTACTGGTAACTGGTTCTCTATAACTGTTGCTGGAAAACACCGTTACTTAGTTGACGAAAGATTTCCTACTTGAGCTGCCGGGCATTTGCAAAACGCCCTACATCTTGCAAAATTATGATTATATAATATGAGTTTTCATGTATATCACCATTAAATTATTCATACCATTCATTTTGGGACAGTTGTGTAGTTCAATAGTCTATTTTTTACTAAGGATCGTATCCTAACTGTGCCTCGTTTACTGCAGGAGAGCTAATTTATTGAAGCCGTCCAACCACGAATTGCGATTCCTGCTCTTTGTATTAGCGTATTGTGAATTGGCGTTTGTGTCCACCGGATTCGATTATTAGCACAGGTAACTCACTAACTTGAATGCAATCAATGGTGACATTATGTATACTCAAACAAGAGCAATTGTGGGCCTTGAATCACTCAGTGGTAATATCAAACCATGACTTTTACTAGGGGTGGACTAATATAATTTTATAAGGCATTGCAGTATAAGACATAAAAATAGAACGGTATAATTTGGCTAAAATGAATTCAATTTTTCGATCCGAAAATCGGTTTTCAATTTTTATATATCATAATGTTTTGAATTTAGGTCATATTTTAATTTAATACAATTGTAGCCAATAGGAATATAACTTTAAGCTCTAATAAAGTACACGTTTAGAAACTCTGTTGAATTTTTTTTATATATTTACAATTCACTGTATAAAAGTTTAAAGCAATTTCTCAGTGTGTAAATGCGCATAGGTAGAATAACTATTTTATAGTTACATTACATACACGACTAAGAATTATTAAATAAATATTACAATATAAAGTTTTCTAATAGATACCTTGTTTCTAGATGCGATATTACCCCAGTAACATATAATTGGAGAATAGCAGCGAAAGTTTATAAATGTTATTAATAGAGATGCAAAGTAGAGAAGGTAAATCTTAGATAAAATAATGTTAAGGCAATCTCCTGTCTCAAAAAAACTATTTTACCAAAGTACAATATAGTAAGTAGCCAATTAACGAAAACTCAGTTATCAAAATCAGCATAAAATTAAATAGTAAACACTATGTACCAGAGTTTATAATGTAGAAAGCATTGGATCATTGTTCGACAAAGCCCCAATGATTTTGCCAGTTAATTAACTTCAGTACAATCACTACGTGGACATTTCGACTCGACTCGTTACGTATATGTGACATAGAATATTCAAACACTGGGAATTACGCGTGTTGATGAAGTTATAGTAACTCAACTTGGATACAGTGAACAGTGTTATAATCAAGGGACAGATTATGTAATGGTATGCAATAGAAGGAGTAGAGAAGTAGATAATAGAAATAATTAATTAATTTGGTCTGATTAAGTTAGAAGCATAATTTCAGAGGTTGAATTCGTTGTATGTTCAGAATTGTTGTTCAAAAGTGAAAGTCGTAGAATCTACGCACGCCCCTCTCATTTGACAGAAGAGTAGATAGTACTCACTGTATATATCGTCTTCTTAACTACAACGACATAACTGAAATAACCGAATTTTACCAGATGATCTAGTTCTCATGTAATAGAGTGCGTATCAATTGCAATATTATTATTACACAGTTGCATTTTATTGTTGTGATACTAACACTTCCCATTACATTTATCCGACTTTGAAATCGAACATGGGACCTCAAAATAGGACATGATCGAAGCGAAGCAGTGATGGCTCAGTGGCATTGGCTATGGACTGCCGCGCAGCAGGTCCATGGTTCGAATCCCGCCGCGGGCTTGAGCTTCACCGCATGGTGGAAGGGCTTTTTGCGAATGCCCGCCTGGCTAGCGACCACCCTCAAGTGGAAAATCTGTCGCCAAGCACCTAACGATGTGTTCCGGCAGCAGTCCTTGAGAGCCAGTGAAATTACAGGCACATGAGACTTAACAACTATGTCTCAAGTTGACGGGCGCAGTGCTATTCGTCACTTGAACGATGAACTGCATCTGTTATAGGCAGAGGTAACCGCTTAACATCAGGTGGACCTCGAGCTTGTTCCGTCACAATAACATTAAAAAAATGATGAGAATGCTCACCAACTAATAGATATTTTCTTTAAATATGTACCTTGTTCTTATCAGGTCCTGACTATGACCTACTAAAATTATACCGCAAGAAATACTTTCACCGAAGATTGAAGATAGTAGTTGCAACGCTTCTTATATCACAGATTAGGGAACTCATGTAAACAAAAAACAATTCATTAATTCTATTACCAAGAATGTTCATAATACGGCACACTTTAATCGAAGCTGCTAAAATATAAATAAGCACTAAGTGACACTTAGAACTTATTTAAAAACGTAACTGTCGTGAATACACGCCACATACACGCCACACTCCGCTGAAGCTACATAAAACCAAACAAAAACAACAAAATAAAACCTCATGCTACTCATATGTATGAGTTACAGTACAAAAATAAGAAAAACGCGGCGTTCTTGCGTGTAAAACACAAAAAAGCCAGTCATGCCATTCAAGCTTCTTGAGCCGAGTAGAAGCACGTTGCCTGTTGTGTACCGTGCACTAATTAATTTATCGTGACAAATAGTAGCCGCAAATCGGTTACCTTTATATAGGGTACCTCGACTTAGATTATGATGATGCGCAAGGCCGAGGATAGAGGTACCTATTTCAAAAGAAAATAGTCCACGATCAATAGTCAAATTATATCTTAGTTATTATAAAGAACGGGATATTTACCGTGATTTTGATTGAATTTTGATTGAAAAAGAGCTCAAAATCAATCTAAAACACGGTAAATAAATATAAACTGCGATCTCCAAGACGCCTGCCAAGCTTGGAGATTATGGCAAGCCCCCCATAATGGGGGAGGCTGTGTTCATCAGGGGCAATCTGGCTCATTGCAGGCAGTTAAATAAAGGACTGATTTAAAGCGAGGACAACAGATGAATCTCGAGCAAATAAAGGATTCTATCGACTGAATCACGATCGTAGGGAGTGATTCATGATGATTCAAGTGTTAGAAACCAGAACGAATCAAGTAATTCATGGCCCTCGATCTAAATCCGTTTTATTCAAGAGTTGCATACTATGCTTTGTACCATGACTACGAGAAAATATAAGATTTAAACGAAAATAGTCACACAATGAAGAAAAAATTAAGGTTAAGTTAATTAAAATGCACATTAAAATTGGAAAATTAATAAAAATCATGAATAATGCTTTTATCATTGTTATTAGAATAGTCAAATTGTGAAGCGATATTTATTTCCTTGGAGTTTGTATATCGAGTATTCTTTGCACAAGGAGTTTGTATAGAGTATTTTTTGCCTAAGAAGGTTGTACAGTATTGAGATGGTCGAATATATTGGTGAATTCTAAATCTAAACCCAAAATAGTGATAACTGAATAAGAAAACAGTGAATACGCTTTTTGAATAAAATAAGCAAAATAGTCATTAAAAGTGTTATCTATTCACTGTTTTCAGTGAATAAAATAAGCTTTTCAGAGCGGGAATGAAACAAAATATTATTTGCTCTGTTGTACAGAAGGTACAAGATTTGAAGATTTAAAGCAGTGATGGCTCAACGGCATTGGCTTTGAACTACCTTTTTTATGCGCAGCAGGTCCGTGGTTCAAATTCCGCTGCGGGCTTGAGCTTCACCGCATGTTGGAAGGGCATTTTGCAAAACCCTTGGCTAGTTATATATATTATACTTGTTTAGATATTATATGTGTATACGCTGTAATCGCATGAACCAAGTCATTGCGATTTATTTTCCATGCACACAAAATATAAGAGAATATACTATATAGTATTGATAGCTGAGCAGTTTTATAGCTATGGACTCACAGGTCCATGGTTCGATCCCGACTGCTGGCTTGCGGTTTACTACATGGTGGAAGGGTATTATACCGAATGCTCGCCTGGCTAGCCTACCACTCTTAAGTAGAAAATCTGACCCTAATAAGCCAGGGCTACGGAGAGGAAAGTGGATCACGCACCCTTACCATCCACGAAGCGCAGGGACTGACATACGAGTCGGTCATCGCCATCAAGACCAAGAGCAGCATGAAGTTGCACGAGAGCGTCCCGCACGCCGTCGTTGCAATTTCACGGCACACTGGAACCTTCATATACTACGCAGATGACGAAAACGACGCCAAAGGACGGTTCGTTAGGAAGGCGATGGTTGCGACACCAAAAGCCATCCATGATTACAACCTCAAAATGGCGATCAAAGATCGAAATAGCGCGGTAATGGAGGCCCTGTTAAAATGTGACGTGGGAGAATAACAAAATATGTAAATTTCTGTAGGTATATTATTTTATTGTAGTCACAAATTATTTTTGTAATTGTAATCGTTGGCACGGGTATCCGGAGTGGTCATGCTCACAGAAAGGTGTTGTCTAGCGGCGGTGTTGTGTGTCGGGTCGCCATCTTCCCTCAAAAATGGTTGAGGAAGGCGATGGCTGGCACATGCGTCAACTCGTGAACGGGTGCTGCTAGAGGATACTGGTCTGCTCTGGATGCTGGTGCTAATGACATTAACGGAAAAAAAAGAAAAAAAAAACTTTTAACACTGTTCCCCCTTATTTATTTATTGATTTATTGATTTATTGATTTATTGATTTATTAATTTATTGATTTATTGATTTATTGATTTATTGATTTATTGATTTATTTCATACAAGTAGAAAGCTTACAGTTCTAACACCAAAACACTTACTACCTAACTTAAACAATAATATTTGTGTGACTTAAATACATCCTAAGATTAATAACAATAATGCTCATAGAGCTAGAAAACAAATCCACATGCTGGAACTCATGCGTAAACATGTTTAAAAGAACCAACGCTCGCTGCGTGGGAGCATTCTGAGCGTGGCGAGTTCGTTTAGTGGGACGATGGAACAGCTGGTGTTTACGGCGCTGGCTGCGCGCATAGTACTCCGGTACAAATAAGCCAAGTGCACCCAACGTCGTCGGGTTGTCCACCTTGTTATCCAGTAACTGGCAATAGTGTATGGCCAACAGTAATTTTCGCCTCAGCTCCAGTGTATCTACTCCGATCATACCTGATACAAAGAGCGATGGAAACAGGTACGGATAGTACCCGTACATCCTCTTGTACACGTAGCGAGCGAATTTGCGCTGGAGCCTTTCGATTAGGAGCGTGTACTTAGCTTCCCTGGGATCCCAGACTACTGAGTCAAATTCAAGTTTGCTGCGAACAAATGCGTTAAACAGTGTGATTGCTACTTGGATGTCTGGGAACTGTGAGGCAGTTTTCCCCCTTGGAATGTTGCATGTTTCCTATTTCATATTTCTTGCTTACTAATAAATTATGTCATAGTTTAAAAAAGTCACGGACCCTGGAGTCTGTGGAGTGTATACGTAAAATTTAAAAAAAAAAAAAAAATAATCTATCGCCAAGCACCTAACAGTGTGTTCCGGCAGCTGTCCTTGAGAGCCAGTAATTCTAAGTTAAGCCTGTTAACACATTACTAGATCATCACTTTATACCATCAGGTTAGATTGTGGTCTTAGGCTGACTTTTTTTTATACAATAGGTGACAAACAGGCAGACGGTCCACTTGGTGGTAAGTGGTCACCGCCCCCTATGAACACCTGTAATATCCGTGGCATTACTGGTGCGTTGCCTACCATTAAGAGAAAGAACTCTACCCACGCATCTTTTGAAGCGGTTTAGATTGTAGACCTAAGGAAAACTTCAGGTGGAAGAGCATTCCACAACTTACACCTTACGTGGCAGAAATAGACGATTAAATCGAGCAGTACTAGACTTCCACGTATCTATAATATGCGGGTGGCCCTTCTGACAATAGTGGCCAGTTCAGTGGTAAAAGAGTAAGCGAGGTATGAGGTCAAAGATCTCATCAGAGCATTCCCCGTTATAGTATCTGTAGAACAGGCAAAGCGAGCCAACGTCACGACGAACGCACAGCGATTCTAGCCTGTTGGACAATTTTGGGTCATCGACAAGTCTTACGGCTCTTCTCTGTAAGGAGTCAAGTGAGTCTAACTGATACTTCGGTGAACCGCCCCAAAGATGAGAGCAGTACTTCATGTGCGGCCTAACCTGCGCTTTGTATAACAAGAGAAGTTGGTTAGGCGTAAAGAACTGCTTGGCTCTATTGAGTACACTGAGTTTTTTAGAAATTAGTCCTGCTTTGCTCTCCAAATTACTCCTAAGCTGGACCTCGCTGGATATGTCGACTCACTAAATGCCGTTGTTGACCTATCATCAATAAAAAAAGGTAAATGTTTACCTAATTTAACCATTAGGACGAACAGAAGAAAGTGTCTCTCGTGGACCTACTAGCAGGACAAATTAGTAAGACTATGAGAAAACGGCCGTAGAAATTCCGTTATTTGTTTTTAAGGAAAAAATAATAGCACAATAATTCCTTTTTTTATTATAATTGGTGCTTATATAAACCAATAAACTAGAAAACAAAAAGCACGGGTGCGAAAGGAACTACATTTCGATGCAGAAACTTTTCTGCCTACGTAAAAAAGCTTTTACGAGCAAGTATATGTAAGTATTAATAATGATTTTAACATAGTTATTAAAAAACTTTAACCGGATTAAATCATGAAAACTTATTGATAAAAAAAATATGATGTCAATAATAATGTAATAAGTAAAAAAATTATACAAACAAAATTTTTCTTATAAGACTTATATTACTTATTAAAACTTATATATATCATTATTTTGATCCCGACCCTTTAAATTACCTACAATGTGTTTTAATCGCGAAAAACTAAGACAACGATCTTAACAGTTGAACTGGTAGATACCACCGCAGTGTCAGCTATTCTGCCTCCAAGCGGTTTTGTGCGAAGACAAATTGCTTAAATTTGAAGATGAAGAGCACTGCAGCAAGTACACTGTAAAATGTGGGCAGTCAGGTGATAAGTCCGTGTCCCTTCATAATTAAATAAATATTCCAAACTATATACGCGAAATTAACGACGCTTAGTGTTTAAAATAAGGATTGACACTAGGTATATTCCATCTCTCTATAAGTCATACTCATTCCTGATTGATGCATTAACAAAGGCACAAAGCTCCCCTATGGTTATGCCAACATTTACATAATCAACACGGAGACTCGATGTGGAATATGGGTGTAATATAGACATAAAGAGATATTTTTAAACAGGAAAATATACTTTAATTAAAATTGGATCTGGTTTTTGCTCGCTGTTGTTTAGTTAGGGTTTCCAGGATCATGTAACCATTTAAGGGTCGTTCCTGATTTAAAATATAGATTATCTTTTTATCATGGTTGTGCCGGATTCGAATTTAACGAGACTTTTGTTGATAAAACACTTTTTAGAACAATGCAGCCTCCACCTGCGTCTCTGATAGTTAGATATTATACAATACTTAGTGGGAATATATATTTATTATTTTTATTATTATAAATAGATATATATTTGTCGCTAGGGTTAAATAGTGAAAGATATCCTTCAGATTTCACAAACTGGCTTCGGAAGAATTGATATCAAACATACAATATTTCGTTTTTTTTTTTTTATTTCAATGTTTTATATGCTGTTACAATTGTTTATACATGGGGCCCACTAAAAGTTTTGCACTTCTAGCTAATCGGAACTATTTGAATTTCAAATGTTATATTTTTTGAAACGACATGCAACCTTTTTACTAAAATAACATGGCGGGAAATCATTTGTCAATTGTTTTTTTTCACACATCTACGTACGCAACGAAAACGGAATTAAGTCGAAAAGATGAGCACCGTGAGGCGATGGTTTGCTGAATTTGAAAGTGGTCGGGTTTCTTTACGTGACGAATTTCGTGAAGGGCGGCCTTTAACTGCCGTCATTGAAAATAATGTGGCTACTGTTAAGCGGCTAATTGAAGAAAACCCGCGGGTTACCTATGAGTCAATTTGAGAACTATTGAGGATTGGTATGAGCCGAATTCAGAAAATTTGCTCACAGATGCTACTGAAGTACGACCTCGGACATTCTAATGCTGTTTATGACAATGTCACAGAAGACAAAACGTGGATTTATATAATTGAACCCAAAAAAAACAGCAATCTCGTGAATAGGTGGTTGAAAATGAGAACAGGCCAACAAAAGTGAGGCAGGCGAGAAACGTTGATAAAAAATGATCACTTTTTTTTCTCGGCTACGGGTCCCTTCTTCACAATTCCACTCAAAGTATTCTACTATTTGTTTATCCAGGGTGTTAGAAAAAGTTCGCAAAAAGCCGCGTTCTTCTACATCATGACAACGCTTTTTCACAAACGGCCAACAAAACAAAGTCATTTTTAGCTTCCGAAAAAGTACAACTCGTCACCCATCCTGCACATAGCCTGACCTAGCATCCTGTGATTTCCGTATTTTTCCCAAAATCAAAGATTTGATGAGAGGTTTCACTTTTACCAACTCCCAAGAGGCAGTGATAGCGTTCAATCAGCACGTAGAAAATATTCAGATCTGTGGTCCTCATGTTTAAAAAATGGTTCGATCGGATTAAAAAATGTTTAAAATGTAAAGGAGAGTAGTTTGAAAAGCAAGAAACATAATATTTTGTGTATAACATGTTGTTTTTTTTAAGTTAGGCAAAACTTTTAGTGTGACCTACGTATAAGTGTCATTAAAGAAATTGGTGAATTCAGAATCTTTATACAGAGTAAACTGGCGAATTAGTGATATTGACGAGTATACAAACTAATCAGTGGTAAGGTAACCATTAAGTAATGATTATGTAGTATCTGTTCGTTTTCTTAATTTTCGCGACTGCCGCAATTCCTATTCAATCTGCATCAAGTATGTCAATAAATCGACGAACGAAAGTCGTCTCAATAAATCATTTTGTGTCATGTCATCTCAAGTGGAGATCGGTGGATTATAATAATTTATTTACCAAGTAAAGACTACTAAAATATCTGTATTGACTTTACGCGATTTCTATCCAATCAGTCACGATACCTATACAGTAGCCCTGTAGCTGAAATATCAAACTGTATACGCATCAGCCTGATGCTTAACCCAAGTATTCACTTCATGTACAGGCAATCTTGTTACTAAACCAACAATTAAAGATAAACGATCCAGACAAGTTTTAGTGTCATATAATAAGTAATGAAAGTTTTTTTTTATGCCTGATAGGTTAGCCTTTGACCACTATCTCACCTGATGGTTAGTGATGACGAGGTTGAGGATGTTGTTCAGGCTAACCTAGAATTACTGGCTCTCAAGTACCTACAGCTGCCGGAACTCACCGTTAGGTGCTTGGCGACAGATTTTCTACTTGAGGGTGGTAGCTAGCCAGGCGGGAATTCGCAAAATGCCCTACCACCATGCTATAACGACTGCCATCCTAAGACAACAACCGGGACCGACGGCTTAACGTGCCCTCCGAAGCACGGAAGCGCTCAGTACTAATGTCACTAGCGGTCATCCATCCAACGGCGGACGTTGCTTAGCATTGCTGATCGGTTCAGAATGGCTAAGCAAACTTTGCTACGAGTGCTTCAAAATATTGCCACCTACCATACAGAATGGCAAAGAATTCCTTGCCGCAGTTCTTATTCGTGGTTATATATTCAATCAATTACATAGAGGGAGATAGTCTGGCCTATTAGTTAATTTCAAAATACTTCATTTGTTGCAATTTATTGTGTCTTCACTCAGTACACAAAATGGGCAGTCTTCATTTCATTTTATAATGAGTACTCAATTCTTTAATTTTTTTTCTATGAACATCGTATGTTAAATGAAAATATGTCGAACTACGCTGATCTCACTATCAAATTTGAATCTCACCTTATACTAGCTAAATGTGGGTAATCTAATTGCAAATACTCAGACTCGCTTCGGGAGGCAACGCTATGGGTGCGGCTTGAATCCCAAATACCAGGTGCAAAACAAAATGTAACGCTCTCGTATTTCAGCCCGACAAACATCACCGTATTATTTTAACATCATTTATTGACTCTTCTTTTATCCGCCTCGTTATACTTTTTCACAAGCTGTTAATTAAATTCGAACCACACAGAGAGTTCGTCAAAAAAGTAGTGCAAAAAATAGCCAAAGCACCGCTATAGGTTTTATCGGTAACAACCCCACTGCAACGACGAGTACATATGGTTTTGTATTTTTCATTGAGTACATTTCAGTTTTAAAATTGATGTTTTTCAAAAAATACTAGTTTTGACACTTAGTCAAATGGACGAGTGGTTTACGAGATGTTGCGTTTACACAATCACGCTCTCGCTCTTTTCAACATGAGATGCGCTTTTTGTAAATTCTCACATTTGCTCGCAGCTGAAACATTGCTGAAATACATTTGTTTAAAATTATCGTATTGTACCTAAATATTTGATTTTTCGTTTGTAATTTGATATATTGAGAGAAAATAATAAAGATTTAAAAACATTAGTGCAACACAGACACCGCATAACGTAGACGTTGTGGAAGATGGGGGTGTAGTAGTTACCAGTTGAGGTGGTGGTGATAGTCCAAAGAAATAAATCCGTACACTTCACAACTAATGTTTATTGACACTAATACACAGTCCACATTTATTTTATATAAGAAGGCGATGTAAGCAGTGATTAAGCACAGAAATGAAATAAGAATGACAGTTATGAAATGAAGACGTAAAAAGTAAACAAAGCGCATGAGGTTGAAATCTAAGATTTTTTTGCCTGTAGATCAGTTGTATGCCCTCCATATTTACTAGACGAATTCAGGGTAATTGCCTGAGTCACTACCAGTCTAGCTCGGAAGAGCGTCCGGTGAATACATCGCCGCTAATCGCGTTTTTTCGGAATAATCTGTGGACAATACACCTTCCTTGTGTCTTTAGACTCTGCACCAATTATACAGGCACTGTGAGAGATAAGAAAGCTTTTTCATTTCACGCGTAATTATTGCTTTTATTGTTGAAATAGAAAATATCGTTAATTTGTTTTATCTTAGGAACGAAACTCGTGCGAATGCGACTCGTGATGAGCGAAATATGTGTATCGTTTGGTGAGAGAGAGTGAGAGATCGCAACATAATGGTGATCGGAACGTCTCGCGGCGGTTCGGTGGTTTGCTTATTTATCTCTTTCTAACAACAGATATGACGCATAATATTTGAACGTTCTTTCCTTGTCATTGCAAACTGCATATACATGTGCGTAGGTATGTACATAGGTAAATTCTAGTAAGCTTTTAGAGCAGTGGTGTTCGGATATAACTACTCTAAGTATTTCTCTAAGTTTAAGGCTCCGCGTCGCGTAAGCGTTTGTTACGGACTGTCATGAGATCGGCCGGCGCCGGGCGGCGGCGGCGCTGAGCTGCTCGCGCGCCGTTGTACTTATATCTATACGAGTATGAGATCCCGTTATCATCGAGCGGCCGGCGCGCGGCTCCAATGCATGCGTACACTGTTGGCACGGCATTTATGTGTCAGTATTAAATTGTTAATATCAATTGTGTCTTGTAAATATTATTGTTAATGGAATGTATGTATAATATATAAGTGTAGAATATTAATTGAATGAATTATAAATATTACTTGTACATATATAAATATTTAGGAACTGTGTACACAATATAAATAATATATTATAGATAATGGTGTTTATCATTGAATGTTATGAATGTGAGTGTGAAGTTATATATATTTAATAAGTTATAAAGATAGTATTAAATAACGGCACATTATGTGATCTATCGATTTTTCTTGTGGGATTTTCTTAAGTCGCAAGTCTTTGAACGATCTTTGAACGATGCCCCGCATAATTGCATGAATAGGCCTTTTAATCGAATAAAATGTTTCCATGATATCTCACCACACTTTGTTTTTATATAAATTTAAAGCGCATGAAAGACCCTGTACTGTATCATACAAGTTAGAGTTCATATTTATACCTTTTATCCGCAACTTTAGTAGTTCCAGAACCATTAGAAGGAACCATAAGTCATACTAGAAAAAAAAGAGCTTTTACAAAACAATATTGTATTTAATATCCAACAGGTATCTGAGAACCTATGGGCACAGATTACATGTATGAGCTTCGAGTCCACTTTCTCCTCGTAATGGAAGAAACACAATAATTAGTTTAGTAATGGTATAAAAACTTTTTGTAGGTTTTAACTGCTGTTTATTAACAAGTGGGACAGTGGTCGAAGGCTATGTCTCTTGGGCTATAAAGGATTAAGCAAAAGTAAAACCTACGCTGTGCATTATGAAATAAGTATAACCTTTTAATTATTTATATTACCTTGATGGCCACAGAATCTCACACAGGTGGTTATGTATATAGGTCAGGTTTCTTTAAAAGATTAGAATTCATATGTTGTACGGGTCATATTCAAAATTGCGATTACGCAAACCACGGCTGGGAAATGCGGTTCCGTAATTAAGTTTTCAGCTTTGGTTCGAGATAATGCAGTATGAATTTTAGAGTGGTCGGATTGGGGTAACTTATGGACGCAAATGCCAAGTGTTACTAAATAATAATAATATAAGTATGCGTATAGGAACAGCCTTTTGGCTCAAGTTTGAAATCCAAACTCCACCTGGTTATGCCAAAATTTTCCAACATGGAAACTCGATTATTGGAATATAGGCTTAATAGACCAAAAGAGATATTATTGCCGAGAAAATAAACTTTGGTTAAAATTGGCTCAGGTTTATTTTGCTTGATGTTGTTTAACTAAGCAACTAAGGTTTCTAGGGTCATGTAACCATTTAAAAGTGTCTGTGAAACTTTTAACAAACTTATAAATAAGTTAAAAGGTTTTGTTTTTGTTTTAAATGTAATTTAGATTTTTTACTGGACATAGATTCACAACCTTATATATTGTTGCGTTTTCTACTGTTGGAGAACTGAAATTCATGTTACCTTAGAGTTATTAACTTACGTAAAATCTGTTTTTTTATACGTGAGTCCGTAACAGTCTTAGGCAAATCTGCGTCAAAAATAGTCCCAGTCCAGTCACTGAACATTCGTGTCAATAAGGAACATTGTAGTAAGATGGTGATTGGTGAATAATAATAATTTATTTACCACGTTAACATATTTGAATATTTGTTTTGACACTGCGTGGTTTCTCGCCAATAGCATAGCCCTGTAACTATGGAATCCAACTGCTTAAGCACCGGCCTGGTGTTCAACCCAAGTATTCACTACTTGTACAGACAACATTGCAAAAGATAAACCTTTTCAGGCATATTTTAGTCTCATGTAACAAGTAGTGAGAGTATGGCCACCTACCAGACAGAATTGCTAAGAATTTCTTGCCACTTCCTATTCTAAATATTGCTTAAAATCATCTTTGATCATATCATTTTTTAAACTATATACTCAATCACTTACACAGAAAAAGATAGTCTAGCCTATCAGTTAGTTTAAAGTAAACTTTATTTTTAGCAATTGATTGTCTCTACACTCCTTGCACAAAACAAGCACAGTCTATTATTATAAGTACCTACTCTCTTCCTTATATTATTCTAAAATCATCGTAAGTTGAATAAAAATAAAGACATGTTAAACTACACAGATAATTTTAATTTCACTGTACTAATAGCTAGATGTAGGTAATCTAATTGAAAATATTCAGCCTCGTTTCCAGAGGCAACGTGATGGGTGCGGCAAACACCACCATATTATTTTCAATCTTATTTATCAACCGTTATATTTTTCAAAAGCCGTTAATTACATTGTAACCACAAAGAGAGTTCAACAACATATTTACCAAAAACAGTATCGCGAAAAATTGCCAAAGCGCGCGCCATCTGTTCGATCGTTAACTACTCCGAATTTACTAAAGCTGGTTTAGAATTAAATTTGGATTACCAATTGAAGCTCTTCAACATAATTGTATGTTTCCCTTCCTACCCATATTGATAACATTGCTGTTTAGCAATTTAAAAAAATTAGGAAAACCTCCTCAGAACGTGATTGAAAGTCATTAATAACCGTTTATTTTATTATGGACTGGCAAAATGCGGTACAGATAATAGGTATATAGGTGGCGACAGAACCCAGTGGAGAAATATAATAAATAACATTTTGTATGGATGCGCCATAATGTGATATTGGTAGGAATACGATGACTTAGCATTCTGGGATTCATCCAAACACACAATGTTTCAGTTTTCACTTAATTTTTTTTGACGTCAAATTAAACTAGAAAATAGAGAAACAAGCAACTGTATGACTTTCTCAGTCAATCAAATAAATCAGGACAAAGAGAAAGTTCTCTGTAGCACACAAGCAACCTCAAATGGTGAAAAAGTTAAATTGCCGGAACTCTGAGCAGCACTAAGTACCCGAATTGTTGTTTATTCAGAGGCGTTGGCAACTATGCCCCCAAAAGCTGCTAATAAGGATAGTAAACAGATTTGTAAAGGACAGTAGTATACCTACGGAGGCTTACAGTTTATGTCCGTATCACAGTTGTTTTATTTAAAATAAAAAAGCGCGTCGTAGAAAAAAAATTGGAGATTCAAGGACATGAAAAAGACAAACTATTTCATTATCATTTAATTTTTAAACTTCAGTTTTAACTTTTACTACTATTCTGTTAGAAACAAATCCTTAATTAGTTTAATGATCTTTTTATCATAATATTACTTGTTATTTTATAATAAGTTAACAAGCAAATATCATTAATCTTATTTAATAACATTCGTTGCTTACCATACACGGTACCTACATATTGAGAAACAACAATGAAATACTCCTTCTTGTAAAATACATTTTACAACGATCTCTTGGGATATTGTCGGTATTAAGACAGATTATACCTAGGGAGCGGCTGCGCTAAGTGTGACTAAGCTTATATTATTCCCGCTGAGATAAACCATAAGCTAAACAGCTAGAAGACCTTTGTTGAAGAACGAGGTTAGCAATGTTAGGGTTTGTAGTTGTATAACAATTTATCAATACCTATTTACGTATTTGTTTCAATAATTTATTATTATAATTTATATACTGGCAATCATCTTGTCAGTAACTTTGACAGATAGATACTCGTCATCAGCGATTCTATTGGTCGATGACGGTAGCTAATCGGAGGTGGACTTTCGGAAAAATAATAAAAAAGTTTGTCTATGGCACAACGTGGCAGTCTGGCGATCAAGTACCTATTACATAATACGTTACTGTGTACAAAGAAGAAATAAAGTTATTAGTGTACATCTTCTATTATTCTCCTTGTAGCTTGGTCTTCTTTATAGCAAGTTAATAAGTTTATACAAGGTCTAAGCATAGATCCTTAGCGTCACAATTTTTAGCCCTGAAGATGTAAAAGCGGACCCTAGTTTTGAATTGTAAGATTAAAGATCTACGCTTTACATAAATCTTAACCAAAGAAAACAGTCTCAAGGTTCAATTCACGTTTTCCACTGTATATGAGGAAGACATGTTAGATTATTTAGTAAGTTAACCAGCTGCTAGTATTTTTTTATGCCTGATAGGTTATGGTAAGTAGTGATGTGGTCAAAGATGTTGTTCAGGCCAGTGATTTGAAATATATAGATTAGTTATATCCGAACACTACTGCTCTAAAAGCTTACTAGAATTTACCTATATACATACCTACGCACATGTATATGCAGTTTGTAATGACAAGGAAAGAACGTTCAAATATTATGCATCATATCTGTTGTTAGAAAGAGATAAATAAGCAATTCGTGTTACCACCGAACCGCCACGAGACGTTCCGATCACCATTATGCTGCGATCTCTTTCACTCTCTCCCACCAAACGATACACATATCTCGCTCATCCATTTCATTGAGATTAGTTCCTAAGATAAAACAAAATGACGATATTTTCTATTTCATCAATAAAAGCAATAATTACGCGTGAAATGAAACAGTTTTCTTATCTCTCACAGTGCCTGTATAATTGGTGCAGAGTCTAAAGACACAAGAAAGGCATATTGTCCACAGATTATTCCTAAAAAACATGATTAGCGGCGATGTATTCACCGGACGATTGGAAGTGCAAGACTGGTAGTGACTCAGGTGATTACCCTGAATTCGTCTAGTAAATATGGAGGCCATACAACACATCTACAGGTAAAAAAATCTTAGGTTCCGGCTAACCTAGAATTACTGGCTCTGAAGGACAGCTGCCGGAACACAGCGTTGGGTGCTTGGCGACAAATTTTCTACTTGGGGTGGTAGCTAGCCAGACGGGCATTCGTAAAATGCCCTACCACCATGCTATAACGACTGCCATCTTAAGACAACAACCGGGACCGATGACTTAACATGCCCTCCGAAGCACGAAAGCGTTCAGTAGTAATGTCACCAGCGGTCACCCATCCAAGTCATGACCGAGGCAGACGTAGTATATAGTATTCTACTTATAAGTAAATACATATACTAACTACAATTTTATTGTAGACCGATTTTGTTGTATAACCGTTGTAAATAGTAAACTTTACGAGTAAAGTATAGTTTAGTACAACGTACACTGAAGTAGTATGTATTGTTCTACGATAATGGCAATTGTACAACCACAAAAAAGTTTAATATAGAATCGTAAACCTAAAAAAAGTAGCAATCTAACAAAAAAAAACATAAAAATCAGTTCATGAATGGCGGAGTAAATGCGTATCAAACATACAAAAAAAAATGTCTTTTAAAATCATGAGGTTCTCACCCTCCTTTTTTAATGTAGGTCAATAATCAGTACACGTTTACACCCACAGAAAAGATTATATCTCTATGTTTACACCCAAAGTCTATCAAGTTTCATTACTTTATTTTTTTTCACTAGGTTCAAACATATTGGAAATGGATTATAATACGTACTGTTTATAGAAAAAAAACAATGAATGTAGAGAATTAAGTAGCGCTTATCAGTACTAATAATATTATAAATGCGAAAGTAACTCTGTCTGTATGTCTGTCCGTCTGTTACGCTTTCACGCCAAAACTACTGGACTGATTTGAATGAAATTTGGTGTGGAAATACTTTGAGACCCCGGAAAAACATAGGATAGTTTTTATCTAACTGCGCAAAAAGAGGTTAATGTTTTGCGCGATAACTGACATACGCGCGGGCGGAGCCGCGCCCTGAAAGCTAGTATTTAATACATCTATTTGTATGCTTGGAATAAGTGACAAGGTCGAGCGAAAGTTTGCACTTTCTTTATAATATGTATATATAATAAAAAAATATATTGACGTATCTTTTGCTGCTTGTTGACGTATATTTCACACGAAATGTGCTCACGATAACACGAATTGGGTATTGAAACCTATTCTCATGTTGTTGTTTTATTGAGAAAAAACAGAAAACATCGTGTGCACGAGATGCTGGTAGTTTCATATTGTGTCTGAGCTGAAATTTATTTCTAAGCAATGATAGCCGAGTGGTTATAGCTGTGGACCGCGGTGGCGTAGGTCCATAATTCGATCCCCACCGCCGCCGGCTTGAGCATTGTTGGAGGGCATTTTGGGAATGTTCGCCTAGCAACCTACCACCCTCTTAGTAGAAAATCTGTCGCCAAGCCCCTAACAGTGTGTCCCGGGAGCGGCCATGAGGCTCCACAACTGTATGTCTCAGGGTGACGAGCGCAGTGCAGTTCACCATCAAAATTGAAATGCATGTGGGCCTTGTGCTTGATACGCCATAGACACATTAAAAAACACGCCGTCATCGTTGATACGTTTCCGAGATGTTTATTGGGTTGGTTTATTATTTTAAGATACTGGTTAAAATATCAAGAATTTGTTGGAAGGAAATAATATGGGTATATGACGGGTCCTCTATGTGGAGTAACGATCTTGATATATAATTTCAGCACACAAACGTCAACATATACCTAACGTATCACCTAATCAGATTTTACTGAAGCATTTGTATACAGTAGATAAGTGCAATGGGAGCACAGTAACGGATCTTTAGTCTCAACGGGGACGATATATCAATTACCTTAGACGTTAGTGCTGCGTTGCACAACGGGTAAATGGATGTCCCCTTGGCTGCTACGTCCAACTGTCTTATTCGCAGTTAACTGCTTAGATTAATATATTATTTACTAGTTTGCTATAGTAACGGTAAAGTGCAGAGACCGATTTACCATGCCAATGAAAATATAAATTAGTCGTATCGTAGATGCCGTCTACATCTCCACAACTAACTCCCGGGCTTCTTAATAAAAGAACAATGGTTAAAGGCTCGCTTGTACGACTATATTCCAGTAATCAAACTCTTATCTCACCAGGAACATAGCATGTAAATAAAACATTTATTGAATATTTTTGCAATGACGCATTCTCAGCAGATTTTTTGAAAAAATACACTGAGAGATAAAAATATCCCACTCATGATTATAATTTTCCCTCTCTTTGTATTGTTGTAACTTATTACACCAGCATGCAAAGTCAATGCAAACTTATAAATTTCCCTTCGTCTCACCAAATGAGTATAATAATTCCCTCAATTTAATCCTAGACTTTTTCTGTTTCTAGAGCCAATATCAATAATGATACTCATTTAGGAATACTAAAAACGAGGTATTTTTATTTACGAAGCTGTACGCATTCTGCATTCAGTATTCAGGGCCATTCCAAGTGTGAAAAGTCCCTGTATTATCGATTTCTGTTGTCTTGAATCTGTTTTGGTAACGCAAACAATTACCACAATAATTGCTTATGAAACTTGGTTTTGATAGATAAAAACAACGACCCTCATTACATAGCACATGATTTATTTATCTCTGCTGCTATTTTATTAGTGTCCAGTAAAAGAGTTCAGGTTGTTACGAACGTAAGCCAACATCTTCATTCTTTGATTTGTGATTGCTATTTTTCATCAACCAATTAAAATTAATTATTAGATGACATTAAATATTCGAAATACTGAACTACATAAACAAAGTAAACTGCCATAGCAAGTAAGGTGTCATCAACACAAAAATAAACGTTACTTATGTTTGGTTATACATAGGGCTGCCATCACCTAAACCACCGATACGGGATAAAATCTTAAAAAAACCCGGACATTTGGGTGAAATTGAGTTTTTCACCGGACACCCATGAAAACCAAGTTCATACCTATTACAGTGCAAAAACTACAGTGCTACAAACATAATTATTCACTCTTCTCTTTCTGAGACAATCTGGTGATAAAAATAATGAGGAGCAGTGTTATTTGGCATCAAATGAGAAATAAATTATAATTTTTGGTTCAATAATCAAATAACTATTAGTAGGTACCTAGTTAGAAACTAAAAACTACAATCCAGTCCATTAGTATCAACATGTTGATACTATCAACATTTTTGAAGTCATCTTGTTTGGTTACGTAGATTAAGTACCCAAAACGGTAAAACTTTTCTTAGTGTAAATTAAAAGTAAGTAACAAGTTAAAATTTTTACGAGCTCAAGATCTTTTTACTTTACAAAATTACAAATATACGAGAGGAAAGTTATAGTCGTGTGCGGTCCCGCGTCATCCACCCCTTTAGCCGGGGTATGCTCTGATCTGACTGACTGAGCTAACATGACAATTGTCACAATGCTTATTGTCATGTTATCTCAGTCGGTTAGAGCATACACCGGCTAAACGGGTGGATGACGCGGGTTCGAATCTCGCACATGACTATAATTTTTCCTATCGTATTTTTGTAATTTTGGAATGTAATCTGCAAAGCATGGGTTATTGCAAACATAAAAATATTAAAATCTTTTTACTTAGTTCGGTATTTTTCAGATGTTTAAACTTTTGTCAAAGTGTTCTTTTCCAACAGGAATTTTAAAAAGTCAAAGCAACTCAGGTCCTTAAATTTATACTTTATTTCGATTAGAGAAGAAACCGTATGTTTTTAGTGAGATTTTCTACCTCGTCCATTGCCGCGAGACTAGCGAATAAATTCACAATGTAAAATGAGTTGCCAACTAATACCAAGATTATCATGTTTTCCGCCAGAAATCACTAGATGTTTTTATCGTACGGTAATGAGAAAAAGCTCTAAACATCCTAGAAATATTCTAGACCTAGCGCCAAATGCGCCAAAACGGCAACACAGTGAGTGAATGGTCGGGGTCGGCGGCAGTTTTTTATGGTGCGGGCCGGCACGGCGGCGCTGGGAACGTTCTGTTGTTGTAGATTTTGCAGCGCCGGAGTTAACTTGTATGCAGATTACGGGTGAATATGCATATATGCAGCGCCGGTGTTTCAATCAATTGCTTATATTTCAATCAATCCGGATTCCCTGGACAGAATCGGTTCCGGGTCAATCCGGGGAAATCCGGACGGATGGCAGCCCTAGTTATATATTCC
Organism: Plagodis dolabraria; assembly: GCA_963854805.1. Taxonomy (NCBI): domain Eukaryota; kingdom Metazoa; phylum Arthropoda; class Insecta; order Lepidoptera; family Geometridae; genus Plagodis; species Plagodis dolabraria. Next base: position 21,318,583 of record OY978448.1, on the reverse strand, counting down.
GATTACGTTAACCGAAAGGAAAACGGTAGAATTGGGCAATTTTGTTGTTGACGTTGTTGTGCTTATGAAATGCGACTACTTCATTATTATTAAAAATTAGGTTTCCGCAACCCCCCACACCTCAGGGGGGATGCTCCCCCCTCTCCCCTTCTCACCCTTCCGGTAGTACAAAATAAGTACTGCGTAATGAATGTGTACCACATAATATATGTTTAGTTTAAAAACACTTGAATGCGAACTTATCCCATAAATTATTCCCCCAAATTTGGAATTCATATTCAATAATTTTTATAATGCCCTCAGGGATTTAAGATGCTTTAACTCACGCCGCTCGTCAAATAGAGTGATGCCATTTCCACCTCAATTTTAAAATGGAAATGGAAATAAAAACGTAACGCAGACGAATTTATTTTAAGTAAACTTTTGTAGTCGATAAGTGAATTAAATCTCTTGCGATCAAAGAAATGTTTTAAGAAGCTTTTTATTCTTCTCTTTAAATATTTTACTTATTATGTATCTACCTAGTTTCGCATTAACAAGTCGGTAACCCTACAATTTGATTAGTAAACTAAGCAAGTTCACGTCAATATTCCTCTCAATTTGTTTCTTACGTTTCTATTTCACTTAAAGACAAAATTGGGCCAGCTTTTAAGAGTCCGTACATAAATGGTGCTAACAACAGGAGTCTATTTCATCAGCTGATCGATATCGTTGCGTCTAATAATAACTGTTGACACAAGAAAGAGCCTCAGAGCCTTGATTTACATGGTAGAATCTGTAGTTTGTTTTCAGGTCCGTACAGTCAGTGTATAGTCTTAAATATTGCTGGTTTGCTTGTTGTCAATCCATGATACATATATCCATAGGTAAGGTCCAATGTCTTCTACTCAACTTTAACCACCATGGTCCACAACGGCTAAATATATATTACATATAATCACAACAAAGATTGTTGGTAGCCCGAAGAGGCTTTTACAAGGATAAAGAATATTATTAATATTAATGGGTATGAAGCTTTAACGCGACGTATTTCACGATAAGGAGGTAAGAAGCTTTTCAAGCGCTCGTAGCGAAGTTAGCTTGGACGTTCTGAATCGATCAGCAAAGTTAAGTAACGTCCGCCTCGGTCATGACTTGGATGGGTGACCGGTGGTGACATACTACTGAGCGCTTCCGTGCTTCGGAGGGCACGTTAAGCCGTCGGTCCCGGCTGTTGTCTTAGGATGGCAGTCGTTATAGCATGGTGGTAGGGCATTTTGCGAATGCCCGCCTGGCTAGCTACCACCCTCAAATTGAAAATCTGTCGCCAAGCACCTAACGGTGTGTTCCGGCAGCTATCCTTGAGAGCCAGTCATTCTAGGCTAGCCTGAACAACATCTTCGACCACATCATCACTTATCATCAGGTGAGATAGTAGTCAAAGGCTAACCTATCGGCAATAAAAAAAATAAATAAAAAATACGTTCAAGCAATATATCAAGGACGCCTCTCAAACTCCGTAGGAAAGAGGTGCGTAGGCAAACTTGGCTGACCTGTCAATCTTGGACACCCAATATTGCAGAGCTCTTCTTGCTATACCAGCCAACCGCAAACGTTGTGTTCTTTGTGGGGTCACATTCAAAATTGCTTAGAATTGTCCAAAATTCAATATAAACCAAACAATTACTTTGATACGAAACAATTTCAAAATTGTGTTGTTATTTTTGATGGTAAAAAAAATAAGAATACCTAACTTCTATTCGTTGATTTATTTGCTGTGAGCGGCTTTAATAAGGCAGCTGTCGCGTATTTATTTTAAACATTATTTTGTGGTTTCAAATACTGCTGTATTTTTAAGTGTAAAATATACACGATTTATTCCAGCCAAATAAATTTTTAAGTGCCTATATAATATTAATAGTTTAATACTGCAGGCAAAACTGATAGGAAAATCACAATTGTGGCACCACCGTAAAGTGTATTGTTTTCAATATATGGATTGTTCCAGAAATAATATATTCTGGTATGTAGGTAGGTATACTAGTTAAGCTGCGACCAAATATCTGAGTTAATTGAAAGTACCTACGTAGTAACTCACAATTATACAGAACAAGAACACATGCCAAAGAATAATGGAGCATACTTCAATTAGGTTGTGAGGAAAAGTGTCATTTTGCGGTGTTTTAATTAGGGCAATTAGTTGTGCCTCGAGCAGTTCCAGAACCAAGCACAGTACAATACAACATGTTTACAATTTTGTACTTTGTCACAATAGGTTTCTTAACGACATTCTTTGCGGATGAAGAATCAAGTCGCCTTTCTTTATTTAGAAGTGGTAGTGTGGAGTAACGTTCATGGCATTATTACTGAATACATTATGTATAATGGAGGCTACAGTGCAGAGTTTGAAGTAATTAATGGACATTTAAGTAATTAATTAGGCATTGCTTGATGAGTGATAATTTATGGCAATATTTCGTTTGAAGTATTTTCAGTACATTTACAGTTTTTAGTTCATTAACAATTAAATACCATCCAAGTGTGGGTCCGACCTCGCTGTGGGTTCTTATGTAACTAAATCGAGATCACTGCTTAAAAATTACGCCCTCAGTCAGTATTTTTAGTATATGTTGTTCAGAGTAAAGATATGAATGAATATTTGGTTTTGCTCAAACATTTTCAGGTTTCTAATTCTTTCCGTTAACAAGCTTGATACACTTGACATAAGTATGAAGAGACAGACAGGGTGTTTTGTATAGTGTTAGGGCATTTCCGAATGCCCGCTTGGCTAGCTACGACCCTCAAGTAGAAAATCTCACGCAAATAACCCATCGGTGTGTTCCGGAAAATATCCATGAGAGGCAGTTATACTAGGTTAACCAACTTCTTTGACCACATCATCACCTAGCATCAGGTGAGACAGTAGTCAAGGGCTAGCCTATCAGCGATATAAAAACAATTACGGTAGATTGATATTCGTAGAGTTTTACTCTTTATTTACCCTAAAAAGAACAGAAAATATAATATCACTATATAATATCACTTTTATTTTATTTTGAATGACATTTTGTTTAATTGTAAAAGCAAATAAATTAAACCATTGTGTATTTTTAAAATTTTATAGAAAGAAATATTTAAATACGCAAATTTTTTGACATATTTTCTCCGTTATTCCTTTTGTCTGAATTTCGTATAAGAGTTGTTATTTCAATCACAAATCAACAAATACTTACACGAGTAATTGAAAGTACTACTTGTATTTTAGTTTAACGAGTACGCGGCAGCCAACGCTAGCTGTCTGCCGCCTTCTCTTTTGGAATGATGTAGGGAAAGTATAATGACTCGTGTTTTACATTTATAATATTCAGTCAGTATTTATTAATATATTTCTTAATATTTTATACCAAAACTAAAAAGTACAAATCATTGCTTATCTTGCGGAGTAATTTTATATCACGCAATATTGAAACTAAATTAGATTTATAGTAGCTTCTAAGACTCTCATGATCATTACACATAAAAATTAAATAATTCTACCTTACATTCGTGTCCCCGACCACTTGAGTGTTTAAAACAGCGAAACAAAAATAATTTAAATTAAACGCGATTTAATCCGTTAAATAATTAAATAAGATACTACAATAAATATATTTTGTAAATTAAATAACGCTAATTCCAGCTCGACGTAGGCTAATTCCAGCTCCTCGAACTCAAAAACTAATCACAAACTTATCTATGTGGTAAGCTCTTATTAGGGTTCGATGCTTCAACAAGTTCGAGTGTCAAAGGACGACGCATCAACAATGTGGGCCATTAAGCTAGCGTACAAAAGCCAAATCTGGAGTACCATCCTGGCAAGACGTCAAGCACTCCACGCGAGAGCAGTTAGTCGGAAGTTCTCACAGAATATTATGAAAGAGAGCATTTAAGCTTTTTAGTTTGCGCGACACATAGATTCTTTTATCTTAAGCTGCGCGAAACAATAAAAGTAATGGAGTAGACTAGTACAAAAGTAATAAATAATTCGTTAACATATGTAAATGTAAACAGTAAACAACATTTTAAGCATGGACACACATTGGAAATTTCATCGAATACAAATTCAAACACGTTTAAATTTTCGAAAACAAAATGCAACAAACATTAAGCCACAAGACTGGTTGATGATATTACAATTAGCAAAATAAGGTGCTATTTTTTATTTTCCTTGTACTTATCCCTATCCTCAAAGTATTGTTGCAATATTTATTAAAGCACATTCAATTATTATAGCCGTATTCGACGGCATTAAATTATTATTCGAAGCGAAAATAATACCAAGAATTTCACGACTTGGGTTTTGTTTAACCTCATGTACTGGTTAAAACGTTTGACAGATAGTTTAACTGGAGGGCACTCGGTCCGTTCGGTGGTGCTACGTGCCTCGGATGTCGGCCAACTTGCCGCACTCTCATGTATTCCTCTTTCTCTATTATTCCGACTGAAAGTGATTATGCATCAAATAAATTATTACATCTAATGCTGGAGAAAATTTAGAAACAGCATTGATTTAGTTCTAGATCCTTTTTTGTATTACATCAGATAATAAAGATTAATTTAAGGCAAGATCGTTATTGGCTTATCATTAGAGATCTAGAAATATCTGTCACTTATGATTTTTTTTCAACTTGATTTTTAATTTATAATGTTACTAAGAAGAATATTCACGATACTTTGAAGTATAAAACCACTACAACAATCATAAAACGTTGATAATGATCTATGAAGTTCCTATATTTTTAAAAGCTAGCAACATAATAACGTTGCCAAAACGCAATGATACCCTTTTAAAATCCTCATTAATATCGTTCCACCTGCGTTCCGCCCTATGATCATAAATTCGCATACATTTTTAAAACCGTACATAATATCGCGCAAACATAATTACGCCGGCACCCTTTCACGCATTTGATAAAACACACCTTATATCTGGTTGACGCTTTACATTTTATCCCCGAATTCGCCGCAAGCAACCGTGCGAGAGGTGAGATATCAAGACGCCTACTCGGTTACCGGAATGGGGAGATGTAGAGTATAGATAGATACCGTACCTATCTGCTTTGTCATCGGAATTACTCTATCCAAGTAACAAAGTAGGGACGAGGTATTACATTACTGAAAGTAATCAGTCACCTGTCACACTCTTAGAAGTGTCATCAGGTTCCTCAGTGACGAAATTGAAATGTCTACACTTTTAAACGAATGATCAAAGATTAATGATACGATATTTGCGACTGTAAGGATCCGTTTCAGAATGTCCCAATAAAGTTTCGGGTTGCTATGCAACACATAAAATAATTGAATGATAAAAATGACAGTTAACATGCAGCGCGTTTCAAGATTTAACCGATGGATAGGCTAAATCGATGACTGTGAAACGCGATAGTGTCTTATTTATTAAATATGTTCTGGGTAGTAAAACCGGAACTTATTCGAACACTCAGAAACAGGCCCTTAGTATCTAAATATGTTGGTAGATCGTGTAGGCTTCAGGGTACAAAGAGTGTCGTGTAAATAATGTTTATTCTTGACATTGTAAATGATGACTATGACTTTTATGAACCATTTGTTTATGTTTCACGCATTTGCACGGAAGGTACTTATTTGAAATATTTATTAAAAATGGGAATAACATAATAAATGGTATATTTTAAAGCAATATTAACTTGACAGTTTGTGAACACAGAGTCCAATCAAGTTGTACATATCAGCATCGACATTGTAAATATTGTGTCTGGCCATGACTGATGACTATAATTATTTTTTAGGTTTCGTAATGTGTGGATATGCGAATTTTACACGATTAGAGGTACGTACAAACCACGAATGAAATGTACGAAAGAAATGTAAGTCAAGCTCACAAACAGCAGAATGCAAACCGTACCGCGGCGGGCGTTGTGTGCGGAATTTTATCCGGTACAACCATAGAGATATAAAATACTTATTTTCTGTGGGTACAACATTACCTTGACGCGACCAATCGGATGAGATCATTTCTAAGCTCCAAATCAATTAATAAATCCAATTGATTAGGCAGATTATGCGTGCTTTGTTTATTGTGAACTCGATAAGTCCGAAATCAAAGCGGTAACTGTATGAGACTTCCTTACGTATTTATTCGTAGCGTACAAAACACGATGTGTGAAGAAGGCCTTTACCCTTATTAAAGAGATAAATTTGACATTTTCCATTGAGAAGAATGCCCATTATGGAGAGTTCATACCTGTATAAAAATGTAGTTCATTTTCATTACCATATCATTCTTGTCAGGCAGTAAGGGCTTAATTAGAGCAAATCCTTTATATGTCAAAATATCAACGACGCATTTTGATTTTGAAGAAATTTGTAACAAGTATATAATTTTGATACTAATGTTATATAATTGTTACAAACGCCTTCAAAATTCAAAGCTAACTTCGTTACATACTATTTTTCATGTCAAACTGATGTACATTATTTGAATTATCTGAATATTGAGTGTAAGCAGTACTGGTTCAGTGAAAGTAAGTGTTAACTAGCTACAGATCGTGAGATCTGAGTTGGTATGCCTACTTTGGTTAAAACATTCGTCAAATTTATGTCGGGTTTAAATTTGAGTAGGTAGGTACATTCAGAAAAACTGTTTCAATTTCCATTCTCTCCAATACTTACGGTACGTACGATAGGTACGTATTATCAATTAAGAGATTCTTCAGTAACGGCATCTGTTAGGATTCTCGCTATGATTAATTACGGCAATAAATGCAAGTACCGCTTCATAAGGAATTCTTACCTTTGTTAGTGCCTGGCGTTGGTCCAACGCAAACAAACTAATAAAGCGATGCCAACTGCCGTTTTGCATAAGATTTTATTTATTTTCAGTTTCTAATTAACTGCGTGCATTGCTGTGTCGTGGTTGGTGTCTGTGAAAAGTAATGCTCTTTATTACAGTGAATAAATTTTATTCATTACTAACTCTTGGCCGTGGCTGCGCTATGAATTTGGTTATTTGGTACAAGGTCCGAAAATCTAGATCCTTGGCGAATATTTTAAAATCGAGTCGAGTACCTTCTGGAGTATTCAGGCGTATTACAGACAATTTCGGTCACTTCCCCGATTGATTAAGTCTATTGCTAAAATTGCCTCTTTTGATACCCATATCTCTGAACCCAACCCCGGAAATACTAAAACGAGGTACAAAAACAAACAAAATATGGTGCTGCGAGGGTCAGAAGAAGACCAAAATAAGGCAAAATGTTTGAGTAGAGTACAATCATATTAATTATAATTTTGTATGTATCTGTAAAAATAAATAAAGAAATTGGTGACGGTCTTGTCACTCAGAGACCATTTTGTTATGAAGTATACCTCAAAAACTAACCGTGCCTATTTGTACCGTGAAGCAGTAATAATCACATTATTTTGTTTCGATTTGAAGGATATGGATGACGGTGAAATTACACGCAGATACGACTTAACGACTGCAGAGGGTCCCGTTTAGCCCACCTGGTGGTGGGCGTACTTGCTCCATCACGATAGAATAAAAAATAAAGTAAACTAGTCAAGAATCAGAAATTTCTTATATTTTGAACAATTTATTTTATTTATGAAACTAATACTATTTATATTTTTAATATACCTTTGATTTATAATCGAAGCTAACTTTTGTATGGGTTGTTACATGATACGCGCTGCGGCCACGCTGCTTCAATTTAATGCATCGAGGTTTCAATGGACTGAGATCCGACTCGCACATGGCCTATTTTTATACTTGAGTTTAATTGGTAAGGTATATAAGGAGAGAAGAGGGAGTGGGGAGAACTACCAATTTTTTTGTTCGTAGTAAGAGATTATGAACGTAATGGATGATATGCCAGGCAGAAACGAGTTATTCGGAATCGGAACGGCGAAGTAGGAATAGGATTAAAGAGCTCTTCAGAACATTCACCATGGAACAAACGGTTGACAACACATTATAGCCGCTCTAGTTGTTAAGTGTCTCCAATAATACGGACAGCACGACGAACTGCAACCTGTCGAGACTATCCATAAAGTTCTTCACAGATTCACCCCAGAGTATGCCACATTATTCATCAGACCACATTAGCATCACACTAACATATCAGTTTAATATAAGAGGCAGTGTTAAGTATTTAATGTTTTTTAGGATACTTTTAAAAGTATTTGTTATTATTAGGCAGTGTTGATCACATGTGAAGCAGAAAATCTGTTGCCGAGTACCTAACGGTGTGTTAGTAGATCTAACAAACACTTATTACCGAAAATTAAACAGTTTGTATGAAAAATCTCCGAAAAGTCTAAAAGTGAACCACTGTAATTTTTGTTGTTGTAATCATTGTCAGTCTAAATTACTAAGGTAATACGGAAGAAGGATTTCATCTTGTCACCTACGTAGTGATAAAACAGAAGCTACAAATGGATACTAAAGCGGATCGTGGCTCAGATTAAATGAGGTCTGCGACGGCTATTCGTCACTCGAGCCGACCGAGCTCCGAGCCCCCAGAGCCGAATAGCGGTGAGATTGAAGGCTGTATTCGACACCTCGCACACGCTTGTTAATGTGAAGACAGACCATGTAGCTATATGAGGATATTCTGAAGGCTATACTTGTTTAGATATATGTATAGGTACGCTGTAATCGGATGAACGAAGTCATTGCGATTTATTTTCCATGCACACAAAATATAAGAGAATATACTATAGAGTAATGATAGCTGAGCAGTTTTATAGCTATGGACTCACAGGTCACAGGGTATGGAGGTTTACTACATGGTAGAAAGGTATTATACTGAATTCTCGCCTGGCTAGCTACCACCCTTAAGTAGAAAATCTTTCGTCGAGCACCTAACAGTGTGTTCCGGCAGCAGTCCTTGAGAGCCAGCTAAATTACAGGTACATGAGACTCAATAACTGTATGTCTCAGGGTGACGGGCGCAGTGCAATTCGTCACTTGTGACCAAATGCATCTGTTATAGGCAGAATTTACCGGCTAACATCAGGTGAGCCTCGTGGTTGTTCCGTCACAATAACATATAAAACAACATTGTAGTTTTAGCATTATTGTCTGCTAGGCGAAAAACATTAGATTAAGATTTAAAATTACAACGAAAGTAAAAATTTCAATGACGAGTGGGTTTGTAACCCGCGATTAACAAAATAGTCATAATTTTTAAACCGGTACATTACGAATACGATAAGATATTTATCTACGTCACTTTACATTCCTCAATATATTATAATTCCTTGACTGTTACACGTGAATTTCGAGTATAACTAGGAGTACAATATACTTCGAAGCTCTAATCCTGGGCGTATCTGAATAGAGCAATATATTCTGTTAATAATCCCCGTTTATAGCTCCAATGAAATATAAACTTCTGTTTGAGATTTAATTACTTGACCTACTTTGTTAGTTTCTGTGTATGTTGAGAATATGTAAACCATGATTTAAAGAAGATGAGTACTTTGCTTAGGAGTATAAGGCATTTTCCAACTCATCTTGTATGTCGTTAAAGGTGCCTGGAGGAAACTATCTGCCTAATGAGCAACCTGACGATATTAAAGTTGCTGCGCATTACAAACACAATATAGAAACTCTTTGCCCATTATCATAACACCCTCATTAACCGAAAGGTAGCGGGTATACTACCAATAAGAGGATGCTCAAAAAGGATCCTTAGGCAGGCGCCCGGCCATAAACCTCCTAGTAGATAAAATGTTCTACACTATGGTCGTATGTAGTCCTTCGTGTTATTAGATAAAGTAGGTACTGGCCGACACATACAGGGATAGGTGATGTAAAGATGATATAACGTATATTATTATATGATGATATAATGTTGTCAAACTAATTTATTAGCGATGTCACCTTTGGTACGAACGCTACTTCTATTAAATCAGGTTGCCGAAAGAACTGACCTATTTGCTTGCACAGTCACGGAACTTAAGAAATCTGTCTTATTTGAAATATATTATGGTTGACTAGTATTTTGTTTTTAGTTTGACCTAATTTTGATTTATTTTTTAACATAATTTTGATTTAATTTTTATATAATTTTGATTTAACTTTTATATATTTTTGATTTAATTTTTATAAAATTTTGACTTAATTTGATCTAATTTTAATTTGAGTTAACTTTTATTTGATTTTGTATTGATTTTTATTAGACTTTGATTTCATTTCAATTTTTGTTTTTAATTTAATTTGATTGCGTGTGTTATAGGTTTTAGTTAGTTTAATTATGAATGTTACTTACACCACGGAATTGGGAAGTTCCTGTGAAGATGGTTGTAATGGTATTTTGAATAAATAAATAAATGTTATAAATGAATGCAAGTTGTAAGTTAATGGAACCTAGAATTACTGGCACTCAAGGACAGTTGCTGGAACACACCGTAAGGTAGCGACAGATTTTTTACTTGAGGGTGGTAGCTAGCCAGGTGGGTATTCGCAAAATGCCCTACCACCATGCTATAACGAATGCCATCCTAAGAATACCGGGACCGACGGCTTAACGTGCCCTCTGGAGCACGGAAGCGCTCAGTAGTAATATCACGAGCGGTCACCCATCCAAGTCACGACCGGGACGGACTTTGCTTAAGTTAGGAAATCGGTTAAGAACTGCTACGCAAATTCGCTACGACCGCTTCAAAACCATCAGGTTGGCGACTTGTTAGTATTATCAATTCACCATATAAAAATATAAATTATTAGCTATTGTTTCAGCATTTAAAAAACAAAATATTCTTGAACCAATGTTCAATCAAAACAAACTTTATGTTGGTACATTAGCATCCTACAAAGATAGCAGTCTTTACCATAAACTCAGTATCTTTTACATAAATATGAGCATGAGAACTGTACCCGGGGTTAGGTTCAAGTAATCCATGCACGGTCTCGAGATAAACCGGCCGGCTTCGACCCGTAAATCTGACAAGATTGATGTCGATTCTGACCTTTTGCTATGCTATATACCTGAGATGATCGTTGCACCCCTAATAGTCAATGTTATTGCTGACCTGTCGATATTTCGTTAGTCTGCTTTGACTAATATACATATATATGTAAAAGCTTGCACTATTTATTAATTGGCCTAAAAGTTTGATGGAATACACGTTTAATCTCTATGTAGTATTTTGAGATATTTGACTTTTTTAAATATGTTTAGGCCACTGTCTTACTTGTACTATTTAATAAGTAATGATGGTGTGGATGATGGGCTTCTGGAATTACTGGCTTTCAAGGAAAACTGTTGGATAGCTTACTGTAAGGTGTTTGGCGACAAGCTTTAGCTTCGCGGTAGCTAGTCAGACGAGCATCCAGAATGCCCAAAATGCCCTACAACCAAGTGATGAAGGGCGATCCCACGGCAGGATTCCAGCCAAGAAGCCTGTATGGCGGTCCATAGCTATTGTCAATAGTGCCAATACTGCTGCAAGATTTCTTGTTGAACATTAGTTATATATGTATAAATAATATTTAAAACTAATCTTAATAATTTCAATTAGATTTCTTGAAACAATAGAGAGGAGGATATATATATATCATTTTACAAGATAAGAGATAAAAGATCATAAAGTACTGTACTTTTAAAAACGTGAAAATCATGTGGCATGTACTGGTCAAAGAATTGGCTGCTGGTTTTGGGTTCTCGTGAATTTGAACATCAATTCTTAGATTTTGTGGCGCCAATAGGGCAAACGTTACGACGCGATAGAAGTGATTACATCCTCTCTCTTAGACACTACTGTGTAGCTTTTATGGAGAGAAGGTTATATTTTTTTCAAGAAAGGTATCGGCTTCTATTTTATTAAGCCTAAGCCTAAAAATGTTCCACCACTGATTTCCTGATTTTTTGGGGTTATTATTAAATTCCGTTTAATTAAAATTACATGGTTTTTACTCACAATTATACCTACATTTCTATAAGGCATAATATTGGACGGAACATAATTTTCTTACTTACATTCCGTTTGAACACTACCTTTATACCTAATATTTCGTTGTTTCAATCAAACAAATAGTGTTGTGATAAAAATAGCGTACAACTCGAGTGCGTAAATAATGCGTAGATGACTAGCTCCACTCCTACGCATTATTCTGAGATCAACATGGGGATCATCTCTTCTATAACTACGGTACGGAATGGTACGGAAATTAAGGTTTGTTACAAGTTTCCCACGAGAATTACTATTTACATAAACACGAATATACTTTTGACTTACCTACCTAGGGATCACGCATTCACACCTGAAAAACCTCTATAAACTTTCTAAACATGAGTGATGCATAAGTACAATATTAAATGGAAGTACTAAAATTTATCCCATAATATGTATTTGTACTTTTCCTGAACGTTAACAGATATGTTCTACTATTGTTGACTACATAGTAAAAGTATTTTTGAATGAATCTAAAAAAATAACAATGAACTTTAATAACAGTTGTTTGATCAAAAATTAGTTTTTTTATGTTTCAAACATAAAGCTTATGAGACGATAAGATGATATTTTATTGCTTTAGTACAATATGAGGATTTAAATGTGAAACGATTTACTAGTTTACGATTTGAAATATCAGTTATTAGTATGCAGTTTGAGTGCACGAGATCTATCTGAACAGAATACAATACCACAGTTTAGAACCTTATAGCATTGAGATACGGTTCAGAATTGGCATTCAAATTTTTGAGTCATATTTTGTATAGATAATACGAGCTGTACGAGGGTTTCGACCTTTATGACGATTGATTTGGGTTCAAAATGAGTCTGCAATTGGCTATAACTGTGCAAAACGGAGACAATCTGTATCAACAATCAAATGAGTCACGTAGAAATGCGGATGTAGGGCGTGGGAGGGTGCCTTCGTAGCGAGAGCTACGAGAATTGTAAATGGTTCGTAACGCGTAGGTGAACTACGGCAAAGGGCGTAGGCGTTCATTCATAACGTCTGTAATCCACTGAATACTATAACATTTAGTGAATGATCGAAGTCTGTATATCGATTCGTTTTTGGACTATGCTATCTCTTACATATTTGCTATTTCTATATTATATTTTTGGTGGTATAAGTATACGTACACGGTGTTAGGTAAGACCTTATGAATAAGCATTATTTCTTCCACCGCGCACCGATTAGAAATCGTAAGTGCAGATTATGAGAAAAAATTTAACGAAAGAGTCGTGTGCCACTACTTACGACATAGAGTAGAGGGTGGTTGCACATTAGGCGCACAACTAAATAAACATATTGTTAACACACTTGTTTGTAAGTGCCCTATTACGTAGGTTTCTCCTGTATCGAAATGTGCTTCTTTCCGGACACGTGCTTTATACTTTCCAGTTTAGTTTTAAGTATTCAGCAAATTGAGCCAAAGGAGTTATATAGAGGCTAGAAAATGCTAGAAGATCGGAAGTACAAGAGTACAAGAAGCAACAAATCTTACATCACATACCATATATAGTACTTGTTTATAAGTCCACAGTGGCACCTAAGATTTTTTTACCTTTAGATGTGTTGTATGCCCTCCATATTTACTAGACGAATTCAGGGTAATTACCTGAGTCACTACCAGTCTTGCACTTCCGAGCGTCCGGTGAATACATCGCCGCTAATCGTGTTTTTAGGAATAATCTGTGGACAATATGCCTTCCTTGTGTCTTTAGACTCAGCACTAATTATGCAGGCACCGTGAGAGATAAGAAAACTGTTCATTTCACGCGTAATTATTGCTTTTATTGTTGAAATAGAAAATATCGTAAATTTGTTTTATCTTAGGAACTAAACTCAATGAAATGGATGAGCGAGATATGTGTATCGTTTGGTGTGAGAGAGTGAAAGAGATCGCAGCATAATGGTGATCGGAACGTCTCGTGGCGGTTCGGTGGTAACACGAATTGCTTATTTATCCCTTTCTAACAACAGATATGACGCATAATATTTGAACGTTCTTTCCTTGTCATTACAAACTGCTTATATGTCATTACATGTGCGTAGGTATGTATATAGGTAAATTCTAGTAAGCTTTTAGAGCAGTGGTGTTCGGATATAACATCTCTAAGTGGCACTATACATTTTATTTGCTGTACATGGCAGTTCTGTGGTAGAATATTTCAATATTAAATTGTAATCGATCTTCATAAGAGCGCTATAGACGCCTAAATTGTTTTAATGATAACAAAATTACGAGAGGAAAAATACAAATACGGGATCTGAACCACGAAATATTTCGAATTGCGTTAAAATAACGCTAAAATAATTAAGACTTTTTGACAATAGCGAAGCCATTCTTGGGATACAGATTATTTTGCAGCAAATGTAAAAATACTCATTTTACTACCTCTTTTGCTCTATTTTCAGGCCCCGAACACACACATACTGTTCGAGTTCTCAGTTCCGAGTTTTACATTCACTATGAAGTATGCAATCGATTATCGATTAGATGAATGCATAAACAACAACTGTCAGACAGCGATGACGATCATAGAGATATAAAATACTATCTCTTTTCTGTGGTGACGATCAAAGAGAAATCATGTTCTACTATGAGTTCTACGTGAGTATGTCGTAGTGTTGAATCGTTTTCGTAAAAGGATCTATACTTTGTCATCGACAATATTATTGCCTAACAACGATTGGTTATTTGTCATCCTTGGTAAGTAGTTAATGTAAATAATAAGCACAGTAAAGGTTGTATGCAGAACCCGCAGGTTGTGGATTTGGCGGCAGACAGTTCCGAATTCCAACTACAACAACGAACCATTGCTTTTACTCGTGGTTGCAGAAATTAGCACTATATGCACATTTCGAAGCAGTGATGGCTCAATGGCATTTGCTATGGACTGCCGCCAAGCAGGTCTCAAGTAGAAAATGTGTCGCCAAGCACCTTCCGATGTGTTCCGGCAGCTGTCCTTGAGAGCCAGTAACTGTTGGTGAAGCCTGTTAACACCTTCGGCCACATCATCATTTACCATCAGGTGAGATTTTAATCAGCAATAAAAAACATGTAGTTTGCTAATTACAGCGCATATCTACATCCGCGAGAGCAGAATACATGCAAATCATATAATAATAAAAATGCGCGAGATTTGATTGATTCCGGCTCGATTAATGATAATATTATACTTTTAGAAGCAAGTCGCAAATTACTATGTGTGGTATAGAATTATGTGTAGGTTATAAACAGACATAAATGCTGCTTCTATTCCTCACACGAAAAGAAAATGGGTGAGTGAACAGAACAACCGTCAAATCCGTCAATATCACGTCACGCCACTACGAATATATTCTATTTTAAAAACAATTTGAATAACGATTTAATTCTATAAATAATAGTTGTTCATGATAACAACATACATATAAGCATTGCGAATCAACAATACGTTGGAGGTAGTTAAAAAAAAATAACAACGCTCCACCACTCGTGTCGTTGTGGGGTGCCTCTGCACATTATGAGCATAACAGGGCACCCTACAATCTTAACCTCACGATTACCTGAAAGGTAGTGGATATAATATATTAATGGAAATAAACATACATTATATTATTATGATCTTTAATGGTCTTTTGTGTTGTTACATTACATAAGACATGTTGTACTGACGACCCCACGTGAGTGGTATAGATAGATAGAAAACTCTTTATTGTTACACCACATATAAAATATTAAAGTTTACATCATAACATTTAATTAAATAATAATAACATAGTGTTACAATGGGCGGCCTTATCACTAAAAGTGATCTCTACCAGGCAACCTTAGGATGGAGTTGAATAAACAAAACAGTGTGGGCGGGTGTAGTCTAACAATTAACAATGAAAAAATTACAAATTCATAAAATTATTTTAAAAATAAAACGAATTTTACTATTGTTTCTAAACAATCAAACAATTGATTCTAAACAAAAACATATAAAAATAGGATGTAAGTATTTAAAATAAATAAATACATAATATATATACGCATAAATAAATATATACATAAATATATAAACATATCAACATACATAAATAGATAATGATATATATATACATATATACGTATATATATATAAATAAATAAATTATATAAAGATACATACATATCATAATATTATCCCATACAAAGCCTAGACATTGACAAAAATGTAGTGCAAAATTAATTGGACAAATAAAACTTTTTAACTTAATCCTTAACATTCTGAGAGTCGGTGCTTGTCTGATAGATACAGGAAGAGAATTCCACAAGCTAGCAGCCTAAATGGTGAAAGATTTGCTATAGAACGAACTAGTATGAGGATGGATTTCAAGTGTAAGATTTTCTGATGACCTTAAAGTGTATGAAGAACAGTGAAGGAAATCAAAACGTTCCTTGAGATAGCGCGGGGATGTAGGATTAAACAATATATTGTAAAGGAGACTAAGAATATGAGCATTCCGGCGAAAACGTATTGTCAGCCAATTGAGCTTGAACGAAACTGAGAGACGTGATCATATTTGCGTAAACCAAATATGAATCTAATACAAAAATTTTGAAGACGCTAAAGTTTATCTAGCTGTTCCTCCGTGAGACAGCTAGATAAACTTTATGTTTTCTCCGAGAACAGCGTAGTCAAGAATTGGAAGTAATAGAGATTGAGCTAATGCAATTTTAGTGGCTGTTGGAAGAAAGTTGTGCAACCTTTTTAAGGATCCTGCTGCGGCAAATAGCTTGCGACTGGTAATTTGTAACTGTTGATCCCACCTCATATAGCGATCCATTGTTATTCCAAGATTCTTTACAGAGCTACTAAAGGGAATAGCAATACCACCAAAGAAAACTTGAGGAAGTAATACCCAGTCTATTGTTGACATTAATCTTGAGCTACCAATAACTATTGTTTGTGTATTAATGGGATTTACTTGTAACCCAAAAGAATTGCTCCATTTAGCTATGCGATCAAGATCAGCATTAACAATCTGAATGGCTTCAGGTAGTTTATTCACTGGAGCCTTAGAATAAATCTGTAGATCGTCTGCATATAGGTGGTAGGAAGAAGTGAGGTTGTGAGAAATCGAATTAATAAATAAAGCAAACAATAAAGGAGACAAGACGCCACCTTGCGGGACGCCTGCGGTCGTGCTACACCAGGAAGAGTATTCATCTTCAAGGCGAACACGCTGCCTGCGCCCGTACAGATAACTGCGAAACCAATCAACTACCGTTGGAGAAATGTTAATTGAGCTAAGGAGAGCAAGAACAATGTCAAAATTCACAGTGTTGAATGCGTTGCTAAAATCTAAAAGAGTTAATACAGTAACTTCGCCATTGTCCATTCCAAGACGGATATCATCAGTAATTTTTATGAGAGTAGTTACTGTGCTATGCCCAGGTCGAAAGCCAGATTGAAAAGGGTTTAAAAGTCTGTTACTAGTTAAGAATTTGCTAATTTGGTTGTAGATAAGACGCTCGAGCACTTTTGACATGAATGGAAGGATTGAAATGGGTCGATAATCGGAATAAGATTTAGGGTTTGATTTTTTAACCAAGGGAATAATTTGAGCGTCTTTCCAAATTGAGGGAAATACTCCATCAGAGACAGAGTTATTAAAAATGTGACAGAGAAAAGGAAGTATAACATCTAGTATGGGCATAACCATGTTACGACTTATGCTGTCAACACCAACAGCATTAGAAGTGATTGAAATTACGCTCTTCTTAACATCGCAAGCAGACAGTTGATTAAAAATAAATGGCGAATGGTCGGGAGTCGGTAAAGTTGAAAGGTAACGTAAGGTGTTTTTATCTGAGATGTTAATATCAGATAACGAAGAGAAATGTTGGTTTAGAGAATTGATATTTACATCATTTGGAATAGATTCTTGTCGTGATTTACCTATTCCCAATGACCTGAGAAATTTCCATACTTTGGCAGGGTCCTCATTAGCGACAGATTTGTGAACATGGTGGCGTAAAGCATCCCTACACACCATATTGCAGCGATTGCGAGATTTAACATACACAGCTTTATTTTCATCACATGGTCTACGCTTGTATTTACTTTTAGTGACAACTTTTTTATGCATTAACACTTTTATATCATTGGTTAGCCAAGGAGCTGGAAGGTGCTTTAATTTTATAGCTCGAAGAGGGGCATGCTTATCATACAACTGTGTTAATAAGGAGTTGAATATAGCAACTTGGTCATTCATAGTCACTGCATCATATACCGGAGACCAGTCGGTACGGTACAAAGTACATTATAGACACGGTATATAGTGGTAGGAAGATGATGAAGTTACGATAACAATATATAAATGGTTTCTTCGGTTACACAATAACGCTTATATAAAAAGAGGGTAAACTAAACGATAATACACTCTATTCCATTGTTCCCTCCCAGAGAACGCAGCTCTCAGCTCTTCTCTATAACGGGTAATGTAAGAATAGGCGAAGATAACAACTAACAAGTTTTAATAGTGTCCGAGATAAAGCTAAGTAAAAGAGTGAGTGTAGTAAACGAGGTTCAGTGTTACTTCACTTTTATTGTAGCCATCTGGGGAGCGTTTTCAACTATATTTCTAATTCGAAATGTCAGCGATGTGTGTGAGGATTAGAACATACGCGCTGGGCGCTGGTACAAAGTACATTATATACACGGAACGCGTTGATATAAATCGTTGAAAGAAGATTTTATTGTGATTTATTGCAGATATTGTGTACTTTTATGAGAGCCAGTAATTCTAGGTTAGCCTGAACAACATCTTCGACCACATCATCACTTACCATCAGGTGAGATAGTGGTCAAAGGATAACCTATCAAGCATAAAAAAAGCATGCTATGCAATTTCAAGAATTATGAAAGTTCAATTTTGATGTTATGAATAGATTTCGTATTTTTATTTCTGTTGAGATAACTTATTTTCTTATTTAAATACTCAATAGAACATCACCCAGGGCAATAAAAGACACATTGTCTTAAGATTTAATCTAATATGACCAAAGTAGCGTAATGTAGTAGCACGTTGACCTCTTACGTGTTCTTAAAGATCGTATACATGAGACATCCATTTCTTAGAACTCCATTATTTTAAATTCTGTTTCTATTCACACTGTTCTATTCACATTCAAGAAATATATTCAAACACCTGAAAGACGTAAACATTAAAAAATATAGCAAAAATATATTATACTATAAAATTTTGTTAGCTGATTTAATGCTTCTCTAATATAGGTATATAATATTTTTATGGGTCAGGCTGAAAATGTTTCAGTCATCCCACGTTTCTTCTATTAATTTAAGTGTTATTTCGTAATTCATTCAAACTTTCTTATAATATAGGAAAGAAAATACACCCTCGTAGAACTAACAGATAATCCACAAAATATTCGAAACAAGTAGTTAACATTCAAGTTTGATATTAAAGTATTAGTAAATTTATGCCATTTCCGCTATCTAAATATTTATATCCGTTTCAATTTTCTAAGATCACGTACCTACCTATTTCAACCCGGAACACAGTAATGCGAACATGACTGCTTGGCGGTAAAAATAGGTATAGTGGTAGTACTTCAACGGACGAACTCATTCACAAAGCGTTCTACTGCTACTTAATCAAACATAAAAGTAATAGTCGATTCCATCGATGTCGGTGTTTTTTTTAAATCTACTAATTGCATCCAATCCAAAAATGTTCATTCTTCGCATGAATCACTATCAGACTGACGGCCCTTAGTGTGGGATGCTACTTGCGTAGACACTTTAGCGCTGTCCCAAATTTCTGAAACGTGAGGGCTGGCGCTGCGGCTACTTCGGCGGAGCAACTCAAGCGGCGCAAATATACCTCGGTATGTGTTACATATTTGAGCCGTTTTGTGTAGAGACTTTGGGTCCGTGGTGACCGGGAGCTCATCGTATTTTCCAATACCTATCTGAGCGCTTGGTCGAGCCGACGCGTGATCAAAATAATAATAATAATAATATCTTTATTGAAAAACTTACATTGCACAGAAGTTGTTGAAACTCAGCCTTTTGCTTTAGTAGAAACTGTGTTGCAAAAGGCAGTCTCTCCCATAGATTAATATCAAAGTTTAACAATAAAACTAACATATATATATATATATATATAAGGTGGATATTAATTCATCAACAATACTGCGGGGTTATCTATCACTTATCTATTACCCGTCTAATTGACATCGGGTAGCGTTCGTACGTGTGAGAATGGAGTAAACCGCGGTTCTCGCCATCATTGCATCACACTAAAAGGCAACGCGCCGCGTTTAGAAAAAAGTTATACTGATTTTTTGTACGTGAAAATTAAACATGAGTGGAACACATTCCGTTATCGATTCTATACCATCCCCCGCAGTATTGTTTGATGAATTAATATCTACTTTATATATAGATTCATATAGAAGTTCGTAAGTTCGTTTATCAAATACTCATTGCCTATTCACTTAACACGTTCTCTAAAATACTAGTGATGCAAAATGTTTTTCATAAATGGAAAACATCGCCTCAGAGGCAACTGAAGTATACATGATTCCCAATAAATTGTAATCAAAAAGGCACACGCATCCATTTAACACGTTATATATCCATTAATCAACGTTTTATACCATAATATGTAGGCTTTTTATTTCAGTCCAATCACCCTTTAGGGAAATTTTGTACGAGAACAAATATCATGTTATGTTTTCGATTTATCTTACCGATATTTTAAACTTTAGAAAAACCATATTTATTTACATATAGCAATTTAGGCATCTACGAAGCTTATATGAAGGACAATTACAAATATTATTATTGAATTATTCTACATTGTACAACCACGTTTAGCAAATAAAATGTATAGCCAATGCAGGAAGAGCGGGCAAGAAACGCAAATCGGGGCCATACCTTTAAACGTCTTTTAACAATGTGTTAATTACGTACTAAATTATAAAATTATAAGAATTTTTGTTTAAATTATTTCGGTGAAAGGCGATAGCTTGGCAGAGGCGGAATTATCCAAGCATTTTTTTCGTTTTAGTAATCACAAACTGTGTAGTAGGATTATCAAAATGTTTTTCACGTGCAACTTGAATTTTCCTTCTGTGAGCGTTGTAATATGTTTGGGAACTTTTTTATAAAACCGCACACAATCACCTAAAAGGGATCTATTATATATCTTTGCTAATCTAAAGCCTGGCACCGCTATTTTATATTTATTCTTATGTTGTCACTGTTTGAATTAACTCATTTTTACGAATCTATACATAGTATTTTCAATTATATACAGACTCGAATATCATTTTTTTTAAAAGGTCCCTCAGTGATTCCCTTTGTTCCATTTCATATATTGCTCGAATTGCACGCTTTTGTTAGATAAAGATTGTTTCTATCCCAGCAGCAGCTCTCCTTAACAATATACTATACGACGTAATATTGTGGAAGTACGCGAAATAAACTAGTCTAGCAGTAGCTACGTCTGTTGACGGTCTTATTTTATGAACTGTAGAAAGTATACCTCTTCATCAAGAGACCAAACTTATATAGGTAGGTAGATATTTTTTTATGTAACATGGTAATATTTGTAATGACGCCTCCAAAACGAATTACTTGTAATTTGTATGTCTGTCACAAAAGTATAAAGGAAACGCTCTATAGAAAATGTTTATTATAGTCATTTTCTAAAAAGCGTTTGTGTCAATATATTTGAGTTTCCACAATTTTGGTATCGAAAATGAATTTCTTTAATTGATACATAAAACTATGAAAACAATGCAAGTTTCCTGTTTGTGGCAGAATGTTATTCCAATCCTTGGACGCTGTATGAATACTGTATAGTGTGATGAGTTGTATTGAGTACATAGGTAATTTATACAATTTTTAATTAGTACATTGGAAATTTTAGTTGAGAACATAAATACAGTAAATGTTTACCTACATCACACTTGTTACTGCACAGAAGGAAGTTATTGACAGCTGTAACACTGGTCCGACCAAGCACAGCACAGCTGTCAAAGTTCCTTTATGTCAATTTGTAATATAGTTCGTATGATCAAATTAGATATCGTACATAATAGTTACTATAAAGGCTTGAGGATCAAATTAAGATGAAATTTATTTATTTTTTAGGTTTTTGCTATACGGTTTACTGAATGTGTGTTCTTTTGGGAAAATAAAATTATTATTATGTGACTACACCCAAACGATTACATCAATGTGTGACATCAATTTATTGTAAAAGGAATTGTAGTGTCATTAAAATAATTGGAATATTTTATAAAAGAAATCTTTGAGTATTTGACCAAGTTGCAGCTGAATAGCTGAAGGTTGCCCCGCCACGTCTTACTAAACAGTGTGTATAATATAAAGCGGAAAAGCAAATCAGAATACATACATAGGAGATTACGTACCTACATTGTTTCATCAGCCCCATTAAAATTATGAATGCAGTATGCAGATCAGGATGACGGGGGTACAGAGGATTCTGCATAATCCTTCTATCTTATGAATTGAAACTGAGAAACTTTCATTTAAAACTAAGTTCTTAACCGTAAGCGCTGCAAACTTCAAGATTATAGCATCATATCAGGTAGTTTCATACATTTCGTTAGGAAACATTTTGATAATTTATAATCATATTATTTATATTATAAAATACATACAATGATATGCATTGATACCTTCAGTACTTATGAGCACAATTATAATAGGTATAGCATTTTGTTTCCGTGAGAAGAAAATTAAACTAAATCGATGACTTCTAGATTTTTGAATTGAAATAGTAACCTTGTTAAATTTTAATAGGTATTGTTATATGTTTGGAATAATGCCTGCTCTGCGGATTACATAACAAAATTACAAATTTGTAATTTTGTAATAGGTACGTAGTTAAAGTCAAATTCAAAGATTATTTATAGTACAGTCCGTTAGCGACATAAAATGCCTTAGGCCTTTCACCATACTTTCACCATACCATGTTTGTTTACGCTAAATCAGGCATTAGCTAATGGGTCTTTAAAAATAACAGAGCTGTTAAATCAGTCTACGTTCTATGAAGAAAAATTAGCAGACCGTTAGTAAATCCCATGTTACGGGAACGAAATGTAAATCATTCACTCTCATTCTAATACTACCAAATCGAAAGGTCCGTATTCTACAGTTTATTATACATGAATGTGCACTACTTTCACTCTAGGAGCTTGTTAGACTACGCGACCGAATTCAAATAACGTTCACCCAGTCGGAGTATAATGCAACCGGGCCACCATTCATTTTACTGGTTGAAATGTTAAACTCCTTTGTTACTTTGAGTTTGAGGACTTTGAGGTTTTATGTTTTGAAATTGTGATTTGTTTGTTTTATTCGTGTTATTTATAATAAAAAGTGTTTTACGTGTTCTATATTACATCACATTGTCCAACCAAGAAAGCGGGCTTAATTTGTCTATAAATCTGTAGGACATTCTAGTTCATGAGCTCGTTTTGGGTTTACCATAAATCAATTTACATACTTGTATCAGCTCAAAATTTGCTGGGGCAACATAAAGGTAAGATAAAGAAGACGTACCTGCCTACCTAGTTACTCCATCCAGGTAACACACTCATTCCTTTGGTTTTACTATGCAGGAGAAGGAAGGCCTGACATTTTTACAGGATTTGATAATCCACAAGATTCTGATATCCAGTTTTTAGACCAACGATTATCTCATAATTTAAAAACAATAGAAGTTACTGTAACTCAAGTAAGTTTTGTCTTTAACATTTGCTACTAACATACACTGTTGATGATCTTACTTCATGAACATCATAGAGACTAAAATGTTTGCATTTTGAGACTGTATTTGAAGGTACCACACCTTTGCCAAATAATTAACTGCTAAGCAGTAGTGTGCAAACCTGTGTTCTCGATTGAAGGGCAATTACCGGGCTTAAAGAGATCTAATATCTTGGGGTGACAAGCGCAGAGCTTTCCTCTGCAGGTTCTTAAATGGTTGATTTCCAAATTCAGAGTGGCACTTGTTGCAGGCAACTTTTTTGTCTCATTACCCACTATTACAGTTTGTAATTGTGTGTTGATATGATGCACAGTAAAATTTTGGTGGTTATTAAGCTTTTTTTCATATACATACATACATAAAAAGATCTATGTGGTAAAAAATACAGTTAGTTACTAAGCGAAATTTCCAGGATGTGATTAATTCCACTGAGGCAGAGACTTCTAAAAATCAAGCACATTCAATTCAATGCACATCTCCAATCACTAGCTCGTTACAAAATGTATTGGATAATGGTTCGCCTGCTTGACTCGCTACATATGTACGCACTATGACTTTTATATATATTGACTACAACATTTATTTTAGTTTGATTTTTGTGGTATATTTTAATTCAATAATTCTTATACGAAAATTAAAATAATGATTACACGCAGTAATTACAACAATAATAGTATGTATGCATCAGGATTTTATTATAATGTAATAATTTATATTTTCATTAAAGATAAGATTCATTAAAGAGAAGATCTATCTATTTGTGATCTATATCTGTTTATTGTCTTTTAGCTGATATATATTTTTGTGTCAGAATGCAGAAAATAAATACTTAAAAAATAATTGGATACCAGATGCATTAAAAACTATCATGGCCACTACACCACTTTCTGTTAATAGAGGAGTCACATCTTAAAATAGGTTGAACTTACTCGAAATTATGAAAAAAATGCAGAAACCAATGGTAAAAGAAAAGCAGTTAAAGCAAGAAATATTTAAAACTGCAATATTACAAGCAGAATTTAAGATTATAAAAAATCCGTAAAATTAATATTTAATGTACAAATATTTATTTTTAGTTCGGTATATAACTTTTGAATATAAGGAGCTATAAAATAAAATTGGTAAAGTATTTATTTTGATTTATTATTTCTAGCCTTTCCTTAGTAATAGTTTCCAGCAAATATTATTGTCTAGTATTGAATTATGCCATAAATGTGTTGAGATGTGTTAAGATGTCTGACTGACTCAGTGCAAACTCTTATAATAATTATTTATTAGCTGTCTTCGCACAGAACTTATGTATCTTGTGATTTCATCGTCACTTCTTTGTTCTGTGATGTATCCTTGATCTAACAATTCTTCCCATGGTGCTGGTACATCAAATTAAGGGTCATCTGTTGGTAAGCTTCCTTTGCTTTTACTAAAAGGTTATTTAGTACTTCTGTGGCATTAATAACAGGCAGACATTTATTTTTTATTTCATTGCATTTGCATGCCCAACCCAGGAATCAATGTTTCTTTGAGATTCATACTAGGGTACCTCCATAGGTGTTCTTGGATTTTCCAGTGGCATCATGATATAGTGCCAATTCACGTATCCACTATTAGCCAATGAAACTGCATTGCCAAACCATCCACCATCAAACACGTTTCTGTAAAAGATATTTCAAATAGACTGATCTTGACTATTGCCGGGACATCTCCCTACCAATTCTAATTTTTTTAGATCTGCACTGCCAATACTTGCACATTAATGGACATGTCGTATTTCCGATTTCTAAAATATTCTGCATTTTTCCCAACAGATGAACGAATATACAAATATGTGCAGTCTCAATACTTATGTAGTACTATCCTTTCCATAATATAAACATTTTCTAAAACATCAGTTTCAAAAATAATAGTATAGGTATAGCGTCATTTTTTGATCGACTTATGTTATGAAGAAAATTGATATTTCACATTACTGACAGCCCGTTAACTATTTAACGGAGCTTAAGGCCTAGTTTCACCATACTCTGGTATTTATTTGACGCCTTGTTAATCCTTTTAACGGACTGTTAACTGAACCGAGTGTCCCACCAACTGTTAATGGATGATTAATTCAGTTAACTTCATAGAACGTAGACTGATTTAACAGCTCTGTTATTTTTAAAGACCCATTAGCTAATGCCTGATTTAGCGTAAACAAACATGGTATGGTGAAATTAGGCCTTAGGGCAGTGATTAGATTTAACGCCTTGTTAACAGAATTATTCATCCATTAACAGTTGGTGGGACACTCGGTTCTGTTAACAGTCCGTTAAATGGATTAACAATGCGTCAAATAAATAACACAGTATGGTGAAACTAGGCCTTAACCTTACATTTTTGACACAAGTATGAAACTTGGCACATTCGATCCTTGAGTCAAAATAAGCCAATTAAGATCGGTAGCCCTCCGGTACCCCCCCCCCCCCCCCCCCCTCTGGCGGCGGTGGGAGGGATTTAAAGCGCCGCTCCGCCTGGCTTCAAAAATATAACTTTCCAGGTTTAGCTAATTTGTCAAGTTTGGTATCGTTTTCGTATAAATCGATAACGTAGAATTCATTTCTAATATAAGTAAAAGCCGTTTCATATGTAGTTTCTTAACAATTTAACAATATTTAAAACTGACAAGTACCTTTTTTATTTCAGGTTTCCATACATATTAAACTGGTGATTTTTTATACAAATAAAAAATACAGTAACAAAGCCGATTTCATGCAGATTTGAAAAAATAGAACTTTTTTGTACATTTGCTTACAATAAATAGTGAAAAAATAATTAAAGATCGTGCGCCGCCAAGTTAAAATATGCTACTAGGTGAAAGAAGCGTACTAGCAGCGGAGCGCTTTCGGAACTATGCCTTTCAGTTGTTGTTAGTCAGTGAGCGGTCCACATTTTCTTTATTTCCGAATGAAAATTGGTTTAAGGGTCTTATAATTTGTGAATGTTATTAAAAAGTGTTATCGCAACTGGAATTCCTTGATGGTAAGGAATTTCTAAAATTTTAGTTTAAAAAGTTTCATACGCACCAAACATTACCTAAACATCCATTAAACGGATTAAACCGACATGTTTACGATAGTTCTATGGCTAAAGTTATCGTAACCATACTTTGATTTTATTGTTTTTGTACCAACATTACGGGCGTCAATGGCGTAGTGGTAGAACGAAGTATTGCTGATTATGCGTTACCTATGAGACATTCATTGTCTTTCTGGTCTTCTCAGGAACCTCTTTTATAGTATACCGACTGCTATGACGGAAAAGAAAGTAAAATACCTGTTTATAAAACCTGGACGATATATTATGTTACATGGAGGATGGATCATAATAATTTATCGTTTTCTGTGACCAATGGTTGTGCTCACTTTATCTTAAAATTGCATTACATATATATATATATAATTCATCTTAGAATATAATTAAAATTATACAACAAAATTTCGTTGGATTACTGAGGTTCTAACAAATAATAGCTAGGGCTCGTTTGAGAATGTCATAATAAAGTTTCGTGTTACTATGCAACACATAAAATAACTGAATGATAGAAATGACAGTTAACATGCAGCGCGTTTCAAGCTTTAACCGATGGATAGGCTAAATCGATAACTGCGAAACGCAAAGATAGTGTTTTGTTTAATAAATATGTTCTGGGTAGTAAAACCGAAACTTACTCGAGCATTCTGAAACAGGCCCTAACTGAAAAGAAAGAATTTAACAGATTCAATAATTGTAACGTATTTCAAAAAACCTTATTAAAATCATATTTATCTTAGTAAAATAATATGTATTGCCACTTAATGCCTCCACAGTCTGTGAGAGCTAGTCGACTTCAATCGTGTTATAGTATAAGTATGGTAAGGCACAAATTGCATAGGAGTTTATTTGAGTTGGTAAACAGCTTAGAATTTTTAATGATTAAAAACAATACTAGCTGTTACTTTACTGAAGTATCTGGATATCCATTGTTTTTAATTTCTCATATTTTTAATGTTTTAAAGCAAATTATTTCCAGGTCAGGGTAACAGGATTGAAAAGGTTATGAAACACTGTCTAGAAAGAGTAAACAACCTGGGATTGTAAACGTTCTGTACTTTCATTAGGTACTTATTTCATACATCCCTAGCGAGAACGTAACAAACCAGGGAAGCTACCCGGAAGTTTGTGCCAGTTCTTGATGGACCTGCCGCTATCCATATGCTAAATGTCAATCGCGGAAGTTCGTAGAATATTCTGAGAACATTTTTGTCCCTTTTATACATAGAGATTGCCCGTTAGTCGTCGGTCGTGCCGGGTTAGAATGTCACTCCCCCATTTCTACCTGTGGATGACGTAAGAGGCGACTAAAAGGTAAAATACCGAAAGGTAGGCAGCAGTGCCTTCTGGGGAACTGGTATCTTAAACTCCGATCCCCAACAAGACGCCAATCCAAATCCAATACTGCATCACCTCGTATGACAGGTGAGAGTAAAACTGACCATACAAAAGTATTATCTAGAAGTCCAAGTGTTGTTTACAATTAATACTATAAGCACTTATTTGTTCTATCAGATCAAGTCCTTGCATAACAGTCAATGAATTCCAGCAATTTTTATTTACAAATAAAGATCGGCAGCTAGAAAATATACCCCCAACATAAGCCATCCTACACCAGCACATATTACGTGCAGTATATCAAGGGGTTCATGTTTGGGGCCAGACATTAGTTCCTCAACAAATGTTGCCCAGTGGCTACCACTACCTGTGGCTGAAGGGAGGAAGAAGACCACTGGATACCACACTGGTCTGACAACCTGTTGTAGCCAATATTTATTTGAAACTAAATGTAAAACAGGATGCAAAACTCGATGTCACCGCATGAAGAGAGCGTTAAAGTGAACCTGATTATGTCTTTGTTGAACTGTCTGCAATGTTAACTTGCACTTTGTTAATTCGGTTGATTTTAATACAACGTAAAATAATATAATTATATTTTAAAAATGTATTCGATCAACTTAAAAGTTCAACACATAGTGATCATCAATAATAATGAGTACTTATTGAGCAGTTTCGATGTTTTGTGGTTGCTTACTTTATCATTATAAATTTTATGATAAATACGATACAAAAATATATTTTATATATTTATTACATGCATAGATAGATATTCTTTGTTGCATACAAAACAAATATTTACAACAACGTACAGAGATGAACAAATATGGGCAGTCTTATCACTATAAGCGGTCTTTTAAATGTCAGCGGACGACAGTTAAGATTTTTTTTAAATATTTATTGATAGCAAAGGTACATAAAAATTATATTTTTCAAATCTGCATAAAATCGGCTTTTTATCGTATTTTTTATTTGTATAACAAAGGTTAGAAATACCTTACCATCAAGGAATCCCAGTTGCGATAACACTTTTTTAATAACACTCACAAATTTATAAGGCTTTTTAACCAATTTTCATTAGGAAATAAAGTAAATGTGGTACGCAAGTGAACTGACTAACAACAACTGAAAGGTTGAAACAGGCAGAGTTCTGCAAGCGCTCCGCTGCTAGTACGCGTCTTTCACCTCGTAGCATATTTGAACTTGGCGCCGCACGACCTAGATTTTTTTTTTACTATGCATTGCGAGTAAATGTACATAAAAGTTATATTTTTTCAAATCTGCATTAAACCGGCTTTGTGATTGTATTTTTTATTTGTATAAAAAATCAACAGTTTAATATTTAAGGTAACCTGAAATAAAATATAGAACTTGTCATTTTTAAATATTGTGAAATTATTCAGAAACTGCATATGACATGGCTTTTTCTGATATTAGAAATGGATTCTACGTTAAAGATTTATATGAAAACGATACCACATTTGACATATTTGCTAAACCTGGACAGGTACAATTTTTATAATGAAGCCGGATGGAGCGGTGCTTTAAATCCCTCCCACCGCCGCCAGAGGGGTGGGGGGTACCGGAGGGCTACCGATCTTTATTGGCCTATTTTGACTCAAGGATCAAATGTGCCAAGTTTCATGCTTGTGTCAAAAAATGTAAGGTGAATGCACTAACAAATTGTACTATTAATATAGGCGTAGATAATAAGGAAAAACTTTTAGGATGCTCAATACATAGGCAATACAATATAAATCTTTTATTTTCTATATTCGTTATTAATAACCAGCGTCGCCATTTGTAGGGAATTCCCCGAATTGCGGGGAATTTCAACTTGACTGGGGATTGGTTCTCTAAGGGGGAAACGTGGGGAACTACATTTATATTGATCCACCGGTAAATCACGCTCTCGACGATTTATTCAATATATTTATTTGGTTTAAAATTCTAGGTTAAGCCTGTTTAACACCTTCGACCACATTATCACTTATCATCACGTGAGATTTGTGGTCAAAACTTACCTATCAACAATAAAAAAAAAAATTAAAAAAATTATATATTCAGTATGCAACTATAGTCGATTATTAACCATGTTACCGATTATTTTTTCAATACTAGACATCGTTAATGACAATGATTAATTCTACTCTGTAAAGAATTTAAAGGTTTTTGCCCCGTTTTATTCAATACTAATTATCATCAATTATTAACTGTCGTAACGACTTTGCAGTAACTGTGGGGGAAAAAAACAATAACAAACAAACCAGGACGTGCGGTGTAGTAGCATCGCACGGTGCATTTATTTATCTCGCTCTGATATTAGAAACTCTAAATGTTTAAAATACTGAATGGATTATTCCTAGTCTATAGTCATGAAAACTAATACGTTATTACAAAGGCCATAATATCCAAAATTATGTTTCTGATCAGTACCTAATCAGTGAAAAGAATTAAATTGGCAGTAGGTGAGCCTAACTTTGATTTGTTACAAATACATAAACTGTATAACTCACACCTTTGCACACAAATTAGAAGCTAGATGCACGGAAATTTCAGGGTTTAAAAGGGATAATAGATTTTTTAGCAAAGTCAAAACGGCGTATATTTAATTTGATTATAATGTTCACTGTCACAGTCAATCTGTTTTGATTACGATAGTGATATGCCCAAGTTACTAAAAAGTTGCGGTTAAAATAGATTAACGTCGTTATTTTGCTTAAAAACTTGTTTAGGACATTTTTAATACTGGGGAGGGTAAAACACATTTTTTAATAATTGTAAAACTTTAAATATACAGATTGATAGAGCGAATTTCAAAATTCTGAATAAAACTGCATTATTAAGTCATTTTTGTCAAAAGTATCTTTTACGACCTTTTACCCCACATATAAATTTGGACATGCGATAAAAACACGATAATTTGGCATTCAATCTCGGATAATTTTTGACTCATGGATCTAGCAACACTGAGACTCACTGAGTTGACGGTTGACTCAGTGTTGCCAGACATGCGATAATTATCCTAGATCCACGATATATTTGAGTAACATGCGAAAAAAATAATAAGCACGTATCGCTCGATATTTTATCAAACTTCTACGTTATTTTTTTTCAAATACACGATAATTTTGTTACGAATTCAGATCTCTGTAACGGAATGCAACTTTTGTAATATTTTTCTGTATCTATAACAGCCCAGACTCCAGTCGAACGTGGAATGATGAAATATTTGTTTTGAAAATACAGAATCAGAATCATTTATTGCATAAGCTGTACAGGAAATGGTGTTATAACAATGTTTCATTGAGTCTCAACAGTATCGTGCTTTTCGGACATACAATATTAAATTATATTATTAAATAAAGTTATTAATTATCGTGCAAGTCAAGTACATACTAAAATTTAATTTTTAATTTAATCAGGTTAAAAAAAAACAATAAAATAAAATAAAATGTCATTCGATACAAATAAAAAATTAGAAAAATGTACTACGGTTTAAAAATATATAAATATTTACATGTTTGTTATTTTATCATCAAGATATTATTTAATTGTATAATATCATTTAGATGTCAACAAATAAAACAATTTCCTTTTAAATATAGTTATGTTTTCTGATTCAAGTATTGTCTTTGGCAAATTATTATATATTTTTGGACCCATACCAAATACACCTTTTTTAAACAGCGTCAGTCTATGACGCGGCATACAAATTTAATTTTTGTTGCGCTGTCTTTCATAAAATGTAAACATGTTAGTATGAATAGCACAATTTCATAAACGTATAGGCACGGAAATGTCATAATATTAAACATTATAAAATATGGCTTGCAGGAATCCGTTAGGTTAGGTTACAGTTATAAAAAGGCCGACACCGTCTTATAACCACTTCTGTTAATGGCATAGTTTTGGTTAATTAGGCTGAAGAAGGCTTTAGAAAACCTGCTGAATTGATATTATACCAAACGGAGATTAATTGAATGTTCACCATTGCTCAGTTATTTACAGCTCTGAGAAAACCAGCGCCCGTCAAGACCTGCATCTCTCATCCACAGAAATTGAATCATTGAGTTCTGATTCTGAGGAAAATAAAGACATTTTGATAAACAATATAATATTCAATCAAAAAATATTATTTTCATTTATATAGGTATACTAAAAAAATAATTTGTGTATGAACAGAAATAACCGGCGTGTAGTTTGCAGAAAATTAGGTGGGCGCCTAACATTATAGTATGTAACAGGTCATATCTAGATCTAGGATCTACTTTTAAAAAAAATCACGATATCTATTAGGTTACACACCCTAAATTTTTGCCGTATAATAATATATATTGTCATTTTAGACTCGGTTAAATAACTTGTAAATTTGGACTTGCGATTAAAACACGATAATTTTGCATTCAATCTCGGATAATTTTAGCTCATGGATCTGGCAACACTAGTTGACATTGACAATTGATTAACATTACTTTTGTTTTGTTTTTCAGAAAGTTAATGAAAATATTGAAATTTAAATAGACTTGCAAGTGAATTCGCTTGTAAATTCATTCAAATAAAACAAAATGGTACGTAGGCAGCGCGAACCAAGCACCACGGATGACGAAATTGTAATTGGTAATAGCAAAATCAAGTTCAGTTTCATGAACATTTTAGTGAAAACTTTCCTTAATACATTTTGCACATATTTATTCGCTTTAACTTACAGATGTGCCTCCGCCAAAGAAACATAAAAAACACAAGCACAAGAAACATAAAAAAAGAAAACTAGAACATGAGTTTGAGAGCGATACTTCAATCGATATTACATACGAAGATGCCTTGGATAAGCCTTATAAGTTAAAAATTAAAGGAAAGGAGGTAGAAGGTGCCTCAGCCGCTGATCTCCTTAAGGCACAGACAATGAAGTCGTCGTCTGATTCCCGTAGGTCAATACCTGGATCCTCTTCAAGCACTCCACCAAAACCTTCAACCTCAAAAAAGAAGAAGAAAAGTAGAGAAAGTGGTACCTCTAGTGAAGAGGAACGATGGCTTGACGCTATCAAATCTGGAAAGCTTGAAGAGGTATGTTATGCATATATTGTAATTGAACTACTTTTGACAGATTTATCCCCTTACATAAATGTCTTGGATTTAGGGTTTATTGTGAGCATATCATGAAAAATTCTATGCTGCTCTTGCAAAGTAATAATTGGTTTAATGCCTGCGAAGCAAAAAAGCTTATAAACTCATTAGCAAGTAACACATCCGAATTCAGGAAATTTAGAATTAAATTAATCTAAATTTGTATTTTCAACAGCATCAAGCAACATCCTTAAGTAATAATAAATAAAAAATATTAAATTCAATTGATATCAGTATCTATGATGTGCATGGTTTTCATTTATCCTGCTCGAGGATCAAATATTTCCTCTTTGTAATTTTGTAGCTTCTACACTGTTAAATATATTATCTATATGTATTGCTTTTAAAATTAAAATAAGCTCTCTGCAAGTAGCTTAAGTGCAGCAATCTCACCTGATCTACAGTGGCATTGGTATATGCACACCCAGAAGATGGGTATTCCCTACTGCCCTGAAGTCATGAAACTTTTTTGAAACAGTAGCCTAGTACCGAGCTATTGACTACCATGCTGCAGGGCCATGGTTGGTTCCCCACCCCTAGTTTCAGCAAAATGCTCTATCACTGCCTAGTGAAGCACTGTGTTCATGCAATATTAAA
Organism: Plagodis dolabraria; assembly: GCA_963854805.1. NCBI lineage: Eukaryota > Metazoa > Arthropoda > Insecta > Lepidoptera > Geometridae > Plagodis > Plagodis dolabraria. Next base: position 21,284,715 of record OY978448.1, on the reverse strand, counting down.
ACCACAACCCATTAAAAATTGAATTGAAATTAGCACTAGTACTCATAGTAGGCATGACAATACTAGACATTGCCCGTAGCTCTAAAACTGCTCTAATGAAGAATTGTATTTTTGGTATAGGTTGCATAATATACAACTAATTCCAAAATCTGTTAGAGAATTAAACAATGATCAGTTTAAATACAAATTAAATAGTATACTAGCTGACAAAATGTTACTATAATACTGCATGACTTCCTTAATTATAAAATTGACATAAAATCCTAAAAAGCTATAATTATTGATATAAATACCATTTGTGTGTTTTTGTTCTGTATGAGTTTGACATTAAAAATAATCCTGATTATCTGTTGACATAACGTACTGTTTATTTTATTTGTTTTGGTATGATATTGACATGAAATGAATCATAATTAGCTGTTGACATTATGTACTGTTGTTTTTTTTTTCTATGATTTTGACATAAAATGAATACTAATTATTTATTGACATTATGTAGGTACCCACTGTTTGTGATTTTGTTTTTTTTGTATGGGTTTTCTTTGCCAACAAATTTTAAAATACCCTGCCAAGCAGGTTTAACCTATGTATTATTTTATTAATGTAAACTGAAATATTCTATTGATATGAAATTTGTACGCCACTCCAGGCAAGGACATGATTGAGGCCATCATTGTTGTAACTAATGACATAATATCTTGTATGCTTCTGTGCATGTATATGTACCATGTTCTGACAAATAAATGATTCTGATTCTGATTTGAAACATAATGAAGTAAATATACTTTTTACCTTAACAGGTTGATGATGAACTAAAGAAAATAAAACCAAAAGACCCCAAAATGATGACAGCTAGACAAAGAGCCATGTATGAGAGAGGCACAGACAAGGAAACCAGTCCAGGTGGTGAAGTACTTCTTGCTTTGCCTTCAGGATACAAAGAAAAGGTCATGACAGCAGAAGCAATACAGAAAGCAGCAATTAAATCACAGAAACGTAAGCAAATGGCTGATGAAAAAAGGGAGAAAGATAAAAAGAAAACAATGGACAGACTTCTTAAGAAACAAGAATCAAAAAATCTGAAAAATGCACAAAGGACAAGGCCAGCAAAAAGTCAAGAACCTATGATTGTGTACAAAAATAATATTAATGAAATATCTTTATCCATACCAATTGGAGTAGAATTCCCGTTAAAAAGCCAGCCTCCTCTTGACCCTCCAAAACCTATTATATGTGGAGTTGATGGATGTACAAATATAAAAAAATACAACTGTTCCAAAACTGGTGTACCTCTCTGTAGTTTACAATGTTATAAAGAAAATATAAGGAATCTAGGACAATAAACTCAATTTTCTTTTATTTTTACCTGACTGCTAAGGAAGGTTTTCACACATATCTTGTACTAGCTTCCCGGGTGCGGCTCCGCCCGCGCGTATGTCGGTTATCGCGCAAAAACATTAACCTCTTTTTGCGCAGTTGGATAAAAACTATCCTATTTTTTTTTTCCCGGGTCTCAAACTATTTCCATACCAAATTTTATTCAAATCGATCCAGTAGTTTTGGCGTGAAAGCGTAACAGACAGACAGAGTTACTTTCGCATTTATAATATTAGTAATGATTTAAGTATGATTGTTTGTATATTTCTTTATTACCTTGTCTTTCAAATGGCTGGATGGATTTAGACAGTTAATATTCGTCTTAAGAACACAAGAACCTAAGGTAGCTGTTTGAAGAAAAAAAAATGGTGGATATGTGACGCAACAATAATTTTGGTATTACATGAATGAGAAAAAGAAAGTAGGGTATCAAAATCTTTATTTTGATACCCTACTTTCTTTTTCTCATTAAAGGGTATTACAAAAATATAAGTTGTATGTTTAAATTTAATGGGACACTAAAGTCTATATTTAAAGACCTGACTGCTCTAAAAAGACCAGAACAAGATTGAGAATCTCATATTGTTTCATAGCAGGAGGGACCCTAATTGCAAATTACCTATAAAACAAAAGAAGATTATTGGGTTCCATTTGCAATAAAAATTAATGTGAATTTTCAATCTTGTTTCCATGGTTTAGGTGCTTTCAGGTTTATATATATTAAGTATTTAAATTATTTATTCTTATAGGCTACTAGCTTGATATAACATAATTTATAGCAAGTTTCATCACTTAATTTTATTATGTATTGTTTTTATTAATTACATAATTATGTGGGATAGTCCTCCTACCTAGTAGACCAACCACGTTGTTAGAGTCACAGATAGCAAATGGTTGTTATTGCCTAGTTCATTCCGGGATGCAAACTGAGCCAGAATTCTAGGTTAGCCTGAACAACATGTTACACCACATCATCAATTACCATCAGGTGAGATAATGGTCAAAGGTAACATATCAGGCATAAAAAAGTGATTTTACGTTCAGATTAGACTAGTTTGTCTGACAATGTCATCATTAAGCTAAATGTGAGCTTGCACACATTTAATTTTGTTTAACAAACACCAATAAGATATTGTTTTATTATCTTTTTTTTTTTACCGGCGGTATGCCTTTCTTAAACAAAATACTATGAACTATATACAAAACTATAGCTACTACAATAAAAGCACCAAGACAACCTACAAGTCATAGCAGACTCATAGGCAGTCCAAATGCTCCAGCCCACTCCCAGTTGGCAGCGTGCCCAGCATGCAGGCAGCATTGCCCCGTTGAATTGCAATGCTTATTCGTTGAGCCAAATATGTGCCAGCATTTTGATCACGCGTCGCATCGACCAAGCGCTCAGATTATCTTATTGGTGGTTGCTTGATAATTAAAGAATTATTCAACTAGAAATAATGTACCTACAAACTGATATTCCATATTTCTCGAAATTGTCCTAAAGAATTGTTCGACTTGATGCCCACGGCTACCTTCCACCATCGCAACTCTCGCCATCGACGGGGAGTTCAACCTCACACATTGAATCCAGAACGGTTTCGTAATGTGCGGGCTCAAAGAAGCTTTCTTCCGCGGACGCTACGATTGTGGAATGAGCTCCCCGCCGTGGTTTTCCCAATAGAGTACAGCATGGGGTTCTTCAAAAAGGGCGTGAAGAGATTTCTTCAGGGTCGGCAACGCGCGATTGATACCCCTGGTGTTGCAAGCGTCCATAGGCTACGGTAACTGCTTACCATCAGGCGGGCCGCACGCTTGCTTGCCACCTTAGTGGTATAAAAAAAAAATATTATATTGAATAGGTACTTTTAGAAAATAAGAACAAAACAAGTGAGGTTTCAAAAATTTTAATAGACTTATAATAATTTTCATAATAAAACAGTCTTGACTTAGGTTGGGACATACAATTTTTTTTTTAAATATAATACCAAAATGTTAAACAAAAAATAACAATTTAGCCAGTCATCTAGCAAGATCAGAGACGGGGTATAGTGTTTACCTGCCTGTATATATTGTGAAAAAGTGCCTCCATCTGTTGAATAAATTGGTGGACCATGAAATATCATAGGTAGACTTTAATGCTAACTTTTATATCTGCATTTACAAATATTTAATTATCAGCATTAAAATAATTATTTTACTAATTGTATAGGTACATAGTATATGGATCGAACCTATAAAGTTTGACATAAGTACTATTCATTAGCCAATTATAATTTCACAAGCAATGTTTAGGTACCAGTGTATCATTTTACAAATGATTGCTTCAATAATTACATCAGAACACAAACATTTATAAGACACTTTGAAAATGAATTAAGTATATTATTTACAGAAAGCAAAAATAATGTCTTAAAAGTATTTAATTTGACCTACAAATACGTTATTTTCAAGTTCAAATATTTAGCTTCGTAGCCTCTGCAACATGGCTATAATTTCGCCAGTGCCACTAGGTTGAATAGAAAATAAATTGATGGTTGGAGATGATCGGTGTCTATAGCCAGTCTATTGATATTCGCTAGCAGTTCCTGCGGTATGCTTCGCGGGTTGTGGTTACCGGTAGGTGTATTACTTTTCCATATGCCAGTAACCTAAGCTCCTCAATTCGCTGACTGACATGAAATGTTCATTTGTGTAATGATCCAATTGTATTTTGCTGCTTGTTGACTGAAATTGTGTAGGTATACTTATGCTTAATATAGGTATTAAAAAAATATTTTGGATGACTCATCTCAAAATATATAGGTACACTCAATACATACTCAGATAATAATATTCTTGATTTTATTATATTAGCTAATGTGATCAAACCATAGAACTGGTACAAGTACTGGCTATTATTACATGTACCTATATCTGCAAGTAATTTGTTTACGCTCGTGTTGCTAAAGCGGCGCGGCGGCTGTTGCATCGTGATTTGACACCATGAAACTATTTTATAACTTGATCATACAAATCGAGAGCCTGAACTTGATATAGTGGTTTAATGAGACATATATATATATATATGAGATTGGTATTACTATCAAGCTAGTAAGACCTAGGTACAATCTAATATTGCTACCATAGCAACTGAGGGAAACACGTCCATAGAAGACAACTTATACAATTAATGAAGCCCTGCTGTATTTATTAAGGGCAAACATTTGCGTTGTACTAACATTTATGAGCTAGAGAAGGACAGAGCTTTGACATTTCTCTCTATCTCTGGCATTTCAATGCACTTTTGGAAGTTATTGTATTGACAAAAATCCCATTGATCTTCCTGAAGTATTCGTACATCGTTAGCTTATCAAGACTTACATTAATAATGCGCTCAGCTGTTAAAATATTAAACAATTATACTGAATTGTATATATATATACAGCTAGTGACTACAATATAAATACTGCATCTCAAGAAACTCACTGATTTGTCATAGTTATGTTTCTCTAGTAATAGCTAACACCCAGGTGTTCTATGAAGTGTTCCTTGGGCAAGTACCGCTATTAAGCTATGAATAATGTATCATTTTCGTAGATATTAGAACTACAAAACGTCTAATGACGACACACAAAGAGTATAACATTATATTAACACATTAGCACATGCTCAATTATTTAAAAATTCCAGAAAAAGCTAGAGACTTATCAGGTGGTATCTTAAGGAAGAGTGTTTCTTGGTGGGTACCACCTCAAGTGTCAGTTATTCGGCCTCAGCAGTAGAGTGGTTGCCAGTCCCAGGCCCCTTCCTCTGCAACGCTATGGACCCGGCACCCGCACGGTGAATCCATGGAATGCTAAGTAATTTGTCTCATCACAACTGTATTAAAGCGTAAAGGACGCTGTAGAAATTGAAAGCCATAAAAAAAACTATATGCAAGTATTATTTGAATCATAGGCAGTAATATAATATTTTGTAAATTTATAACAATATTTACATCATCATCTAGTTTTATATATTGTACGCAGAATATTATTGGAGCCCTACCAATTATGCTATTATGAGCCTAGATCTAGACCTAGAGATGTTGAACTAGGAACATTATTGTATTTACAACACCAATTTGGCAAATCACTTGAGCCGTGATTGTTAATCCTTAGTATAAAACATTTGTTCTTTTCATAGAAATACTATATTCATAACGATATACAGTGCAGTCAAATTAAGAGCCGAAAGAATTTTCAGAGAATCATTAAGTATTTATATAAAATGATACAATAAACATTCATTACTCTGTATGACCAATATTCCTACTCATTTGTTTAACCTTTACTAGGCAAGAACAATGGCAGTTCAGTTATCATAAACAATGTAGATTAAGTATGGTTCCATACTTGAAAATCTATGCATTACAGTAGTTTTCATTTAATTTTTTAGTATCATTATAAAAACTGACCTATCCCACATGTTGCTGTGACTAATATACTCACAAGCATTATGATACTTAATAATAATAAGGTTGAAGTTCTTTTAGTGGAGAGAGAGTTAAACTATTATTCTGTGTATTAGCACTTTATGATTGATGAAATAAGAATTACTAATGCCAGAGTCATGTTCAAGTAATTAAAATTTCATTGTAATTCACTATGCAAATGGTTTACTTTTAAGAGAATATTTTTTTTATGTTCTCAAAATACTGTTTGATTTGTAACTACTAATCTTTGTAATATAGTATATTAGAGTTATATTTTAATAAATATAACAGACATTGACACTCTCAAAGGCTCACCCCTTCATATTTTTTAGTATAATTGCCTATTGCTACTGCCTACCCAAGCAACCACATGTAACATTCCATTGTTTTACTGTATGTACAAATACCATTTACACCCACACTAACATAGTGAACAAGGCCTACCTGTACCAATGCGGAACAATAAATACTATGGAGAGGCACATCAAGAGTGTATAGGCCTGTGGGTACTTGTCTTTTGCAATATGATTCAGTGATTTCTAAGACAGGCACACATATTTAATAAGTATATTAATAAAAATTGTCCATCTTATGACCATCAGATAATGAATCATAAATGCCATATGCAGAAATATCTTTCCATGAACTCACTTATTCTCAAGAATGCTCACAGAAGACTGAAGCACTTGTAGAGAGAGTATGTCTATAGACCGAGGCAAGATAGCCATTGTCTAAGGAGTGGCAAAAAGAAGCCAGCTTGATATCATACATTGGTTCTTTTAGACCTCCTGAGGCGTGCGAGGCCTAACTGTAAACGCTAAGATTGATTATTCTGCTTGTTTGATCTGAGTCGTGCAAGGCCTGAGCGCTCTTCTTCTTCGTCACTAGTGCATGATAGGCCCCCGACGCCCCCACGAGATGACGTCGCCTGAATCAAGTCTTGGTCAGGGCCATTTCTGCTTTCATACAACAAAATCCCTAAACTTTCTTCGTAAATTCTTGCTTCAGGAAACTCAACTTTAGTATGCTTCTTATCAGTTGCATACACAATTGATGTACAGCAAACTTCAGCACATTTCTTGCCATGTCCAAAGAATGACCAACAGCAAATTTCATTTGACCCAATAACATCTTTTATGAAAAGCACACGGCCACTGAACCGCAATGATAATTTATCAAACAGCTCAATGTTTTTTAACAGGTTGTCATCTGATGTACTTGTATATGAGTACTTGTTGTTGTGTCTGTTTATCAGCAGTTTTACAACAGGCTGAAAATAGAAAAGTTATGTTTAAGACATTTCGAATCTTAATTTTCAATATAACCAACTTTAGACAACTGCAATAATTAATAAATAAACTTTCAGGTATGTATAAATATATAATAAAGTTAGTCAAAAATTGGTGACAAAAATATACCTTAGAGGTTGACATTATTAGCAGCTGTTCCTCTTTATGTGATGTAATGAGAGGAACTCTGCATATAGGTTCTGCCTCCCTCTCCTTCTTGGATAACGCCTGCTGACAGGACTCCATTAATTCCTCTATCAGAAAATACTTTGCTTCTGCATGCAACTCCATTATCTCACGATAGCTATCTGGCAGAGCAACAGTCCCATCTCGAAGATAATTAAGTATTGTACCAAAATGTTTGCCACATCTGTCTATTAGAATCCACCCTGAAAATAAGGCAATAAATATTTTGATTATGACTTGACTTTTTGGTTTATGATAACAATTCTGACAATGTCCATACATATTAGTGCCATCAATCATGTGGTGTGTTTGTAACATACATTTAAAAAACCTTGTGCATCCTTTTCCACGATTGCCCAAAAAAGGAATGTATGTTTTCAGGGTTCATGTATGTATGTTTGTGAGTTTCTTTATTCCACCATAACAGCTTAACTGCACTGGTTAACGGCCACCTAATTCACGGTAGAATAGCCGTTAACCAGTGCACGAAAATATTTTTTTTAAAAGACTAGAGCATTGTGATAGAAATCAAGTCGGAAGTCGACAAGTCGCTTAACAACCAATAACTGGTATGTTTACCCTATTTACTTATTTTAGTGGTGGTAATATTATTTCGTACTTTATTTCTTACCTATATGCAACTTATCAGTACTAATATTATAAATGCTAAAGTAACTCTGTCTGTCTGTTATGCTTTCACGCCAAAACTACTGGACTGATTTGAATGAAATTTGGTATGGAAATAGTTTGAGACCCGGGAAAAACATAGGATAGTTTTTAAATGCAAAAAGAGGTTATGTTTTTGCGCGATAACCGACATACGCGCGGGCGGAGACGCGACCGGAGAGCTAGTAGCTAGAAAAGAAACATTGTGAAGCACTCGTTGTACCTTTAATACAGTGCTTTTTTCTCCTCTATTCTTTCTTGCAACTATAATTTACTTGTGGTGTTAAAACTAATATTTACTAACTTATAAGACTTCACCAAAATTGCACTGATTTCATTAAAACAGACAAAAAATATGAATGCCTCATGTGTCAGTTTAATAGTACATAGAATTACTATAAGTGCATGAGGTAAGATTGTGGTCACAGGGTATCTTTATAGCAATTTACAAAAATCTAAGCACTGTAAGCACAATACCAGGAAATCTAATATTTCAAATGTGTGCACATTTTAGTTGCCAGGTTGACAGGACCATCAATTTCTGTAATGAGGTTCGTTTCTCAAAGATTATTAGTTATACATTTCAATTGCATAAAAATAAAATGATACAATTTGAAAGTGCCTATAAAAACACTATAGGATGTTTGTGGGCGACGGTGATCACTTACCATCAGGTGAGCCGCCTGCTCGTTTGCCCTACTATGCCATAAAAAAAAAAAAAAAAAAAAAAAAGTAGGGTTAGGGCAGACAAGAGAGCTTGGAAGGTGGGTGCACCGATTCAGTTCAGTCACACCATTCAATCTAATCTAAGTCACCTGAATAATTAGCAGTCAGGTGAGTATTTTGATTCCATTAGGCAATGTCATGTACATAATTGACAGTACAGTATAAGCTGGCAAATATGCATTATACATTTATTTTGTATAGAAATATATATGGTCTCGATGACAGAATACCAACATCCTCAGCAATTTTATAGTGTTTTTCATTTCTAGGTGACTGTAAATCCGTAAAAAATGAATGAAGGTATATTGGGGAGTAAACGGATTCTAAAGACGAGCCAATATCATGTGCTTATTCAAGTATATCTATGTTTAATAAATGTATGAAGGCACATTGTGAGTATACCGGTTTTAAAGATGAGCCCATGATTTCATTGAATCTAACATATTATAAATAATTTTATGATAGTGAACATATCCAAAGTACAAACACCAGACTTTAAATGGTTCTATTATGTAGATAGACATTGTTGTCCAACTTTATTATTTTATTTTATTTTATGCTTGATAGGTTAGCCTTTGAGATGATGCGGTCGAAGATTTTGTTCAGGCTAACTTAGAATTACTGGAATTCAAGGCTGCCGGAACACACCGTAATGTACTTGGCGACAGATTTTCTACTTGAGGGTGGTAGCTAGCCAGGCAGGCATTCGCAAAGTGCCCTACCACCATGCTATAACGACTGCCATCATAAGACAACAACCGGGACCGACGGCTTAACGTGCCCTCCGAAGCACGGAAGCGCTCAGTAGTAATATCACCAGCGGTCACCCATCCAAGTCATGACCGAGGCGAGGGAGAGAGACGTTGCTTAACTTTGCTGATCGGTTCAGAATGGCTAAGCAAACTTCGCTACGATCGCTTCAATATTTTATTATGTACATATGTTCCAAAGATATAATCAATGATTTATTGAAATTTTTACCGTCAGAATCAGTGAGTACTTCCATCCTTCCGCTGAACATAGTTCGCAACATGTTATCACTCTTTGTAAGCGTGCCAATGGTGGTGTAGAATAATGTTCCACCTACGTTGAGTTTCACATAATGGGACGGGCTACCCTTTATCAATGTTTTGTGATCGCCCGACATTTTAACACAAGGGAATCAACAACTCCGTAAGGTGCTCTGTGATCGACACACAAACCTTTGCAGGTACTCTTATTTGCAGACACCAAAGTCGATGCTATTGGACAACGTTAAATCGTCTCATTATATTATTTTATTAGAACTTAATTCAGTATTATAATATATACGATTAGACAATATTTAGTTTTAAATCCAATCCATAATTACATTGCATCGCAAGCATAGATACGATTTTACATATTTCGAATAGGGCGTTCGGATAGCCTATCAGTTCCAAAAATAACACTCACAAACGCTAAAAATTATCACACAGGGCGTTCGGATAGGGACTTCGTGAGCATATATATCGTTTTCGCTCACCGTTCGGATAGCATTGAAAACGCTACAAATGACAGAGAAAAGTGCTATTTTAGACCCACGTCTTACCGTGGGATCGTTGTGATCGTTTTTTGACAACTTGGACATTCATATCTATCTTAACATTTTATGAGAAATATTGTTGTTCCTATCATAAAAAATAGTACTGGCGATGCCTCCGACAGATTCAATTACAGACCTATATCTTTGGCTTCAGTTGTTGCACCTATATCTTTAGCTGCAGTTCCAGAAAACGTTATTTTGGTTTTCAGCGGTTGTCAAAATAAGTATAAGACGTTCGGATAGCATACAGTCATTGGTGGTCAAAAATAGCAGAAGCTTCTTTCCGAACGCTAAGATACGAATGCCACTTTCGAAACTGCTACAAACGCAACCGAGCCAAAACGAACGCACCAGAAATGTACTCTGTGGTGTGGGTGGATTGGAGGTCGTTCGGAACCTTGATTATAGCGCACTCGGGGTGCACTCGGAGTGCAATTTTTCACTCTAACGTCGACGTTCACAACCTTCGAGTAGAACTATCGAAAGCGGACGTTAAAATGTTGAATCTTTAACTGACATGACCTTGAAATATCTTCGAGAATTATTGGCACTCTTTTATATTTTGCTAGTTCCCCGCCAAAAATGATTGAGAAGAAAAATGATTTGAGGTTATAAAACAACCGAGTCGTTCGGAACCTTGAAGTAAGTAAAAGCAGCCAAACAACTACACTCTGAGGCTTAGAACGCGACCTAGGGTTGGATTCAGACAGTTCTGACCCTCAAAAAAATATCGTACATGGAGAATAAAATTATTCCATTTGTCTAATATTATACCACGTCTGACGTTTCAGAATTTTTCTAATTTCTTATTTATACGTTTCGTATTTACCGTTTTTGTTTTGAATTAATATGAAAATGAATTCATATATTGTAAGTAATATTTTTTTTTATTCTATACCTATACAATATTAGTCAAGTTCAGGCAAGTGGACGTAAATCTTGGCTAATTCACCAATCGAAACATCATCCTTATATACACCACGTAAAATGTTGTCTGACGGCATAATTTCTCGGCAGTTATTAGATTTACATTATTTTCAAGAATCAAGAATCGAAAGAAATGAAGTATCAGGGAGTTGATGGCATGAGTTGCAAGTTTATTTCTTAATTTTGTTTTTGCCAAGTTAACTTTGCTGAGCACTCGTTTACAATCAGCGTTTTCCTAAGGTAAAACCAGTCAATCGAGAGCAAATTTAGCCATTTCTGAAGAGGATAGTTCTTAGACATCCCACCAAGCGATTTTTTATTATATTGTGACGGAACAAGCTCGAGGCCCACCTGATGTTTATCGGATTAACGTCTGCCTATAACCAATGCATTTTGACACTAGTCACGAATAGCATTGCGCCCGTCAGCTTGAGACATAGATGTTAAGTATCTCATGTGCCTGTTATTTCACTGGCTCTCAAAGACTGCTGCCGGAACACACCTTTAGGTGCTTTGCGACAGATTTTCTACTTGAAGGAGGTTGCTATCAGGCGGGCATTTGCAAAATGCCCTACCACCATGCTTACTTTCGTCTTTCCCGATATTTTAGGGAAGATATAATAGGTATAATAGGACTCAGCAATAATACAAGTAGATCGACCTGAAGATGAAATGATGGTATTTTCGCGTAGTATAGTGACAATACGATACTACAGACTATGAAATAATGGTATAAATAGTATAATTATACTACGAAATCCAACACTGCTGTGGATACATTACCAAAGATTATAATTATAATAACACTTGACAATACCACTACAAATTAGAGATGCTCGATGGTAAGGGACATCGATGATGTTTCAACATACCTAATATCGTAACATCGATATCAGAGCATGACATCGATGTCATTGTTCTTTTTTAAGTAGTGAATATTTAACTGTGTTTAAACATTTTTCCTTGTTACACCATACCTAATATCGTAACATCGATTTTACATGATGAAATTATTTGTGAGTATTGAAGGTCTTTAGGTATTTTAGTATTAAATTAAAGATTTTGAATTGTACGTAATGTCATAATATTATAATTGTACATTATTTTTAGAAAGTCATATTTTAATTTACACCTTAATGTCAATTATAAAACACAATAATAAATAAAACATAAATAAATAAATCGAAATATGTAAGTGCTGCCTCATCTTAACTTATATTTTGGCGTGGATCCGGAGTGCTCAATATGGAGCCTGGTCCAGTGCTGCATTATTGAGCAATCCAGATTTATCCTGGGGGCAATCAGTTGCAGGTGGCTGTTTGAAATGTCCCTCACGCGACGAATCACGGAGGTGACACGCTTGCGCACTATAGCCACAAAACTTTATATTCGTGCATCTGCAAACATGCCCGATACGCTACACCATGTGGGCAGCCCCACCAGCACTCTATAACTATTATTTTATTGTATGAGCAGGGTGTTGTGCGAGTTTTTTTGTATAACGGACCCACAGGCTACACGTGTAATAAGCCCTGGCGTATTGCCAGTCTTTTTACATCTTCAGGAACAGCGATGCGTTTACCTATTCCGTACAACGTTTGCTCCACAAACCTGCGAGCGATCATATTAGCCCTAATACACAACGCCCTGCGCTCTCTTTCCATGTCAACGTCATCTGCGAGCGACTCAGTAACCCAAAGTCCCAGATATTTGAGAGTAGATACTACTTTAAGGCCACATCCATTTAGCTCTGGTGGAACTAAGTACGTTTTTGAACCCGATTTAAAAACCATAAACTCACTTTTAGTGGCATTATTGAGCTTCTGCGTATCGCTCGTACATGGCGATGAGCTTCTTTAGGGCTTTGACCGAGTGCAAAACATAAAAAAATATCAAAGTCGCTTTACAAATAACTTTTATTACATTTAGTTTTTATTTTCCAAGATATCTCAAGCGTATGAAACGTGTTGCAGTATCCAAAGTGTAAATACCCTTTGGCCATTACACATTAAAATTGAAGCGAAGTGGAGGAAGATATATTTTGGGCTAATTTGTGTTAAGGGAGGAAGAAGAAATTACTACTTGTATTTTGAAATAAATGCCAATATAGATAGATAGATAACTCTTTATTGTACACCAAAATAAAATAATTATTATAAACAATAACATAAACTTAAGTAATGTTGTACAATTGGCGGCCTTATCGCTAAAAAGCGATCTCTTCCAGACAACCTTTGGATGGAGAGAAATTTAGCCATGATAAATGACGGTGGTCTATAATACAAGATTAAAAATAATTAAGTTAAATTGGTATTTTATGTAGCCTACACTTTATGGTAATAACATTACATAAACATTAATCACACATACAATATTCTTAAATTATTAAGTATATTGTATGGTATATATAGACATACAATATATAATATATATATATTTATATATATAAACTAATATTGAATGAGACAAAAAAAAATATCAACTAATCAACTTTAGAGACGGATTATTAAGCGAGAAGTACCATTCTCTTGATTTTTAAAAATAGGGAGTGACTGTGCTTGCCTTATGGAAACTGGCAATGCATTCCATAAGCGAACTGCTTGGACTGTAAATGATTTATCATAAAAAGAGCTGCTATGCTGAGGCATCTGCAGGCAGAGATTTTCTGATAGTGTAAGCAATGTTCAAAGAATTTAAACCGTTCTTTAAGATAGTGTGGACTGTTGAAGTTAAATAAAACGTTGTACAAAAGAGAAAGAATGTGAGTATTTCGGCGAAGTCGTATAGGAAGCCACTTGAGTTTATTACGAAATTCAGAGACATGATCATATTTGCGAAGACCAAATATGAAAGGTATACAAAAGTTTTGAAGTCGCTCAAGTTTATCTAGCTGGTCCTCCGCGAGGTCAAGATAGCAGGCATCGGCGTAATCTAAAACAGGAAGCAAAAGAGATTGCGCAAGCGCAACTTTAGTAGCAGTAGGCAGAAAATTACGCAGTCTTTTAAGAGAACCGCCACACGAAAATAACTTGCAGCTAACGGCTTCAATCTGAGGGCCCCACTGAAGACATTCATCCATAGTGATGCCCAAGTTCTTGACACTTTTACTGTAGGGGATAGTGACTCTATCAAATTCTACCCCAGGTAACATTGCCGATTTGACTTTGGCTAACGTTCGTGAGCTCCCGACAATCATGACCTGAGTTTTACACCAAGAAGAAGAAAAGGATTCTTCGAGGCGCACTCTCTGTCGGCGACCATATAAATAACTACGAAACCAATCAACCACTGTTGGAGATATGTTAATGGAGCTTAGTATTGCGAGAAGAATGTCAAAGTTGACATTGTTAAACGCATTGCTGAAATCCAGCAATGTCAAGACAGTAAGTTTGCCGTTTTCCATGCCAAAGCGTATATCGTCGGTGATTTTAAGTAACGCAGTAACCGTACTGTGACCTGGGCGGAAACCGGACTGAAAAGGATTGAGCAAATTATGTCTGGAAAGGAAATTGCTAATTTGTTTGTGGATAAGCCGCTCAAAGACTTTAGAAAGAAAAGGAATTATAGAAATAGGGCGATACTCTGTAATGGATGTAGGATTAGCTTTTTTAGGTAATGGGATAATTTGAGCTTGTTTCCATAAAGAAGGAAACAAACTATTTGATACACAAGTATTTAAAATACGACAAAGGGTAGGTAGAATTATATCAAGTATAGGGATCAACATGTTTCGACTAATACCATCTTCTCCGACAGCATTTGATGTAATCGACAAAACGCTCTTCCTAACATCACAAGCAGTGAATTGACTATAAACAAATGGATCAAAGTCAGGAGTTGAAACTTTATACAGATGTTGAAGTGTAGAAACTTTGTTTGAATCATCTATACAAAACGACGATGAGAAATGTTTGTGTAGGGCATTTATGTCTAAATTATTTGAAAAAGATTCCTGACGTGATTTGCCAACTCCTAGCGACTTCAGAAATTTCCAAATTTTGCATGGATTTCCGTTTTCAACGGATTTATGGATATGGCGCCGTTGAGCATACCTAAGCACTGTATTGCAACGATTCCTATCTTGTACGTATTTAGTTTTATTGAAATCATTAGGGTTTAATTTATTTTTACTTTTTGCCATGACTTTTTTATGCATCATTGATTTATGGCCTTCAGTGAGCCAGGGAGCAGGAAGATGTTTAATTTTGACGCCTCGTAAAGGGGCATGAACGTCATATAACGTGGTTATTATGGAGTTGAAAATTGCAACTTGATCGTCCACCAATTTAGCATTCAACACAGGCGTCCAATCTATATTCTGTGCATCTTTCTGAAATAGTTCTTGATTCATGCCACTAAAGTTGCGCTGAAGAATTATTTTAGGTTTTACTTTTGGAGGACGAATTTTGTAAGATAAAAAGAGTAAGTCATGATAAGAAAAGGCATCAGCAGAAAACTGGCCATGCTTAGCAACATGCTGTGATGAAAAAACAATGATAAGGTCAAGAAAAGAAGGATTCGAATGAGGAGCATGATGTGTTGCGTTAAGTGGTAATATGTGCATGTTGCTAGAAGTAATGATTGTTTCCAAGGATATAGAGCGCGAATCTTTTTTAAGAAGGCAAGTGTTAAAATCACCCATAATAATGGAATGACTGTAAGAGGGAGTAAGATCTTCTAAGATCCACACTACAAATAAATGTTCACCTGTATTTACGGATGGTGGCTGTGCTGACATAGTAATCACAGAGAAAGGAATATGAGCACGTAAATAAATGGCCACACCACCACCACGACTGCCAATTCTATTATTACGAATGAGGCGAAAACCTGGAAGTGGATAGTAAATGGACGGGACACTAGGAGTTAACCATGTTTTGGAGACTATTATAGCATGAATGTTTTTTTGTCGAAAGTTGCCAGCATATCGGAAAATGAGCCGGAATACTCTGGGCATTTATATAGATAACATTGAGATTCTTCGGTACATCAGAAAATTCATTTTCAAGAGAATCAGAAAGTGATGGTACACTTTCAAAGCTGTCAGTGGTACTACTTTAATATAAACTTAAAATTTGTTTTAATTAGATTTTAGAATTATAATAATATGAAATAAAAGGAATACTGACCATGGGAATACAACCTGTATATATACTATGTTATTCCAAACACTTTAGTAGAAAGTATAGTACGAATTTTTTAATTCGGTCAAAGTATATGCCAGGTATCGTCTCGGGTATAAAAGAAAGAAAACGGTCGGTGACTAACGTTTATTTTTTTTATTTTGTTTTATTCATTTTCCACAGACTCCGGGGTCCGTGCCATTTTTGAAGTTAACCGAGAAATTTGTTAAGTAATTACATTACTATGGGGAGCATTCTTACATACTTAATGGGGGAACACAGTTTTAAGGAATATACTATTACTAAATAGTAGCAAACAGATTTGCACAGGCATTGCGAACGAACCAGTGTCCTCAAGCACCACTCGTTTACGAGTTAACTCGCGTGCCAGCCATCGTCCTCCTCAACTATTTTTGAGGGAAGAGGGCGACCCGACACACGATGCCACCGCTAGCCAACACATTTTCGTGAGCATGACTGTTCCGAATGCCCGTACGAATCTGCTTGCTAAAGGGGAAGAAAACTATAATGAAACACTAACCACCGGTTTCCGGTACGCGTGACAAAACTCAATTTATCTAACAAGCCGTCACAATTAACAAACTGCTAATTTTCAACGGGTTTCTGGAACGCATATTAATGAAAAAATACAGAACACCTGATTAACATGCTTGTTTATCTATGATAACATGAAATTTGAAAATGTCGTTCAATTTCATTAATTCTCTAGTGTTCTGTCTTGTTTTAACGCATAGCGTTGTTTCTTTGTTTTGACATGAAATTGATCCCAAATCATTTTTGGCATCGCCACCGTTACTATGGTTACCAATTAAATATGACGGATGATCTTAAACGTAAAGCAACAAGAGAGAGGAGTTCAAAGCATTCTTCTTTGTCAAAATACAGGCCCATATGGGCATTCACATCCAACAATACTATTTGCGCTTGGATTTCTAATGACAGAGTCCAGTCGGGCGAGTGTACGGTACAATACCTAAAATGTCAACTTTGATGGGTGATCGAGTGGCATTATCTAATTTTATTAATTTATATGAATCCCCTTATCCTCAATACTATCATGATGATTATAAATACTCCTTAGTTTTATAATTATTATGTCAGTAATATTTTATTGATAGTGAAAGTCACTAGCGTACGTGAAAATGTGCGTGTTTGTTGTGTAAGTTCATTGGCTGTGCTGTCCAAGCGTGCCGCTTTGATTGATCGAGACATTAATGTTAGAATAATTGGTCGATTTTGGGCAATTAGGATTAGCCAGTTTGACAAACCGTTTAAATACCGAAAAGCTTTTCAGAAACCCAAAATTGCAATAATTGGCGATTAATTGGAGACTTGACATTAGTGTTGACAAACAGTCACATGAAGTTTTCAACAACCCAATCTGCGTTTGACAATGGATAAACAAGCATTTAACATAATTTGTCACTGATTTGCGTCATAAACCGGGGATAAATCTTTACGCATTACAATAAAAACTGAACTTTGAAATTTTCTTTGTCTGCCTCTTCGACGTCCATTCTCACCAGGGCATCTATCACCACACTGTTGCTATCTAACGTTTGCGCTTATGATGTTCTGTTACCTATCTTTCTTTAGATATATCTATATATCTGTCAAAACTGTTATTTTTGATTGTTGCAATCAGCAGTTCATTGCTACAGAAAATACGTGATCGCCACGCTGGTGTAAGGCCGCGTTCCAAGCCTCAGAGTGTAGTTGTTTGTTTGCTTTTACTGACTTGAAGGTTTGGAGCGACTTGGTTAATTTATAACCTCAAATATAATTTTTTGGCGGGGAACTAGCTAAAGGAGTAAATACACCAAGCGCCTGGCGGTAGCGGGGCTGGCGGGCGCGGGGCAGTTGCCGCGCGGTAAGCGTTCACACCAAATTCAAAATGGCGGCGCGTGTGGGCGCGTGCCCGCCGCCAGCGTTGCCATATATACAGATTTCTCCTAATTTATAATGATTTTCGATGTGCGATACAGATTACCATTGGCTACAAATTTTATGAATTTTCACATTCTAGTGACCTAATTGCAGCAATCTGCTTAAAAACATATCAAAATAAATAATCGACTCATACTCATGCCGTCGGTAATTATAGTGCTTATGACTTCTGAAATAAACTAATATTGTATTGTATTATTATTAAATGTTGTCAGCAATATCTTATCAAGCCTTGTCGCATTTATAAGAAACATTGATGGATATGTATAGTAACACATAGTTAGGTGATTAGTGATAGATAGATTTGCTAGTATAGTGTGGTATCTGGCCAGGC
Organism: Plagodis dolabraria; assembly: GCA_963854805.1. NCBI lineage: Eukaryota > Metazoa > Arthropoda > Insecta > Lepidoptera > Geometridae > Plagodis > Plagodis dolabraria. Next base: position 21,266,102 of record OY978448.1, on the reverse strand, counting down.
GTTCATTAATAAAATAACCTATCTCAATCCTATAACGACTGCCATCCTATGACAACAACCTGGATCGATCGACGACGCAACGGCTTAACGTGCACTTCTAGGCATATAGGAGCGTAATTCTTAATCCCACTAATAGTGACCCATCCAAATTAGAGTATTGTATATATAAATTATCGATTTTTGACCTAGTAGATAGATAACTTTTGCTCTTTTGGCGACATAGCCCACTGCGGCCACGCTAGACTGCAAGACACGCCACACGTACGCATTCTTGATATTTTTTTTATTTATACCTACCTCACGTCACGCCTACCACACTCCTTCGTGCTTCGCTTCATCGCCTTGATCAGCAACTATAACGCTACGTCACTAACCTATCTATCAATATTTCATATAGATGCGACAAGACTCACGCTTAGATCAATTCTTCTGATATAGCTCCATAATCATCCATCTAATAACTTCAGGAATTCCTTCATTAAGTCAACTCTCATATTTTTCTAATGATAGCTTATAATTCATGAAGATATGTGTAATCAGAAAGTCATGACTCTTATAACTAGTGGCTCTCGGAACCATAATCCTCGAATTTCTACCCTTGCATAGCTTACAATTGAGTAAAGGTGCACTGCGCACGCACATGGGGAAATGGGTCACAATTTGATGTGACACAGGCAATTTGCATTTCTTCATTACTCCGGAAATGGAACCGACTTCAATACTCAAAAGTGTGAAATAACTTGTTGAAGTCGGTACTATGCGCACAATATTGTGATAAAATGTACTTTTGAACTATCATGGTACCGACTTCTACAAGTTATTTCACAATTTTAAGTGTGCAATTCGGTTAATTTTCAGGTTCATTATTTTTTTGTGACACTACTTACGGGATGGATTGCCATTCACTGTCAATGAATATAATCATCAAGATATGAAAATACATTTTACTTATTGGAAAAAAATACAATTAATCAAAAATACCTAGATCGATTTTGATGAAATTTAAATGGGATCACACGGGAAGCATCAACTTTCAGATAAAATTAATCTTCAAAATCAGTACACCCAGTCAAAAGTTCTGCGGTATCAAACATAAAAAAAAGACATGCTGCCTTCTACTTTTTTAAAGTCGGTTAAAAAAGGTTGCATATACACAGTGTCTAATGTTGTATTGATAATGACACGGAACCTTTCGTGCACAAGTCCGACTCGTATGTAGCCATATTTTTCTTACGATTTAATCACCTCCGTTTTGGTAAAAAAATCTAAAAACTGATTCAACTAATTTTTTATGTAATTATCTAACCTACTTACAATTTTGCACAAGATTCAGTTGCGAACTGCGACTTGTAGGGGAGAATACCTGGACAGATAGAAAAACATTTTTGTCCAAGCTGAAACGGAGACGCTTCGTGCTGACTTGGTAATAATTTCAATTTGTTTGGTCCGGCACTCATTTGCTTATCAATTCTCTGTTCCATAATACCTATTCCAAACAGTAGGTAAAATCAAAGTCAATAAAATCCATACATTCCAATCAGTATGAAACGTAGTGCATAAAGAAAAGCCAAAGTTGGTAAGTAGTTAAAATCCAAGTGTAACCTGCTCCGAAATATTCTTAAAATAGACACAATAATTAATCAACACTTTTGTCAATTATTTTTTTATATGGCAGATATAAGATCATTTTAAAGTTTTAGAACCCCATATAACTATCGTTTTTCAAAAAAAAAAGTTTCAAAAAACTGAATCGCCAAAAAAATTCAATAGACATATCGAACCTGAAATCAGAATCGATACTTCTACACAACTTTTTAAAAGTAATAAGCCTTAGCTTAAGCATTTCAGACTTTACTACACGCTGTGATGAATTAGATTTAAAAACCGATTACCAATTTTACATTTTTTAACCACAACCACACGCATACAAATTTATACAGAGCAGAGCTTCGAAAAAGCAACTTCGTCATTAAATAGTAGTTCTTTGATTTTATCCTAATGAAAACATCGGAACCATCAACAAAACTAGTAACACCGAGGAGCGCGGTTGCGGTGATGTTGGCAGCGTTGGAGGCGAGCGCGGGCGGCGCGCGGCGCAGGTCCCGCGCGGGTGCTCGGTGTGAACGCCTCCATACAACCCCATACATTTCAGACAGCGCGGGACCGCCACGCGCCGCCTACCGCGCACGCCCCGCGTCTGGTGTGCACACAGCTTAAATATTATAGTCGTTTTATGATGTTTGCAATGCAATAACTACCGTTACCTGCAAAATACAAAAAGTGCCTATAATTCTTAAATTAATATAAATAATAATATAATTAATTAATTAATTAATATAATATAATTCTGTTCATAAATCTAGATTTTCTAATATTAACTTGTTAATTGTATGTACTATACTACAAATAAGTTTGTATAATCTTGTTAAGGTAATACATTATTTATTATTATTATTCTCTCATCAAGATGTGTCAAGGTCATGTTAGTTAAAGATTCAACCTCCTAACGACCGCTTTTGATGGTTATAAACACAGACCAATAATAAGTTGCGGTCTACGCGAAGGTTGTGTTGTGAACAACGTTAGAATGAAAAGTTGCACTCCAAATGCTTTCTATTCAAGGTTTGGAACGTCTTCTAGTACTACAAACAATGAAATAATCGTTATCGAAACGTAAAAAAGTACCGATACCGATGTGGAATCGATTCTTTTTCCATATATCCCTACGTGTGATGGAGTGAAAAAAAAAATACGCGGGCGCCGTTGGGTTGATTGGGTACTGAAAAACTGAATTGCTTTCTTGCCGATTGCGCCTTTTTCGGTATAATTTCAAGCCTTCGCAAATTGCTTGTTATCATAGTTTTCTTAGGCGATTACATTCCATCATGGGAGCATATTTATCCGAACCGGTTACTGAAAAAGTATCCAGCGATGAATGTAATACTAAACTTGAGTGCGGCGCGAGCTCCATGCAGGGATGGCGTGTCAACCAGGAGGTAAATTCCTTCAAATCTAAACATTCTAAACCCATAACGTATTAAATTCAGGTTCTTGTTTTATTACACACTGTTACAAGGCCAATTGACATGTGCCGTTAATCTTTTATGCCTCTACAAGATCGTGATACCTTCAATTTGAAGCTATGTATATGCAATTGTATATTGGACTATGCTCACTCGTTCACTATTATCAAAAGCTTAACATGTGTGTACTCATAACTGTTATATTATTCTCTGAAATTGATGATTTGCCGTTAGAGTAGGTGTTTAAACAGATTTACATTGATAATTGTATGTACCTAGAATACATTTTTTCATCACATCTCTGTATAAAGTATTTTGTGTGCTTTCATAGTTACTAGTTTAGATTTACACATATTCCAGTACTTATTACTCGTTCTCATAGGGGCAACAATATTCCACATATATATTTGATTTACTTTGATTCAGAGATAGTTATAATAAAAGTGGACATTCATGTCATTTATATATCATCCAGCTAAACATTGCTTTCCCCACCATATATGTAATATAAAATCCAAAGATATATTCATATAATTCTATTTAATTTTACACATTTAAATGTACATAACCTAACTTTATTGTAGGATGCACACAACACAATCCTTAATTTTGATGTGGACACTGCACTATTTGCTGTTTATGATGGCCATGGTGGAGCTGAAGTGGCAACTTATTGCTCTCAAAATTTACCCAACTTCATAAAAAACACTGAAGCCTATCAAAATGGAGAACTTATTAAAGCTTTGGAAGAGGCTTTCCTGGGATTTGATGCTACAATTGCTACAAAGGAGGTTATGGACATTCTTAAAGAATTAGCAGGTATGTTAAATGTTACTTGCATATTACTGTAATGGCCCTTTGAGAGCTTTGGGGCAATACACCTGTCGGGCACATGTGCCACATATTATAGTATTTTTTATTTGACTTATGTCCTGTTCGGAATATTCAAGTAGTTCCAGTTATATAACCCAAAACTTGTTGGTTGAATAAACAATACCTTTGCCTTTTTCAGCCATTGATATAAATATCCATTGCTTAAAGCTACTAATAATTTATAGGTAAGATGAAGTGGCTAGTAAATTTATTGGATAAGTGTTATAATGATCAAAAGTGTGAATTTTTGTGTAGGGTTTTGAGTAACTTTGATATAAAAGTAGTTCAGGAGCTTGTCACAAAATTACATACAAAAGGAACAACCAATAAAAATGTCACCATCATCTTTCAACAATCAATCATAAAGACTATACACACATGCATGAAAGTATTTTTTTGAAATTAAAACGATTAAATTATCCCTAACCCAATATCCATTTCTTTTTTTTTATAAGCTCCGTGGCTTATGAGTCTAGAGCTCATATCCCTCCATTTCTTCCCATGGGTGTCATAAGCTGTTACAAAAAAAAGAGTCACTGTTGTTGCCAACTCAATTTTCAAATAACTTATGAGTGATTATTTGAAAGATAAATTTGTTAGAAAGATGATAGTGAAATGTGCTGCATGCTAACTAACACTTTTATCATCCAGTTAATATATGTATTGGTTAGCGACCTGGAACTTTATTAGCACATACTGAATGAGCTGATACACCTTTTTTAAACATTTGTTACCAATCAGCCCTTGAGATTTGAACATGGTTACCAACAAGCCATTTCATCAAGTGTTTGGGAAGCAAAAGTGTGACTAGGTGAGTATGCCTAAGTCTTCTGAGTTATACAAAATTTAAATATTGATAAGATGTTAGGCAATATCCTCCTACTAGTACCACTGCTGTGCTAGAGCCTAGATAAAGTAAATAACAGGAATACATAGATATGTATATTTATTTCTAAATAATAAATATGTGTAGATATACATAATTATTATTTTAGTATTGTTATTTTTGCAATAACACATGCTCTGCAGATTACATTACAAATTTACAAAAGGAAATATTCATCAACTAAATCCCACACCTGACTTTAATTTTTCCTAATTATTATTTTGAATTTGAGTAATATGTATAAATCTTGATTCCATGAATGAATAAAAGAATTTCAATGTAGAAACATGTCTAATCTGATTGATAGTCACTCAGATTCCAGATTCATGTCATATCTTACATCACCAGCCATAATGTCCTCCATTGAACAAAAAACTCTTTTATTAGGGGTTTGCTACAATGCCCATGCTTGGTAGTCATATTGAGGAAGAGTCAGTCACCTAGTTTGGAGATAGTTTCCAAACATATTTGAGATGTTTAAGCAAAACAAGTACAGTTGACTCTCATTAATTCAAAACCTACCATATCAAATGGTTCGAATTTTTGAGAGCAAAGATATAAAACTTCGAATTATTGATAATCAATTACATATTATTTATTAACTGCTATTCTTTAACTATGACAAAAGTTAAGAGGTAAATAACTGAAACTTAACTAAACAAACCAATTCATGCAGAAGTGTATAGCAAAATAATCATTACCAAAACAAAGGCTTGTGTAGGATGATACAAGCTTGAACTTGATGTGCAAGTTTACTTAATGTCTCTGCGGCGAGATGGATTACTTAGACTTGTCTAGAAGAGGATCAAGTGACTAAACTTCTTCTTTACGAATTGTCATGTGTTTGACGCCGATAAGTTCGAATTAACGCGTCATTTTCTTGTGTAGCGTTGATATTTTCGTTCAAATTACCAAGTGCATAAAAAATTATTGATTGAGTTCGAAATATAAAGAGATTTTCTAGGAAACTCATCATAGCTTTTAATTATAGAGAGGTTTGAATTAACAATAGTCGAGTGTAACACCATTAAAAATCAACTTTATTTCGTAACAAATGCAAATACTTATAGATAACAATAAGTGAAACAAATGCAAATACTTATTGATAACAATTAGTGAAACAATAAAGTTATGAAATGTGTGAATGAGATATTTGCTAAGCATACCTCTGTGGGGTGCCGGGTTACAATTGCACCCCCATATCTTACACCAGGTGGCGACTAAAGGAAAAATACTGGGAAACAAGTAGCAGTCCCTTCTAAGGAACTGCCATCTTACACTGCAACCTTCATGCCCCCCTATTAGTGGAGACTGTGTTCAGCAGTGGACAATCCAGCTGATACAGTACAGAAATTCAGAAAAGGCTACTCTTACATACTTGAAAGTTTGAGTGTCTGACCCTGACCTAGCACAAATGTAGTGATAGTGATGGCAATTACCATAATGAAATCAATGCAACTATATATCAAACTTGTCTTTGTAGTAAATTAATACAAAATCTACTTGTTAATAGTGTTTTAGTAATAGATAACACATCATCCTGTAATGAGCTCTAAACACTCAAATAACTGCAAATCATAGCTTGGTTACAGCCACATTACATTCCTTAAAGCCAGTGATCAGAGTAGGCAGAGCTTTTTATAGTATGGACGACATGCCTGTGATCTGGGGATTCATTGAGATTTAAAAAAATAGTTATTGTTATGGTTAGTAATGATTTTTTGAGGTACTTGTGTAGTAATTCAGAATAGTTTACACAACCAATTTCACTCTATGCACCTGATAGTGAGCCATACTATTGTTACAAGATAATAGAATTCTATAGAAAGAGACAGAATAAAGTGTTGTGGGTGGGTGTGGTGCTGGGTGTGATCTACAGATCAGACAGTTATTGGTCTTACTATATGCCCACTATCAATTACAAAGTATAAAAATAAAATTATGAAGTTTTATGTATTCTATGTTTTAGGTGAAATAAACCCTCCTGGGCCAAGCGATAATGAAGAGTCAGATGATGAAAATGTCAATAATTTATATCAGGAGGCGAGACTACCACTGCAGGTAAAATATGTTTTCATGTATAGATATATCATCATCAGCAACAGCCAGAAGACATCCGCTGGTGAACAAATATTCCCCAAGGTTTTTGAGATCGAATGTATCTAATTTGTATGATATCTGCTTGGGACAATACCATCCACTATCCAGATGTGTCTTCGTCATATGTTGTCCACTTCAATTCAATGACCCACAATAATTTCTCATCTTTAAAAAAGCATATCAAGTAAATCTCTAAAATTGTGTCAGAATTTAAAAAGAGTGGGTTGGACAAATATTGAAATTGGTAATAGTCACTACGCAAATAATAAACGAGCTTCCACTGCTCTTTTAAAGCTAATTTTTGGCCAAATTATGTTGTGAACTGGTTGCTGGGTCTTCTGCACGCTCTCAATGCCGAACTTGATTTTTGTTGTATACCTTGCACTATTTAGCTTATTTTATAATTTTTTGGGTTCACTAACACCGCAAATGTTTTGGCCACTTTCATTTCGTTAGATTTTACATAAATGCAATAAAAACATTTTTTAAAGATAAAGGGGCGTCATAATAATTAACTTTAAACGGTTAGATGATTAACGATAAGATTAACAGGAACAGTGAAAGTAATAGGAGCTTCATTTTGATTGACTAGCAGCAATACACAGGAAATGTAACCAGGGGAGGCCTTGTCTATACAGGAAGACGGTATTTATAACCGTTCCTATCTATCTCTCAGCCAAAAGGAAAACGGGACCTAAGGAAGATGAAAGTGTCCACTTTGTTGCCATAAATCATAAATCTGTTTCCGATGCACTAACACAAGATCCAGTTTACGCGCAGTGCGAAATACAAACGCCCTTCGGAGAGATAATGAATCCTGTGTGAACATCATTTGCGGTTTTATTTATATTATTATTTCGTGTAAACACAATCTGACCAAGCGAGTATAGGAACACAGGGAAAGTATCAGACAGGGACACAAAAAATCTGCCTGGCAGCGCTCATCACCACAACACCAGATCAAATTAATAAAATGATTACTATTTGTATTGTTGTTGTTTGCCCGGGACAAGGTCGCTAGTTGCTATCGCTATGACCAACAAATGATGTTCATTCAGGGTTTGGGTTGTGTCACTTGACCGAACCGCAGGACACACGCAGCATCCACTACGACCAGCCTTGTATTGCATTTTTGTTGTAATATGTGTAAAATTATTTCATTAGACTTCAAAGAAATTATGCGTTGTTCAAACAGGAGGTTTTGGCCAAGTATGAAAACAAACTGAGCAATCTACACCGTTCCCGTCTTGGTGACACTGGCACACCACTCTCTCCATGTTTACGTGCCAAGAAAAATACGGACGACGCCAGCAATTCAGGTATCCTCATACATTTTACTTTCTTCATCAGATACAGATTTTTTATGTTGCTTGGCATTATGCTGTTTATTATACATTATGTCTCAAATTCAAAATTCTCTTTTTGAATTTGAATTTGCAAAAAAAAAAAAATTTCTCTCCCCTACCCTCGATTGAAGAAGCAGTGTTGAAACTTGTGTCGTATTTTAAATCAGAATTAAATAGCTCAGAAACATTATTTTTGGCAAAAAATAGTTTTTTAATAATCAATTACGCATTTATTGTGGTAAAATCATTGAAAAAAGACTTGCTAAAGTGTTTGTGAAGAGACAAAAAAGTGTAAAAATCGTAACGTATTTTCGTAGCCTGATCTAGTCTGATTCAAATCCTTGTTAACAATGTAAAATAAAGTGTAAAATAGAGTGCTTCCAATGTGAAGATGATCATAATGATGAAAATGCGGTGCAGTGACCTTGTTATGGTTGCAAACGACATATCTGTCTTCAATGCAGCAACTTGACGACTAGTGAAGTGCGTGTTATGGGATTAAAGGGCAAACGCACCCTCCTGTACTTGTGTTCTCCATGCCGAGAAGCCCTTTTTCAAGTACCAAAGCTAATTAAATCCTACGATGGATTGAGAGATGAACTCGACGGCGTAAAATAGCAGCTCGCCGAAGTACGCCTAACCCCATCAAACATCGCGGGAACTGCGACGATTATGACCGAGACGCCCACAGACACTAACGCATTATTAGAAGAAATAATGGAACGGGAGCGCAGAGCCACAAACGTAATACTTGTTGGTGTTAAGCAAAGTGACTCAGACATTGGCAGTGACAGAAAGTCACTACATGATGAACTATGTTTGAAGAAAATCTTGCACGACATAAACAACGGCACTGACTTCTCAGACAAAGTGGTAAAGGTACAACGTCTAGGCCGCCGTGAACCCGGTATAGTAAAGCCGCGCCCATTGAAGGTGATATTAAAGTACCGTCAAGATGCTATTTGGGTACTGAAAAACAAGAGTAAGGCTCAAAAAGAGGTAAGAGTATATGATGATAAAACTCCTAAACAACGTGAAGAACTGAACAAGCTCCGGGAAGTATTGACAGACCATACTGTAAAAGGGGAAACCGGCCTCACCATCAAATATATAAAAGGTACCCCAAAAATTGTCACACAAAAAAACTAGCCAATGTCAATAGAAATCCATACGCTGCCCTTACTTTCACCTATACCAATATACAATCTTTACCATCTAAGTTTGATCACTTTTTGAACTACATTAACACAAATAGACCATGTATTGCAATCATTACTGAAACCTGGCTAAACAGCAATGACCGTAATAGCACATTTTTTTTTTTTTTTTTTTTTTTTTATGCCTGATAGTTTAGCCTTTGACCACTATCTCACCTGATGGTAAGTGATGATGCGGTCGAAGATGTTGTACAGGCTAACCTAGAATTACTGGCTCTCAAGGACAGCTGCCGGAACACACCGTTAGGTGCTTGGCGACAGATTTTCAACTTGAGGGTGGTAGCTAGCCAGGCGGGCATTCGCAAAGTGCCCTACCACCATGCTGTAACGACTGCCATCCTAAGACAACAACCGGGACCGACGGCTTAACGTGCCCTCCGAAGCACGGAAGCGCTCAGTAGTAATGTCACCAGCGGTCACCCATCCAACTCCTGACCGCGGCGGACGTTGCTTAACTTTGCTGATCGATTCAGAATGGCCAAGCAAACTTCGCTACGAGCGCTTCAAGACACAGTATCCCAGACATACAGTATCCCAGGGTATACACTATTAAGACATGACCGAAAGCATAAGAAAAATAAGGCTGAAGGAAAAACTAGAGGGGGTGGTGTAGCCATTTATATAAAGGAACATTTAAACGGTATTCCTATCATAGCAAGGCGCAACAAAAATTATATGTGCGATGGAGTTGAGGCGCTATATGTAGATATACAATTTAGTACCTATAATTTCTTGGTTATTGGTTTATATCGATCAGGTAGTCAGGATGAACTTGTATGGAAAACTCGTGACGCTACATTACTAAATAATCTCATTGCTGCTACTGAAAGAAATACAGTGATCATTGCAGGTGACTTTAACTATCCAACTATTAAATGGCCTATTCCACCAGGCCAATGTTATTCTGGCCCCGAAGAACTCTTTGTTACAGCGTTCCAAGACAGCAATCTCCATCAGTTGGTGAAAAGCCATACACGCTTCAGACAAGGGCAAGAATCATCCTTACTAGACCTTGTTATGGTAAATGAGGATTCTCTAATTGATGAAGTAATGCACAAACCTCCAATCGGAAAAAGTGAACATGCTGTACTAGAATTCAGCCTTCAGTGCCTAGTAAGAAAATCTACTGATACGCCTAAGTTTAGACGTTACTACCAATATATTAATTTTGACAGTTTCAACAATGATTTAAGAAATAATTTAAAGGAGGTAAACTGTTTCAATGATACAGAAAAATTGTGGATGGAGATCTTGTCTGCAATCAACACAACTGTTGATAAACATGCTCCTGAAAGAAAAGTCAAGAATAAACCCCAAAATAAACCATGGATTGATAAAAATGTCTTAAAACTAGTGGCTGAAAAAAAAACTCTGTGGGAGAATTACAGGATCTCTGGGTCAGAAAATGACTACCAACTCTACAGAGAAACAAACAAACAAATGTGTTGATATGTCGAGGAAACAAAGGAGCTGCTATGAAGCCGAAATACTTAAATATGGGGACAAATCATTCTACTCTTACATTCGGAGATGTTCATCTTCAAAAGTGAGCATCCCAGCAGCCATCCGGACCCAGAGTGGTGACCTGGTAACGCAGCCTTCTCAGATGGCTGATGTTTTTGCTGAAGAATTTCAAAAAACATACTCATTAGAGCCCCCCTTGTCATAACAGATAAAAGTTGGTGTGGCTCATGTGGAACATGATCTATGTGATATATCCTTTTCTGTAGAAGATGTGAAGAAAGCAATTGCAAGCCTGCATACTAACTCATCTCCTGGCCCTGATCAAGTTCCAAGCTTTGTACTTAAGAACAGTGCCCACATCTTGGCTCCTGTACTTAGGACACTTTTTAACATGTCCTTCAAAAATAGTTACTTACCTCAAAACTGGAAGCATGCCTTGGTCACGCCGATTTATAAGAAGGGTGACAAGGTGGTCACCGGAAACTACCGCCCTATTAGTCTTACCAGTACTGTTGTAAAATTAATGGAAAAAATCATAAGCATTAAACTGACCTAATTTTTAAGCAGAGAATGTGTAATATCAGTTAAACAGCATGGCTTCACAAAAAAGAGATCCACCATTACAAATCTGCTGTCATGCATACACTCATGGACAAAAAGTCTTGACAACAATGATCCTGTAGATGTTGTGTACTTGGACTTTGAACGCGCCTTTGACAAGGTCCCTCACCAACGCCTACTGATTAAACTAGAGCATTTTGGAGTATGGGGGTACACTACTCAAGTGGATAGGAAACTACTTAAAAGATAGAACTTTTCAAGTACATGTTGGAACATACCTATCTCAACCAAAACAAGAATTTAGTGGCGTTCCCCAGGGATCAGTGCTCTCAGCCCATCTATTTGGAATTTTTATCACTGACCTGGTAGAGGTGATCCAATCTCAGACCGCCTTCTTTGCTGATGATGGTAAAATCTTTGCCAACCCACTAATTAAATCTGGACAGCTGCAGGAGGACCTTAATTGCATCCAAGCCTGGGCTAGGGATTGGATTATTAAACTGAATGCAGCAAAATGCACTGTGTTAAACTTGGGCTCAGCAAACCCTAGAGCAAAGTATATGTTAGACAACAGTGATATAGAGTCTGTTGATCTGCAAAAAGACCTAGGAGTGTTAATAGCATCTAATCTGAAATGGGACGCTCAAATCACATCTATAGTGAAAAAAGCCAATTCGTTTTTATATGTCATAAGGAGATCATTCCAATTCTTCACTGTAGAAGTCTTTCTAAAAATATATAAAACATATATCAGACCCCTGCTAAAGTATGGTTTTCAAGTTTGGAGCCCATACTTCCAAAAAGATATTAACCTTCAAGAAAGTGTCTAGAGGAAAGCAACCAAATTACCACAGGCCCTGCGTCACAAGTCCTATGAAGAGAGACTCCAAACACTACGCCTCACTAGTCTAGAAGAAAGACGCCTTAGGGGTGATCTTATTGAGACATTTAAGATTATTAATCAATATTATAACCTACCTAATATAGAAGACTTTTATATAATCAGAGAAAGCTCAAGGCCAATCCGGGGACATGAAATCCAGCTTATTCGGGATTTGGCCATAGTTTAGTAGTATAGTTTAGTTAATAATGCTTTGATACTATTGGGTAAACTTATTAATCTATAATAAACTACTGGTATTTCAATGTTGAAAAGAGATTGCCTTTAACAGTAAGGCTGCACATTGTACAACTAAAATTATTATTAAGTTTCTTTCTATTAATTCATGTATGTAGTGTCAGTATGTAATAAAATGTTATATATCTAATCAGTGTGTATAATAATAATAATCATTTATTAAAGAAAAAAAGCATAATTTTACAATCTTAAATATGCCAGGAAAATTTCACATTTTGTATTTCATATATAGTTCATAGAAAAGCTGGTTTAAATTACACTAACTTGAATTATAAATTTTAGTAACTACACATGTCAATTTACACTTTTAGTGGCTGGTGGCTCAAGCTCTGGTGCAGGCACATCATCCGCGGCTGGTTCAAGCTCGGAGCAGGCACCTATTGAGGCATCATCTAGTAAAAATGGACTGACATCTACAATAGAAGGTGGAGGCAGTAATGCCGAGGATGATACTGGGGGAGTCTCGTCTACAAACGATGAGGCAGATAAAGATGTTAATGGAGAGGTAATTGTATGTCTACAGTATACATATCATAAACATGATAAATAGGTTAGAATCAGATAAATCGTTTCCACACCACATCATACAACTATTGAGACTTAACAGTTGTCGAACTATTGCACAGTCAAACAAACTGGAAAACACAGTCACAAGTGAAAACGAACGAATGTAAAACGATGGGTTTTAGATATTGGTACATATCATGTGTTGTTGATGGCTAGTTGTGTTTGTTTGGAAGATTTAAGTACAACATTTCCAGCTAAATTATAGCCACAAGATGTTAAATAACTAATATATTGAATAGTGAGAGCAATGCAAAGCATAGTGTCCTTGAAAGCCATTCACCATCTTTGAGCAAGTCTTGTGGATGAAGACTAGCCTATCAGCAATACAAAATAAAACCAGTTTTAAATGGCAACATTAATTTTACTAAGTATTATATTCTCTGTTTATTTATATGATACTCAATAAAGAAGGAAACCCGTGAAAGGGTTATATGAAATTTTAATCCCAGTAACCTTATCTAAACAGACTTTAATAATTGTAAGGTATCTACGAGCGAACCAGGCGAAAATCCAGAATCTATGTCAATGGAAGTTGACAAGCCTATATCCACTGCTCCGGACAGTTCCGGGGACAACTGCCACCAACCAGAGCAGAGTGAAGATGCAAAGACACCCATACCTACTGGAAATGGTTCCGGAGACGCTTGCAATGGAGAGGTCACAGATTCAAAACAAATTGAAGAAGAAAGTAATATTACATCATCCAATGGTTCTGCTACACCAACACCTGTGAAGGGTAAAGGCAAAGGTAAGCTATCAAATGTGGCTTGACTCCATTAGTCAATATTTTAATAATGTGCGTACAACAGTGCCATGCTGTGTACACTATTCGGTTTTTTAATTCTAGGTATGTCTTGTTTAGAAAAAACAACATACACACATTACTTTCAAAATGATTGGCCAAATAAACTAAAAAAGCATAGTGTTTTAAAAGCATTTGTTTGCTTTTATTGTGTGGTGTCAGGTATGTCTGTTTTCTATGAAATTCACACCTTTATATTTGAATAAAAGTTTCAATTTGATTGAAGCTTAGAAAAGTTTGTGTGGCTGAGACTGTATTTAATATAGTCTATAAAACAATTATAGCTAAAAAAAATGACTTGACAAAAATTCAAATAAAGATTTCCTTACGTTAAAAAAAGTAGTGCATGGTGGTAAAATATATGCAATAAACTTGATATAAAGTTAAACCTACCTACTTCGACTCAACTAGTTTATGTTTTAGTAGGCGCAAATAGCATTTACTCTTATAATCCTTTTTTTTTTTATTTAGTGGCTTAATACCAACACCCTTAGGCATTTTTTTGTGTTTAGCAGAGCAAGCAATAGCTATAAGTCTGTTTTGTTTAAGTTACGAGTACTGAGTATTTCTCTCGCACATTTCCGATATTGACAGAGTGAGATGGTTCATTGCCGTCATTGGTCAATGTCTTTGTTCTGGTTTTGAAATTGGTAAGGCCCGTTCATATTGAACACTTCTAAATTTTACTGTAGAAAAAATTACGTTATTATTATATGATTTCTATTTGCATACTTCGTACATTCGTAACAAAATGTTCTGTTCGCGTTTATGATATAAAACAATATTGTAATAGTATATAATATTTTATGCATATATATAAATATATTTTATAACTAACATTAGGCTAACTTCCCTTCAGGAGGAATATTGATAAGTTGGAGAATGATGTAAAATTAAGAAATGTATTTAAGTGAAACAAAATCAAACAAGTGTACGGACCAAGAGTCTGTAGTGTATAGAATGTGTTAATAAAAAAAAAATATTTTATGCACTAGACTAAAACATATAAATCAAATAATTCTACTACAATTCTTCTAATCTTAAAAAATATCGTCTTCCTTCTGCAGATACGTCAATAATAAATTGCTCTAACATATTTTGTACATGATTGTCGACTCCGTACATATTTGTTTCTGTCTTGCTTATCACATCACTTGTAACAAGAGTCCAGACTTCATCAATTTTATAACTTTTTTATTTCCTGCCGCAGCCCTTCACTTGAGACCAACCGAGTTCAATTGGGTTGAACCCACAGTGATAAGCCGGCACACGTATGACGAGACGATTTGTTGACTTGGCTACAATACTTTTTTTCAAAACGATCTTTGTTTCACTTACCCTAATACAAAAGTTGCAACTTAAGAATTGATTCGTTACAAGCAACATTTTATGACGCGCAGGTAGTCGAAGATTCAATTGTATGTAGAAAAAAACCTACATGTAACTATAGAGTTCGTGTGGAACGGACTTTTTGTTGATTACGTGGGCCAATAGCAAAATTCAATTACGCCGTGCTCACATCCTCGACTGCCTCGACCCTAACCCCGCTCTGCTTGATATTGCACCTATAATAAATTGTTTATGGAAGTGTCTCGATTCAAGGACGAAATCACTTGTCTTTTGATACAGTGGCAACCATATCGTCCCAAAATTTTACTAAGGTGTACGTTTCAGTGACTCGGAATCGGATGACTCGTCTAAAGAAAGATGGTTTCTATTGTTTCATCTCAAAACAAGTTTTTGACCCTAAATAAAGTGGGTCTGTGCGCAAAGACTAAAATGCTATTATCACTTACACAACTAATATCATATGTCTTTTTTTAGAAAAAACATCACCTGTGTCAAGCTCAGAAAAGGCTTTACCTGACCGACCTAAGAAGTCGAAACTGCGTCAAGCCGCGGTCGCCGTATATGAATCCTTGTTACGGCGGGCTGTAGAGGCAGACGATGATGAGGAGAGTGACTCCAATGATGAGACCTTTGAAGGAGGCGAAGTCAACTCCTCGGATGACGAAAATGTTAATGGAGTTGAAGAATCTTCTAATGATGGTGAGTAACGAAGATAGTTTTTACATTAGGTAAACTATCATATTATATGAAAGGCCAAGATCAAAGATAACGCCTGAAACATAGGAAGGCCCTCATATAGATTGCCCACATACATGTAAATAAAATAAAATCGCATTTGCAATATTTAATTGAGATTTGGGGATCTGCTGCATTAACTAATATAAGCCCATTACAAAGAACCCAAAACAAAATTTTTGTATCACTATCCCTGTCTTATGTCGACCAAAAAAGTATTCAAAAAAACTAAAATATTCAATGTATCACAACTATACAAATACAACAACTGCATTTTAATCAAAAAAATTACCACCAAGACTGTTAAATCAAACATACGACTAACTTATTATTTAGTAACCGGCTAGGACTCGCGTTATATTTACCGGATATTGCTCCGACCAGTTTCGAACTTATTTGAAGTTCTTCGTCTGGGAGTCACGATTGTGCACAGCGTCGAGCGCGGGCCTCAGCACGTAACTGGCGTTGAGACGGTTACGGAACCGCGAAGAGGATAGTACAAGTGTAGTGTGTCAACATTCCCTTACCTACCAAAACGACAGTGACAATCACAGTGATAGTGACAGAAGTGACAGTTCGGACGGAGGAATCCTGACTTTGACAGCTGCGGCGCAACCGTCTCAACGCCAGTTACGTGCTGAGGCCCGCGCTCGACGCTGTGCACAATCGTGACTCCCAGACGAAGAACTTCAAATAAGTTCGAAACTGATCGGAGCAATATCCGGTAAATATAACGCGAGTCCTAGCCGGTTACTAAATAATAATTATGGACAAAACTCGCGACAGTTTTTTAGCTCATACGACTAACTATAAAAAAAATTCACACAATCTTCGAGACAAATATAAAATTTTACTAGCTGCGTCTAGGACTAACTACGGAAAGAAGACATTATTGGTTGGCGGAGCACAGCTGTTTAATAAGTTACCAAATGATGTAAAAACTATTGAAAATATAAACAAATTTAAGAAAAAACTAAAGTTACACATAGAGACGAGTACCAGAGATTATTTTTAATATTGTTAAGTTTGCAATGACGCCTGCTAGGCGAATTACATTACAAAATTACAAATTTACGAGAGAAAAAATTATAGTCATGTGCGGGATTCGAACCCGCGTCCATCCACCCCTACACATGACTATAATTTTTTCTCTCGTAAATTTGTAATTTTGTAATACCAGAGATTAATTAATTGTACAATTATATATTTTTTAGTTTCTTTGTATCTCATTATAAGTGATGTATATCTTATGAGAATAAAGTTCTTTAAACCCAAATAAACTACTTGGTTATTTTTTAACAGATTTACAATCTGCCAATGTTCTTTTATTCTACTGTAATATTCGTATGTTACAATTAATCTTTAATTATATGGGCAGTATTTAAAATGTAGAATTAACTAGACTTGTTTTAAAAAATCACAAATTTACGAGTGGAAAAATTTAAGTCATGTGCGGGATTCGAACCCGCGTCCATCCACCTCTTTAGCCGGGGTATGCTCTGACCAATTGTGTTAACATGACCATTAACCATCGTATTGGGATGGGCGATATCTATAGTTCAACTTGCGTTGTACTACAAACAAGACTAATTTTGCAATTAGCTTTAAACTTGTTAATGATGATGCAACCCTATAATTTTAATATTTTTATGTTTGCAATAACGCATGCTCTGCGGTTTACATTACAGAATTCTAAATTTACGAGAGGATAAATATTTTTTTACTTGTTTTATTAATATTTTATTGAATGTATAAGTACATCCAATTATGCTATGTATGACAGTACTATAAATTTAAACAATACTTATTGTAACGTAAAAACAATTTATGTGAAGGTGGACTCAAATGTTGATATGAATGATAAGACTAATTACAAACATGAAAATGTGAGAGAAAAAATAGCTAATTGTAACTTAAAATGTGTTTTTTCAGGTGAAGGGGAGGAGGAGGAAGAAGATGAAGAAGTTGAGGAGTCAAGTGATGATGATGGCGAGGAAGACCAAAGCGGGACTGAGGAGCCCGGGCTGGACAGTGGATGCACTGCTGTAGTGGCGTTGCTGCGAGGTAACTGTTACTTCTCTGGAGATCTCCGGTGTGATAGCTTTAGCGACTCATACTATTTTGTTTGTTTATGAACAAAACAATGGGACTCCACTCAATATTTCGATCTTAAGATTATTGAAAATCACTTGTATTGTGTCAAATTGAAATCTAGCGTATTTATATATATATAATTTAAATCTTAGTTTTATTTCCAATAATATCTTTACAGGAAAGGAACTGTACGTCGCAAACGCAGGCGACTCCCGATGCATCATCTGCAGGGAAGGCAAGGCCATAGACATGTCAATAGATCACAAGCCGGAAGATTCGCCGGAACTCGAGAGAATCGTCAAAGCCGGCGGCAAAGTTTCTAATGACGGCCGCATAAATGGAGGCCTTAATCTCTCACGTGCCATTGGAGACCACTCGTACAAGCAGTCCAAGGATCTGGATCCTAAGGAACAGATGATCACTGCTCTACCTGATGTCAAAACTCTTACAATAGATCCAGTAAAAGATCAGTTCATGGTGCTAGCCTGTGATGGAATATGGAATTTTATGTCTAGTCAAGATGTTTGCGACTTCATTCTGCCAAAGTTGGCAGAAGGCAGGGACAAATTGTCACAAATTTGTGAAGAGGTTTGTATTTAACACTCAGGGCCTGTTTCAGAATGTTCGAGTAAGTTCCGGTTATACTACCCAGAACATGTTTATTATACAAAACACTATCTTTGCTTTTCACAGTCATCGATTTAGCCTATCTATTGGTTAAAGCTTGAAATGCGCTGCATGTTAACTGTCATTTTTATCATTCAGTTATCTGTTGGTTAGCAACCAGAAACTTTATTAGGACATTCTGAAACTGACCCTTAAATCTGAAAGAATCAAGTGTTCTTTCATCTCGTTTCTTGATCGGATGGATTATACAATTCTAATGTTTCTCGTTTGCAGATGTTTGATCACTGCCTGGCACCGAGTACGATGGGCGATGGTACTGGATGCGACAATATGACAGCTATAATCGTACGTTTCAAACACGGAGTTGTTGACGAAGTAGGCCGACACACAGTCAACCCAGAGGGATCCAAAAAGCGTCCGGCTGAAGAGGAGCCCAGTCAAGAAGAACAACAAAACTCCAAACGGCAGAAAGTGGATGATCCTTTGTCAAGTTCGGTTGTGACGTCCAGTGTTTAGATTTATATAGACAAAAGTGTTCAAGCCACAGTATTGTGAAGATTTGGTGATGACTTATTTAAAACAAAAATTAGGCAGGATAAAAATAAGGCAAATAAGCATTCTTTTCCTTAATTTGGAAAACTTACGTTTCTGTAATTTGATTAAATTACTTCTAGTTTATTTGACACGTATTTGGGTGGGTTTATTGTATGTGGTATTTTCGCCTTACTCTTGGAATTCAATCACCTAAAGTTGTAAAATAATATTGCAGTGAAAAGTGGGGTAATAATTATAAGAGTATGTAACATTTATAACTCAAATAGACAGTAGACGATCTAGTTGTAGATAAGTTATTCATGCACATAGCATTATGGATCTTTAAAATGACCTTCAGAGGCCAAAAAATCTCCTATAGTGTGTCACTAAGGAAAAGTTAGAAGATCAGTTCCAGCATTTCAAAGATATCGGCGAATGTTTCAATAATTTGTTATATACTTACTATATGGTGTATTTAGGTGTGTTGATTGATTAAACATTGTGATAGGTTTCTGTAAAAGCGCATAGCTTAGGTACGAATGTATGTCAAGGGGTTGTTCAGATTGAGTTAGGATTTGATTACCATAGAGCAATAGCGATACAACATGAGTTCTTCACAGTTTGTGTACAAGATTTTATCAAGAGTAATGAAAATGCTTATTGGTTTATTTATTATATGGGACGCCTGGCTTTTGGGCTCAATCACATTGCATGGTTGTGAGACATGTTATCCACTACCTAATAACCTGTTAATGCGTTATGCAAAACTTAACCATTTTTGAGATATTACGATGTAACATAGATATTTTAGTATGTGAAAGACTACTACATTCAAAATGTATTATTAAAACCATTGAAAGGATTTCAACTCTTTTAATGTTGTTCAGTCTGTATAAACTATGCAAGTTTGATTACTTTTGTCTATTTCTTTTCATTTAGAAATTTGTTCACTTTTGCATAATGCATTGTTTGATGATTTGGTAGTGGTTAACAAAGCGTACAACCATTCCATGGCATGGTCACAAATAACTAGTAACCCAGTATAATTAACAATGGATTTACCTTAGTTCGCTCTTGCTCATAAGTGATCAAGCTCTAATCATACAGCTCATAGTAAGTATACACTACTTCGTCATGCCATGAGGGAGAAAAATTTGCACCATGTTATAAAATTCAGAACTGATTTGTTGATGGTATCTAGTTAGTAAGCAGTAAGTATAAGTAACATAACTGATCTAGTTATTACGAATCCCATTAAAATATTATACAATGGACCGACGATTCATATTTTTTTTGTTTGCTTGAAGAGGCATTTTATTTTCTATTATAATATTTTTCCAGTGACTAGGTAATTAAGAGCTGGTGTAATTATGTGCCTGATTTATTCAATGATGTTATTGTGGAAGTTAACATTGGTATAATATGTTGACAAGTTAAATATGCAGCTCGTATTAAAATATTTTGATTACTTTCATTTATGACGATATTGTTATGGAAAAATATTGACTGCATTTTCAATGCAGGACGTTATTTTTGTGTTTGGGAATTGTAAAATGGTAAAGTTGGTTCTTAATCTAGAGACAAACTAGCAAATATTCGAAATTAGGACAAAATATTTTTTTTGCTTATCTATTATTTATTTGTCGTATTCTGTAGTCATGTTTATGTTAACAGATCACATAATTTTCAACTCGCATATGAGTAAGTTATTACTCGTATATTTCACAATAAGTTGTAAAATCAGTAGCAATATAATAAAATCGTGAATAATAACTCCGTAAAGATAATTGACAGTTTTTTTTTATTTCATGTGTGTTTAAGAAAAATACATTTTTACAGACTGAATGACGTGTATTCTTCTAAATGCCTTTATAAGTGTAGTGTCACATGTGTGGAACGTAACGGCGCCGATCGTTCGGTTCAATACGCTCGTAGTGGTTTGTTCCCACATCAGCCGAAATTACATCGCGCTTGGCGTAGCGCCGAACCTACCTTCGAGCGATTATTTCAGTCAAAACACATTCAATGTATTTTGCATAGGAAGCGACACATCACGCGACGCGTTACGCGACCGAAGGTTTTTTTTTACTCCGAACTGGGTAGCACTTGAACTCTATCTCACCTGATGTTAAGTGATGATGCGATCGATGATGGAGATTACCCAGAAGATACCTATTCACTCGCTTCGATCAGGTTCGGCGCGCGTAGTTGGACGTTCGGCGTATGCTTCTCGGATGCCGAGTGCGGGGTGCGGCGCGGCCGGCGGCGGCAAGGGAAGACCGGCGACACGTAATTTTCCGTCGCGTAGAGCACTGAACAAAACGCCGCGTTCTGAGCTTTTGGTTCGTCATACCGAAACTTCAGCCGCTGAACTTTCGTCGCCATACGTTCCGCAGATGTGTCACTGCTACACTTAGACGAATTTTAACGTAACTGGGTTAGGTATTCAATGGTTTCCATCTGTGACGCATCCAAGATTTGGAGAGAGTCGTATTCACTGTCCAGTTGTTCCAATATTAATGTTTTGTCGTTTAACTCAGCCTGTAACAAAACACAAAATAATTTGTAACATGCATCTTTATAGGTAAAGCAAGCATGTAGTTGGAAATTGGAATACCACTTTTTTGCCTGTAAATTTAATGGTTTAAAGAAAAGTTAAACGTTCACCAAATTGTAGGTAGGTAGGTACTAGTGTTATGCTCAACCTATTAACGGGACATAAACTATCCGCAGAAAATATACGCAATGTCTCGAATCTCGATCAAAACACAATGTCAATGGTTGAATTTAGGTTACAACAGAAAATATCGGTGATGTAGTGAAGGAATTTTGAAATAGGACTATTCAAAATGTTACCTAAATAAATTTGAATATTGCGAATAACAATCTCACTAATGGTGCGTTCGTTTTGGCTCGGTTGCGTTTGTAGCAGTTTCAAAAGTGGCATTTGTATCTTAGCGTTCGGAAAGAAGCTTCTTCTATTTTTGACCACCAATGACTGTATGCTATCCGAACGGCTTATACTAATTTTGACAACCGCTGAAAACCAAAATAACGTTTTCTGGAACTGCAGCTAAAAATATAGGTGCAACAACTGAAGCCAAAGATACCTATAGGTCTGTGTCGGAGGCATTGCCAGTTCTATTCTTTATGATAGGAACCACAATATTTCTCATAAAATGTTAAGGTAGATATGAATTTCCAAGTTGTCAAAAAACGATCACAACGATCCCACGGTAAGACGTGGGTCAAAAATAGCACTTTTCTCTGTCATTTGTAGCGTTTTCAAAGCTATCCGAACGGTGAGTGAAAACGATATAAATGCTCACGAAGTCCCAATACGAACGCCCTACGTGATCATTTTTAGCGTTTGTGTTGTGTGTTATTTTTGGAACTGATAGGCTATCCGAACGCCCTATAATAGTGCCAAATTAGCTACAAGGAATGGCCGATAACCATACTCGGAGGGGAAAAGCGTGCGGCTCTTTTCTAGCGACTACGGGTCCTACCCTCAATCCTTTGGGGAAAGGACCAGCTGGGTTTTAGTGTAACAGAAAACTCACTTCCCTGAGCGTCGATCAGTGGTACAGTCAGTGGTTTAGTTCCATATTAATTTACAATTTTACATAATATATACTTACATAATAAAGCAATTATTTATTAATTTATTCCAGGCATAACAATTAATATTAAATAAGTTAGTAGGTACCTACCCATTTCGTGTAACAGTATAATTAAACCTAAATTACGTACGTAAATTTGATTTTATAGGTACTGTGTACAGTAATGATAAAAATACAGAATCACTGCTGATTAAGTGCTTAGTATTAAATAAATAAAAAAAACACCAGAGATATTACACAAAATATTTTTTTTAATAACCTATAGTAGGTAGATAAAACAAAAAACCATCGTAGAGTAACTTTGGGTAATCTCGCCTCCGTCTCGTTCTGAAACAAATCTAGGAATACTCTGACAAACTAGTATAGGAATACGAGATCTTGCGAGATAAGAGTTTCATTACGCCTTTTTTAACATTAATATACCGAATGGAATTTAAATCGAAAGTATAGAATATGCTTATATGCTTTCGATTTAAATTCTATTCGTATCGGGTGACCAGATAATATAATGAATAGGTACTACTACTAAGTACTTACTTGGAGTTTTGCTTGTTCTGATTCTTTTTCCTTAGCTATGGACTTCAAAAGATTCATAGAACCAATTGCAGCCATTTTCTGCTTTTCTACATTCTCTCCTAATTCTTTCAGAACTTCTAGCAGTGAGTTTATTATTTTCCCAAAGTCTTGTACTTCTAAAAAAAATATACCAACACGACTTAGGTAGGTATTTAATTATATACAATGCAGGTCTCTTGAGTCGTCGGCTTCGCCTCGTAGCCTTTGTAAATTGAAAAGGACGCAAATGTGGTATGATCGAGAAGAAAAATAAATAAAGTGATATAGTAATAATTCACCCGTACAGCGAATATAATATGGACTTACGTATTCATGCGGGTTGTGATAAAAGTCAACTTAGGCAAAAATGCGCCTTATATGTAAACCACCAAACGTCGATGTGAGCGCGGGGTGTTGTTGCAAATGATAGGTACAAGCTCCTACTCCTAACGATACCCGAAAGGTATCGTTAGGAGTAGGGTATAGCTTGTACATATACCTAAACCTAAATACTTTCTACAGGGGTTACTAAAGGGTTTTCCTCAGACAGGAAGGTTAGCGACGATAAAACTGAAGCCAAAAGAGCTAAGGTATTTTAGTTTGGGCTGTGTAACAGGTAACATCGGAAGTGAGGACCGTGTGAACTAATCAGTCAACCCATGAAAACGTGATATTTGAGCTCATAATAATCAAGTACTTAGGTACACAAAAATAGTGTTGGTCGAAATTAAGCGTTTGCGCATTTCAAGTAAATATTCAAATATCTATTTATTTTACGGACGAGTGAAATTGTAACATGGAATCGTACACATATAATATGTTAATAATTCTCTGCGGATCCACTCCGATGATCCTCAGAGCATGCGGGTGCTCTGCGGATTACATTACAAATTTACTATATTATTTATTTCTATTCTATCCCCATAAAGACCAAGAGAAAAATTTGAATGATGAGTCATTGTCATGTTAGCTCCGTCGGTCAGAGCATAACCAAGCTATAGGGGTGGATGACGCGGGTTCGAAATCCGCACATGACTATAATTTTCCTCTAGTGAATTTGTAATTTTGTACTGCATGTTACCGTTGCCGAACGGCACCTCTAGCTCGATAGTGTGTTATTCCAGCAAACCATCCTCCCCAAGTTGGTTGTAGTATTATCGCATTATAATTATAAACGAAGGCTTACTATGGCAATATACAAATGCAAATAAGTATTATGATGTTCGGCGATTGAACTCTATATAAAATTTTGGCATACTACTTGAAGGCAAAGGCTTGACGACTTGGGCCCAAAACGACAATATAGGTTTACATCGAAACTTCTGATTCAGCCATTTTGACTGATGAAAATACTGCCGATGAGCACAGGGCCGCGCCGCCATCGAAATTATTTTTGTTACACTTACACAACATCATATTCATGGTTTCGCATACAGGCTCTGTGGGGGGTCGGCGCAGCCCTGGATGAGCACAAAGGATAAACCAATAAACATACAGGGTGACAGCTGAATTAATAAGTATACTTGTAATATTTTAGTTAATATGGATGAAAACATACTAACTTGTATCATATTCTTTGCATGTATCTTTTAGATCTTCCGTTTCTCTAGTAATGTTTGTTTCTAAAACTCTTATTTTATTAATGTCATCGTAATATAAATGAACTTTTTGTAGCTCTTCGGCCATGTTTCGTGATATTTATACACACTTTGGTGGACACCTACTTTTACTGTTGTCGCGCTCTACATAAAACAATAATAAGAGTTAAGAAGCCAATAAAGCGAACACAAATACCTAGCACACAATCACAGAACAAACCTGATCTGTCAGCTAAATAAATAATTAAATTAGAACAATATTTGTTTGTTGTGCTTATTTCATGTCGTTTTCGTTGCCTAGAAACTGAATGCTGGTGTAGCCTGTCTTATCGTATAGTGAAGCTATAAACGTAGGCGTAGCGCGTAGGTACCCCAATGAGTACCTTTCTTTCGCGGACGCATCACCTATTTTATCCGCGATAAATTCAGGTTTTTAATTTCCCTGAAATCAGACTTCATGATATTTTTTTAAAATATGTAAGACAGCATTCACAAATTTATTTTCAATCACGTGCCTCAAAATGGAAAGGAACCAGCCAGAAATGTGAAAAATTTGTATGATAAAGTTTAAATAATAATAATTACAATGGCCAACATTTTGTATTTGTTGTTATAGCGGCAACAGAAATACATTAGGTATTTGAGCTAAAAAACTGTTGCGAGTTTTGTCCATAATTATTATTTATCATTACATGATCTATATATATATCATGTAATGATAAATAACAATTTAATTAATTAATAATAAAATAAAAAATAATAATTAAAAACTAAAAAAAAAGCTCGTAGTATTTTGTTTAATAAAGGCATGCCGCCGGAAAAAATAATCTATATATAGAATATAGAAATACATTATCTGTGACAATGTCAACTGTCTAGCTATCACCGTTCTCGAGATACAGACTGGTGACAGACTGACGGACGGACGGACAGCGAAGTCTCAGTAATAGGGTCCCGGTAGGTTTTTACCCCTTGGGTATGGAACCCTAAAAATTATAAATATATGAAAAATATATTTTGAATAGATAACTTTGGCCAATTTTTTAGCGAGGAGAACCACGACACCAGTAGTCTAGTCGAGAAGGGAGTTTCCTGCGCATAATTGTTAAAGTTGTGGCTAAAATATGAGCGATATCTCATTTAATGCGAAATCTAATGTTGAAATTGAGATTTTTTCTCGGCAAATCAAAATTTTAATATGTTATTAGTTATTAACAATAAACATAAATAAAATAAGGGTCTCAGCTTTTCGATATCACCTTAATGACAATGAGCAATATCAAAAATCAGAAAAATATACTTAAAGAGGGGGAAATTTCTTTAAAAATTGTTGTCTTCCAGAACTACCCCTATAAACAATGATTGTATTTAATATTTAAAATGGGGTTGCGCGTGGTTGCTTTCGTACGAGCGCGCCTACTTTCTTTCAAAAATTATTTTTTTAAATTACTTAATTTTTTTGAGTATAAAACATTAATATTACAGTCTGAAAAAAAATCTCATGCAATCCAAACACTTAACGAAACCAAGTCCTGTTGGTTTCGTTTTATTGATTTTTCAAGAAGGTAAGTGATTGTTAAGTAATTGATCAACTCGGTCACCATGGCCTCTCCTGCTCTCGAAGTGCTGGTCGAATTTCCCGCCACGCCTGCCTTAACGATATCATTCGCCGGGCTTTTACCAGCGCTAATGTTGCAGCTATTCTCGAACCGAATGGTTTGATGCGTGATGATGGTAAAAGACCTGACGGCATGACTCTGGTTCCGTGGAAGTTAGGACGGCCCTTTGTGTGGGACGCTACTTGCGTAGACACTAGCGCCGTCACATCTCGCTGAAACCAACGTGAGGGCTGGCGCTGCGGCTCCTTCGGCGGAGCAACTCAAGCGGCGCAAATATGCTAACCTCGGTATGGGTTACCTACATATTGGAGCCATTTGGTGTAGAGACGTTGGGTCCGTGGGGACCGGGAGCTCATCGTATTTCCCAAAACTTATCTGAGCGCTTGGTCGATGCGACGCGTGATCAAAATGCCGGCACATATTTGGCTCAACGAATAAGCATTGCAATTCAACGGGACAATGCTGCCAGCATGCTGGGCACGCTGCCAACTCGTAATGGGCTGGAGCATTTAGACTGCCTTTGAGTCTGCTATGACTTATAGGTTGTCTAAATGCTTATATTGTAGTAGATGTAGTGTTGTATACAGTTCGTAGTATTTTGTTTAATAAAAGTATACCACCGGTAAAAAAAAATGTGATTGTTAATTTTTTTCCAGTTCTCTGTTTTTATTGATGATGACATAAATATTTAAACAATAGCTCTAAAATCGAATACTTGTTGGAGCTCTTCTTATATATCTTAATACGATCTTATTTATCGTATCGATATAATAAAATGTATATATTATAACATCAGCCAAAAAAATTATAAACATCTTTTATTTTATTAGATTTTTTTGTTGTACCCTCTCCACACGAAAGCACCGTACTGAGTTGGTTGCATAACATTAACCTGTCGGGTTCAAATTTATCCGGGTAAAATTAGCGTTCCCGTGCGATAACAACCGCGTGGAACACCATTTTAATATGAAATCAAAATTATATTTTTCCTTTTTTTGCCACAATTCTAACGATTGTTCGTAAGTATGTAACTCACTTCTCGACTATACTACTCGCAGCTCTTCTCTCTAAAAAAATCTTTGTTGCCAATAATTACCATTCTTCACTGGGATTAGAACAATTTTCTTCTCTCCCCGCAGTCATGATTTAACCTGAATTGATTATAAAGTAGCTTCAGTTTCTATTTTTTTTTATGTTTCAAGTTTCTACTTTTTTCAAATCCGAATGTAGGTATATGCCAGTGAAATTCATTTCTATTCGTGTTTTTCGTCTGCTAAACAAATTAATTTCACTATAATCAAACTTGAATACTTGTCAAGTTATAAATTCGTGGTTTTTTTTACAAAGTACCTATTGTCACTCCTGTAATAGTTATTATTATTAAAACTAATCGTGAATTTTTAATTCAAGCAAAATGTCTTATATTATCTTCATTTCGTCGGTGTTAGCATACATTTCAATACAATGAATTAGTTCTCAGTAAATATTGATATGAAGTAGAATTAAATAGTAATAAAAACATTTTTAAAAAATATAGTGTTAGTTTCTTATCAAAATTATTCTAAATTGCCAGGAAATCTCACCTCTGGCTTTTTGTACTTGTCAGAACCTAGCAGGGCCTATAGTAATTTACGAGACTATTCATTAACTAAGATTTTTTTACCTGTAGATGTGTTGTATGGCCTCCATATTTACTAGACGAATTCAGGGTAATCACCTGAGTCACTACCAGTCTTGCACTTCCAAGCGTCCGGTGAATACATCGCCGCTAATCGTGTTTTTTAGGAATAATCTGTGGACAATATGCCTTTCTTGTGTCTTTAGACTCTGCACCAATTATACAGGCACTGTGAGAGATAAAAAAACTGTTTCATATCACGCGTAATTATTGCTTTTAATGATGAAATAGAAAATATCGTCATTTTGTTTTATCTTAGGAACTAATCTCAATGAAATGGATGAGCGAGATATGTGTATCGTTTGGTGTGAGAGAGTGAAAGAGATCGCAGCATAATGGTGATCGGAACGTCTCGTGGCGGTTCGGTGGTAACACGAATTGCTTATTTATCTCTTTCTAACAACAGATATGACGCATAATATTTGAACGTTCTTTCCTTGTCATTACAAACTGCATATACATGTGCGTAGGTATGTATATAGGTAAATTCTAGTAAGCTTTTAGAGCAGTGGTGTTCGGATATAACTAATCTAAATATGTCAAATCACTGTTCATTAACCCACAAAATAGTAACCTGGCTGGCATATAATCGATGTATGGCAAATAAACGTATTGAGTATTGAATTGTTTATATACCACTTTATACTTGAAAATACATAGCAGATCAAGGGCCCTTTCAAAGAATTTGCTACGGGCCCCGCGCTTGCTTAATCCGGCACTGTACTGACCACTAAAAATTTACGCTCCCGCCAAGTTGAACGTTTCCCGCGCTTTCTCTCAGATAATTTGCATATGTTTGTTGTAATGTTGAGCCACAGATTCGGATGCATGTTAATGTTTGATCCGAAATACGCTCAGGACACTATTGGCACCTAGGAGGAAGTATATCTATGATGGAGAAGACATTTATATTCTGTTGGTTGCGAGACAAGAATGGTAATATATACGCTTGTATTAGTTTGAAAGAGACAGCATCAGTTTTTTTGTCTTGCTCGGCGTATGCGATTTCTTTGTTTGCCACAAAGCAGTTTTGTGGCAGACAAATTTATAAGTGTCCTTTTTTCGTGTTAAACAATGATTTTGAAGTGTGTATTGTAAATTGTAAGTTAAATTCAACGCTGCTGCTTCCACCAAACATGTTGAAATGCAGAATTCTTGGCTGTAAAAACAGAACAGAACGAAATATGGAACACCTTACGTATCACATGTAAGTGCTATTTTTCATATTTCTTCACCATTCTTACACAGGGCCTGATTAACCCTTAGGCTAATTAGGCTGTAGCCTAGGGCGCGAGGATCGGCGGGGCGCTGAAATCGTGTCTTCGCATGCACTCTTAATCTAGCATCATTGTATCTACCCTACATATTTCAATAAGACCGAGACAAAACACTGAAACTAAATGCACTGTCAACTGATATATGATAAAGCGTGGGAGTCCCCGATGTTAACAATAAATTTTAGAATTATAAAAGTAGAATATAATATTTTAGAATTATAAAATAAAGCAAACAGTGACTTGTCACTCGAATCAGTCAGTGGTCGAGCGAGTAGTGAGTGAGCTGGCAACAGCGCAGCAATCCTTAGTGCACAGGTACAAGCAAATTCTGTCAATTTATCTAACGTCGTTACTCTTTATTAGCCATTACACGCATATCTTGATAGTTTAAAAATTTTGAACCACGTGGAAGATAGCCCACACAGGTGAATAACAATGAATTGAAAGAGATTGTGGAAGCCGATCCGACCCAAACTACCCAGGAATTAGCGGTTTAACTTTACCTCACCAACAACATTGACTCACTTGCGTCAAATCAATAAAATAAAAAAAATATTAAAAATGCTTGCCTCATGTCATGAATTGACTGATCAGTAGAAAGAAACGCGTGTTGAAAACTTGAAACTTGTGTTGTACAGAAATGACGGAATATTGGATCGATTTGTGAAAAGTGAATTCTTTAACAATAACCGAAAAATGCAATGGCTGACCCCAGGTTAAACGCCGCAAAAGTGACCTAAAGCAAGCCATACCAATAAAAAGGTGTTATTCACTATAGCTTTCTCCGATCTGGTCAAGCAATAACGGCTGCTGTCTACTGTGCCGAACTCCGAACAATGATAGCAAAACTAGCAGTGAAACAGCCCCGACTCATGAACCGATTTTCACCATTATTGCTCCATGATAACATGTGAGATTCTATACAGCACGAGAAACCGTTTTAAATCTACAGGAACTGCAATTAGAAACCATTCGTCACCCTCCGTATTCTCCAGACCTTGCTCCAACGGAGTACCATATATTTGTGATTCGGACAATTTTCCACGTGATAAAAAGTTTTCTTCCCAGGCGGCGGCGCGCGGCGGCAGTACAAAATGCTTTCACACAGTTTGTCGAATGTAGATCACCAGAGTTCTATCGCAAAGGAGTAAATGACCTTCCTATTAGATGGCAGCGATGTATAGATAATAATGGTAATTATTTTGATTAAAGACGTTAAAGAAAAAATAAAAATGTTCAGTTCTAGTTCCATTTCATACTTTAACCCCGAATACTAACATTTTCAAATATATCATTAATCTATTGCAAAAATGTTTCAATTGTATGATTCCTCTCGTCATTTTAAAATATAAAAACAGAAGTGTAAATATTTAAAAAATACTTAAAGTCGAAGCAACTTCACACACTAGATGACCACGGTCATGGTCAATGTCCGCAACAACTAATTTGTCTATAGAAACTAAGCCAATACAAGTCATGCGGCCAAACACGACATGGATTTGCTTTTCTACTTGGTAGCCTGCAGTCACTTTACATGATTTTGGTCGCATAATGCGTGAGGTGCTTTGCCTTTAAGTATGTAGGTACAGTTACGGGACAGCTAAAAAAATGGTTACCACCCTAAGGTCGAATGTCGTGCAGATTAAAGTTACGTTAATTGCGCTTGCAGATCGATCTGAAAACTTTTAGAGGTACTATGAACGAAGTTAAAATTTTCACACTAATAAACAAAGTCGAAACTAACGTAAGTACTACTTTTTAGGCCGACGGTAACAATCTGGTGGGGGCGCGTCTTCATAATTTGCCTTGAGCGGTCTGAACTCTTGATCAGTCGCTGTTCTTACACAGTCTATGCGAATCATATATGAATTTCTGATCATAACATGTCTGCGTGTTAAATTATTTGATAATCTTACATTTTACTACAAAATAATTTCTTGATTTTGAGATTATAATCCATAGAAATTTAGTAGTGTTCTTTTGTCTATCTATCTCGCTCTACTATGATGAAATTTATTTAAGGAGAAAAGAGAGTAAACATAGATCAAAAATTATACTTTTTCGAATTATAGCAATTTTCGGAATACCAGCTCATGACCGAAGATATTTTCCATAAAAGTGGTTAATTTTGTATGAACCACTTTTGGCCAATTATGCAGTAAAATTAACGCAATTAAATTTTGATTTGCAGTTTTCATAAGGATGCTGTCCTTCATCGTGTATGGATTTATGCAACTGGACGACCAAATTAATTAAATTAAAAATTGCATAATTAATTAATTAAATTGTAAGTGGTGCCAAAACGTTGAACCTCAATGTTATTCACACATATGTTTTATATACCATAAAGCTATAAATACATTATTACTTTGTTTTATTTAAAGTGCACACTATGAAATATTATAGGTACGAAGGTTTGTGTGAGTTTGTTACTCATACAAACCTTCAAGTCACTGAACGCCGAAGTTTTCAACGAAATTTCGCATATAGATTCCGTAGCACCTGGATTAATACATTGGCTACATTTATTCCGAGATATTGAGTTTTATCGGGGGACTACAATATAACTATTCCACGCGGTTGAATCAAAAGGCGCAAGCTAGTTATCCAATAGTACCACGGGTAAAGTTATATATTTATTATGCCATAGTTTTAAACTTTACCAAAAAAATATTCTGTACATTTTCAGTTAGTTTTAGAATCATGGTAATTTTCTAAAACTAGCTGACCTGGTATCTCTGCCATTAGGGCGGACCGTTCGATCTGTAGCGAGAAATTCAAAATTTAACAGTCTGTCTATTTGTTGCGAGATCGAATAACATTTGTAGGTATTTAATTTACTCAAATCAGAGATCCTTTTTAGAGTATTTTGTTATTGTATCTTACATATATGTATCTGATTTCATATATTTCTCTACTAATCTGCAAAAGCAGTTAAGAAACAATTATATATTTGTAAGTTATGATCCCAAAATACTTTAGGGTATTTTTTTGTGCAATTTAAAAACAATACACGTACAAAAGTTATCCGATCTAGCAACATACATTAAATTTTGAATTCCCCGATACAACAAATTGAACGGTCCAGTCCACCTTAAGCAAGTATCATGCAAATTCAATTTTTTTAGTAGGCGCGGTAATATTTTTTCTAAAAGCTTCATGGTAATTTGGGTAATGTTATAGGACACTGGCAATTCTGCAATATTAGGTATATATACTCTGTCTTTATCGGGTATACGCGCATAGCTACTCCATAATAGATATACTTCCTCCTAGATTAGCACGGTAATATTATCTATAATATTACAGATAATATTACCGTTATTGGTACGGAGTTGTCATAGTGCAATATCCATTGTAAGCGCAGGGCCACGTTCCGAGGCTCAGAGTGCGTTGTTTGGTTGCTTTAACTTACTCGAAGGTTCCGAACGACCGGTTGTTTTATAACCTCAAATATCGTTTTTGGCGGGGAATTTTGCAAATTTATAGAGTTTTTATGATATTTGAAAAGCAATTACTTCTGTTAACTGCAAAATATAAAAGAGTGGCTATAATTCTCTCATCAAGAAATGTTAAGTTCATGTCAAATAAAGATTCAACATTTTAACGACCTCTTTTGATAGTTAAAATGTTGTTGTTGCGCTCTACCCGAAGGTTGTGAACGACGGTAGAGTGAAAAGTTGCACTCCGAGTGCGCTCTAACCGAGGTTCGGAACGCGCTCCTGAGTAGTGGTGTGCACCAGCTGTTCTCAAAAACCGGATAATCACCGGTTGGGATGGGTACCGGAGACTAATCGGTGTTTCTCTTAACTATCGGTTAAACGATTATTTGATGGATAACCATTTCTGAACGCGCGATTCAGTCGCGATTAGGGTAGGGATGTATCTTTGTTTGATACTACTCATATGAATATCATAAAATGATAATATTAATTTCATCTCATCTCATTCGTACCTTAAATGCGTTTTGCTTCTATTAACCTACACGGGAAACCATTATTACTACTACCCCATCCAGCTCTCCTCCGTTTACGCTACACAAGAAAAACACTTGTTCTCGGTAAGTAAGTATTTTGATGACAATCAAAACCATTTTTTTCCTTGGATTGCATTCAAAAATATTTTATATAATCTCATTCGGTAATATTCTAATTATGAAATGAAATACAGACTTTTATTGACATATTTTATTTACATACATCTGAAAATTAAAAATAGTAGTTTATGCAAGTGTCATATAATAGAGGGTATTTTTTTTTTATTGAAAATAGGTAAGCCTTTGACCACAATCTCACGTGATGGTAAGTGATGATGTGGTTGAAGGTGTTAACAGGCTTAACCTAGAATAATATCTAATGATATGCAGTTGCATACACTATTTTATTTAATCTCATGGCTATAGGAACATTAGATAAAATGCGATATAAAAAACAGCGCGTTGCGCGCGCAGTGCGCTCAACACAGATACTTGTATTGAAACCTCCTTGGTCGGGACACATTGTACTTAAATAATTTAAAAAAATGTTTTAAAGCATTATTTTGTTAGGAAAATAATGCTTTAATTTTTTTTTCTTTAAGCAATATGTATATAAAATTTGCCAATAAAAGTCTGTATTTAATTTCATAATTAGAATATTACCGAATGAGATTATATAAAGTAAATTGTTATACGAATTGTCAGGACCATTTAAACGTTTGGAAGTTTGCAATATTATTGTGATAAATGTAAATGATAATAGATATCTCGATGAAAAAAAATTAAATAACTTGATAAAAACTTTATGTAAGTATGCTCCTAAATGTGACTTATTTGATGTTCCAAAGATGTCTAAATTGCGCCTTACAGTAATGGTATTTTGACAATCTTTAATCAAAATATAGCCGGCCTGTTGAATAAGATTGAGTCACTGGAGATATAGAAAATATATATATAGTATAGACCAATGTTTACAAAAAATATATATGTGGATATTATCTGTCTATCTGAGACGTTTGTTAGAGCTGGAAATGAGAGTAATATTTTTGTACGGGGTTTTAATTTGGTCTCATCTTGTTCAAGGAAAAATGAAAAACGCGGAGGCGAGTGTATTCTTTTGCGGAATAATTTTGAATTTGTGGAGTTGCCATTTTGTAAACAGATATCTACTGAGAGATATTTTGAATGTTGTGGAACCCATATACCTCCACTAAATTTGATTATTTTATGTATATATCATACTCCGAATAGTACATATAGTAATGTAAAAGTATTTTTTGAAAATTTGGATGCAATTTTACATAAAATTACACAAAAAAGTAATAAAAAAGTTATTATCGCCGATGACCTTAACATGACACTCTATAGGGAACGTAATTACCGCTCGCCTTTTTTAGCAAATTGTATCAATGTGCTTTGTGACTAATTGTGTTGTCTAATATTATTACTAATATTCTTAATAATATATTTTCGATAAAAGTGTCATTATTACTTTGACTTTGACGTATAACACCTAAAGGGATCATTAAAAATTTTGAAGAACTACGTTTGGTCTCAAAAAATAAAATATAAAACAATCTTTCGTTAATTTTCAAGATTTTTTTCATTTGTAGATTTAAACATGTAAACTAAATACTCGATTTATAAAAAATCGTTTAATATCACTATAAAAAATCGAAAATAAAAAACGCTTATTAGAAAATAATAATCGATTTAAATTAAAATCGCTTATTTTTTAACATCCCTACTCTCTGTAACTCAGTAGGCAGTAGCAAAGATTACATAGTCCTCTTAACTTTGCCATGAATCTTTCCATAAATTCAAAGTACTTTGTGCATGATTTTTTGCTACAAAGTGCAAAAATTGGAAAGACCACAGAGAATATAATTATTTGGAACTAGGAGGAAGATTTAGAAACACTTGATCACACAAGTTTTTTTGTACTGGTTTTATATACTGTCTCTGACAAAATAGAATAAAAGACGGAGGCTCGTAAAACATCAAACTGAAGCCACACTATTATAAGATTTATGGGAGAATTTTTTTTGAAGATATACAGCAAAATCTGTTCGTCAGAATACTTCGCAATAACATAATAATATTTATATTGTGCAATTTTATTATAATATTGCATAATCTTCACAATTATTGTTTAATATGTTTCAATTTTTTTACAGATATTCTAGACTTTACGTTGTCTAGTACAATAAATAATTGACCAAAGGCGTGTTAGGTTACCTGTATGGTATGGTTTCGTCGCAGGTGCCGTAGTTGAAAAGAAAACTTAGGAGTTACTGTATTTTTTATAGAAATCGTTACTAACTTATCACTACTGGGTGGATTTGAACCGAATTCGGTAGGTTTATCACTTATACTGTGTGATTAAAAGATATGTCAAACTCAATACTGCAAAAATTGGATGTTACACTTACAATAGTAGTGAAGTGTGTTTGAAAATTAAACAAACTACCCAGTGAAGATTTGTGATTAAAATTTTTAATTGCAAACATAACTAGTAAATACTAAAAAAATGCATGAATAAAAGCCATTAAAAAAACCAAACCAGCTATAATCTTAATAAAAAAGGGAGAAATAACCTCAACAAATAGTTAATTTACGTACCTATTAAGGTAGACGTCCAGTTTTGATACATTTCGTGTTTTATGTTATGATTCGTTTTTCGTTAATTATTCATAACCGCGGATATCCAATCATCTATATAAGCACTCCTTATTGGAAATCAGAAATGATTAGCAACAATAACACAACAATTATCACGGGAGTGTTTTTAAAAAATACTGCTAATTAACCATTTTCGTGTGAAATTTTTGGTAGCCTAGTCGATGTTTCTAACTTTTATACGTAGAATTTCATTATTTACCATATAAATAGATTATACTAAAAATATCAAACGCAAATTGGTTTGATCATTGGTTTTCCCAAAATACTTTTGGTTTATAACTATTACATTTTGAGAAATTGTAAATAAAATAAAAAAATCAACAATACTCGTCAAATAGTTTTCTAGTTATCAACGGCATCTGCGACGGGAGCATATCATATGCGTGTTTCGACACGCTCTTGGTCGATTATTGTCTTCGTAAGTCATCCAAATGTAGGCTTTTGCCCAAGAGTGGGACAATTATAAACCTACCTTATTTAATTACTTTTATTCCTGCAAACTTTTATAAGAAGTATCAAATTTCTTGGTCGAACTATCTAACTACTATAGTTGCAGTGATAATAAAGGTATTGCACTATAACTATAATAAATCTAATTTAACTAAAACATGATTAGTTGCAAAACTCTTTACTGGTTATTTCCACCATAAGATAAGATAATCCCTAGATTTTTCTAATAAACATACGCTTGTTTAGATATAAAGTATATAATGTTACTGCTTCACGAACAGACTATTAAAAACTGCACACTTTTGGAAACAACCTAAAATGTATGTCTGGCAACACTTAACGGTCGCATTGTTTACATTTTGGTTGGAACTTCGAAGTTATGTAGTATAATATTAAAGAAAGTACATTAAATTCAACACCTACGTGTGAAAAGTAATTCCAGATAACTTTTCTTACTGAATATGTTTTGTTTTTGCAGTGTTTTAATACGCAAGTGGGCATTTTTATTTACTTATTCCGTTGTGTGACGTGTGTAATGTACGATGGTCTAATGTGAATGTCGTGAATAAGGTCAAAATTGGCTTAATTTGGATTCGTTTGTGTGAGTGAGTTGTGTCTTACATAAAATTGGCCGAATTTAATGCTTCATTTTTGATTTTCATTAGACTCACTCTTTCTTATTCATTTCTCTGAGTAGAGGTTATATTAGGATCGCATTTTCGTATTCCTAATATCGATATTGTCAATATTATGCTATCTAACCTATTACTGGGTAAAAGTCAAATAATAGTGACAACTAATCATATTATTCGTTTATAAAAGACGCAATTTAACGGTTACTGGTTAAAATATTATGTGTAATAGTTGAAAAATCGCTCACGTTATTGATATAAATATACAGTGATTTACTTTGCCTTACTTTATACTTTAACAGATCTAGCACTGTCAACGAAATTTACAATGATTTATAAGTTGTATTTACATTATAAATATAGATTACTTTTATGTTCCTTCCGTTTTTAATGTCTTTTATATATATTTATAGAATATTTCAAAAATAGTGTGTAATAGGCTGCGTTACAATAATAGGTAAATACTAACCCATAACATTGCATAATTAATAATAATCTATCGATGTCCATTGCCTGGTCTCATTCTGATTATCCACGAAGCTCCTATACAAGAAGCGACATGTATTACAACACATGCAATAACTTCACCGAAGACGAGCGCAAGGTCCGAGCCCCGAGGATACATTTCAAATTGGAACGTCGGCGTCGCATTCTCTCGCGACGAGTGAGAATGAGATGGCAAGTCACAGGCAAATGTAAGGAAGAATAGTTTCACTCGGTCGCCGTCACGTCGCTCGCTCACTATTATTTGAAGAACCTATTACGACAAAATTCATATTACCTAATATTAAACTTCTGTCTTGAACCTATTACATAATACTTAATACGAATATATTAGTCACACCTCCATCTCTGGGGTGCGTTCTTATATGTCGTCCGACGACGGATGATCGCTCCAAGCAGAGCGACGCTCGTCATCCGCCTTTTAAGAACGGCTCTGTATCATATCTGTATCAAGAACACTACTTAAAATGTTTCACTGACTCGGAAGAAATGTATTTACAATTATATACTTTTCCACGACACACAACTAAAACCAACATACAAAATATAACAATAATAATAATACAAATATGTAATCAGAAGTCTACGTAAACAAAAAGTAACCTATAAAACAGAAAAATCAAGTCCCAACTGTCAAATGAAACGTCAGGGCGATATTTATCCACTGATTTCGTGGGGCGACCGGTGCGTCGTCGTCGAGCGATATATAAGAAAAAACGCTCCGGAAGATCATCGGACGATCGCTCCGGGCATATAAAAACGCTCGGGGCGTCGTCGGACGACAAATAAGAACGCACCGCAGGGGTGCGTTCTTATTCACCGATATATATATTCAGGGCGATATATATATCGCCTGTATATATACGTTTCATTTGACAGTTGGGACTTGATTTTTCTTTGTTTTAGTTACTTTTTGTTTACGTAGACTTCTGTTTACAAAATTGTATTATAATTATTGTTATATTTTGTATGTTTGTTTTAGTTGTGTGTTGTGGAAAAGTACATAATTGTAAATACATTTCTTCCGAGTCAGTGAAACATTTTAAGTAGTGTTCTTGATACAGATATGATACAGAGCCGTTCTTAAAAGGCGGACGACGAGCGTCGCTCTGCTTGGAGCGATCATCCGTCGTCGGACGACATATAAGAACGCACCCAGGGGTGCGTTCTTATTTGTCGTCCGACGACGTCCGACGACGCCCCGAGCGTTTTTATATGCCCGGAGCGATCGTCCGATGATCTTCCGGAGCGTTCTTATATATCGCTCGACGACGCACCGGTCGCCCCACGAAATCGGTGGATAAATATCGCCCTGACGTTTCATTTGACAGTTGGGACTTGATTTTTCTTTGTTTTAAGTTACTTTTTGTTTACGTAGACTTCTGTTTACAAAATTGTATTATTATTATTGTTATATTATGTATGTTTGTTTTAGTTGTGTGTCGTGGAAAAGTACATAATTGTAAATACATTTCTTCTGGGTCAGTGAAACACTTAAAGTAGTGTTCTTGATACAGAGCCGTTCTTAAAAGGCGGATGACGA
This sequence comes from Plagodis dolabraria, assembly GCA_963854805.1. Lineage (NCBI taxonomy): Eukaryota > Metazoa > Arthropoda > Insecta > Lepidoptera > Geometridae > Plagodis > Plagodis dolabraria. Next base: position 21,226,648 of record OY978448.1, on the reverse strand, counting down.
GCGTCGCTCTGCTTGGAGCGATCATCCGTCGTCGGACGACAAATAAGAACGCACCCCAGTATACTGTATAGATCACAGAGTACAATACTTTGTGTATGTTTATAAAATTGTTTTTTTATAATATCATCCATACCTACGTACACAAAACAAATTAGCTGTGTAAATACTGTAATCTTAGGATTGCTCAGTATAAGTAATCAGTGCACAGTTAGGTATATCGTTCATGCGTATAACTAAATGGTCTCCACAAACTCAGGATTTGGACCATGGAGAGTTTAACTCAAAATGAAAAGATCATTTGGTCATGTTGGGAGGAGAAATCACCTAGAGATGTGGTGCGAGAGGCGGCTGCAAAAGGCACATATATCAACCTGGCTGTGAAATACTTAATGAACAAAAATGGGTGGAATGAAACAACAACAAAAGATTGGTTTATGGCAGAGGTAAAGTTATTTTTTTTATTTTGTTCCATGGTCATTTCTGTACAAATATCAGTAAAATATACTGAACACCATTTTTGCTAACCATAAAATGATTAATGTTTTCACAATAATCGAAACATTAAGAGTGACCATCCATTCATAAGTCAACGTGGTTTGTGACTTGTTCGCAGTGAAGGTATACTCATAGTGTGGTATCACTTAAATTTTCATAAGCCAATAATTTACGCCGTTTTTCTGCCATAATAGGGTTTATACCTAGGTTTTGTGCTTGAAGCCTGAGTACATGTTTCCTGCTCTTTAATGATTTTCACAGCCACTTGTACTTGCTTGTATTATTTTATTGATAGGTTCCAACATAAAATCATGGGCAAAAACAGCCTGACGTGACTGGAAAGTAAAACTAATAAATTATTCAGAGCTGTTCCACGAAAACCGTAATGTGAAATCTTAAGAATCAGGGTGCAGTGTTCTATACAGTCTTTTAGTAAAGCCTTGGAAAGATAACAAAAAACGCCTATGGTATCACGTAAACTGTCCATGTATTCCAATATCTAATAGAATTGTTGACTGAGCTCGCTAATACATTAGACCCACTTAGCATTTGTAGAGATGTGGGCTCCCTATGCATTTTCTATTGCTTCTTCTTCAAGGAATGTTTATTTAATTATTTTTGACTAAGCTCTGTTAGTCAAAAGGGGTTAGGGTGTCTACAAATTCCTGTACAAAACTGGCAAAACACTAGCATCAACCCTGACATTGCAGTTGTCTATAGGCAGTGGTTTAGCTAAACTTTTGCGCTTAATGAGTGTAATAATTATTTTGCGAATATTGGTAAAGATTTGGCAGCAAACATATTAAGTCAAAGTTCTACAACAGAACATACACTGGCCAGCTCAGTCGAAGCTCATTGTAATACATTTAATTCATTTTTCATGACACCGACAGACTGCTTTGAGATAGATAAGCTAATTTCCGAATTGAAATCCGATAGTGCTCCTGGTTTAGATGGCTTTACTTGTAATATGATAAAACACATCAAGCCATGGATACTTGTACCACTTTGTTTCATTTTTAACCTAAGCTTGGAGTCTGGAAGTTTTCCCAATAGCTGGAAAATAGCGGTTATAGTTCCTGTACATAAAGATGGCACAAAGAATAGCCCTAGCAATTATCGCCCCATATCACTTTTAAGTGTTTTTGCTAAACTGCTGGAAAAGGTTGCCAATATCAGATTGGTTGACTATCTTGAAAATAAATTGTATCTGTCTGAGAGACAGTTTGGCTTTAGGCGTGGTAAGTCCACGGAAGATGCTGTGGTATTACTCACAAGTAAAATATCTTCCTCAGTTGATAAGGGTCTGCCCTGCATAGGGGTTTTTCTTGACCTGGCCAGGGCCTTTGATACAGTGTCTATTCCGATCTTAAAAATGAAGCTAGAAGCCATAGGAATTCGGGGAATTGCGCTAGAGTGGTTCCAGAGTTACCTTTGTAATCGTAAGCAAAGAGTGAAGGTTGGATCAAGCATTAGTGATGAATTAACGGTAACTTTCGGCGTTCCTCAAGGGAGTATCCTCGGACCAACCCTTTTTGCGATCTACATAAATGACGTACTCAATATTCCTATCCCAAATGCTGATATTATATGCTACGCGGACGACACTGTGCTTATTTTCCGAGACTCGACATGGAATAAAGTTTTCTGTGCAGCAGAATTCGGTATTAGACAAGTTGCAGGTTGGCTGAATAAAAATTTATTAACATTAAACACAAAAAAGACAAAATTCTTAACTTTTTACAAATCTTTCCGATCCAAGCCGGTTGACAAACAAAATATTACAATACATACATGTGGTCTCACTTTTCATGGTTGTAAATGTGAAAGCATTGAACAGGTTAAGCATATAAAGTACCTAGGTGTAGAAGTGGATGAATGCCTCAATTTCAAGCAACATATAAAAGTGTTATCAGGACGTGTTCGGAAAATAATATATATTATGAAAGCTCTACGACAATCATGTGATAAGCAAATATTGAAAATGGTTTATACATCATTATGTCAATCGATATTATCTTACTGTAACCTGGCATGGGGAGGCGCATTTAAAACTGACTTAATAGGACTTGAACGGGCTCAGCGTGCAGTTTTAAAGACAATGTTAAGTAAACCTTACAGATTCTCAACCAACGCCTTATACAAGGAAGCGGAAGTTTTGAGTGTCAGACAGCTTTTCATATTGAAAGCGGTAGTTAATGTGCAATCGAGAAAACGTGTATTTAGGTTACCTGTTCCATTTGTTATTTCATGTTTCGCCAAACGTCATCCAAATTTCTTACTTCCACGTGTATTCAACTATGTCTTGGGCAAAATTGACTTAAAAAATAAATCTACTTTAGTTACGAAAGTTAGTTAAGGAGTGGTCACTCACTCAGTCATATGATGATTCTGAAAATGTTATTTATTTGTGAGCAAATTTCAATGTTAAAATTAACACACAAACAGACCACATCACACATCTTCCCCAAAATCGCTCTTCACACACAAACTCATGCATGCCTTTTATTTATTAGTTTCTTAACGAACACGCACAGCTATATTAAAGATTACTAAACTTACTCCAATTGTAGTATTGAAAACTCCTCATTTTGTGTAATATTAATTCGTTCACTTATCTGGTTTCCACGATACGGGCCAAGAGCCTAGTGTGGCACCGCTGTTCATAAATCTAGATTTTCTAATATTAACTTGTTAATTATATTATTATCTACTGTACTACAAATAAGTTTGTTTAATCTTGTTAAGGTAATAAATTATTATTATTATATTATTATTATTTTGTTTAAAAAAGAAGGGGCATGAATTTAACACAGTTTTTGTAAGTTTTAGCACATATTCTTTAGTTGTAACACAGAATAAAAATAATGTTGTAACAAGTACATTTTATTAGGGTAATGCAAAGAAGTGTTTTGAAAATAAAATGAGACTGTTTAAACATATGCTACATATAAACAAGAAACATCATGTATGAGTCTTGTTTTATAGCTATAGTAATATTTCAACAGTTAATACTCAGACGGAACTAGCTCAGAATAACCACTTTGTTTGAGCTTACTACATATGAATTTAGGCATTTAAGGACTGACAGGTCCTTAAATGCCTAAATTCATAAGGTCCAAAATTTCAAATACATAATGTGACTGAGTGTGATGTAATAAATTAATCGCCCATTCAATACAGTAAAAGTGGAATCAAAAAGCATTTCATAACAAATATATTTTCAAAATAATAATTTTAAGAAAAAAATTTTCTTATCATTTGCTCTTAATGGAATGACTCTTATATAATAAAGTCACAATGGTTTCCCAAAGGGTAGGCTGACAGAGACAGTGGATTGCCATTTGCTGTGATTTTTTGCACCCTGGGTTATGAAAGTCGCTCATGCTCCTTAAGTAGTGTTCTCAAACATATTTTCAATGTGTTTATATGTAAAAAAATGGGGACCCATCGAAGTGGTCAACCTTGTCGTAACGTGTAGTTCGTGGTGTGAATTAAGCGATACTTACGACAAATATTTATTATAATAAGGTGTCCTGGATAGTCAGCGGGCAGCATGTGAAGACCTTGTGACCAGGCCGTCTTTGTGCTGATGGTGGCTAGTACCTATTCGAGAGGAATGCTTCGCTAGGGGGCATGGCTGATGGAAACAATCTTTACACTTTACAAAAATATTATTTATTATACCAAAAATTACAATGTCTAACTCTATAGTCCTTTTAAGCCGAGCACTGCTGCTTACTACTACGCGCGGGGAAAATACGGAAGTTTGTCGCGCACATGGGGGTCTAAATTTGATTATTTTGGTACCTTAGGTTATGACGAAGGGAGGTCCCGTCCTTTATGCATGCCGTTCGTTGTTTCCCAAAAATATGTTCTCTTTTGCTCCGTTTAATTCCTCATGGATTCGTGTCGCCTCGTGGCGGCCATTTTGGTGAGCAGCGTCCGTTCCTCAAAGTTCAGCGAAGGAAGCTGTGTGGCGCCAACGGCACACGTTTCCTCAACGCCTCTTAAATTTTCCTCGTATATTATTTGTATGAAAATTAATCTTCAATATGCCTTGACTTGGCACTTAATTTCTGGAACGCGAAATGTGTATTCGCACGTACATTCAGTGCAAGAAGTAACGAGGTCTCTCTTGTCATCGGCGGATGAGGGGTATATATACCAGCTTGCGGGAGGCAGGGTAACACCCGTTAGTTTGATCTTCCTTCTCGCTTGCTCGCATGTGCTACCTCTTTCCTTTTTTCATAGCCTCACTTTATTATTGAGTATTCTTTGTAATATTAAATTCTAAAGCCTAATCTGAGTATACAATTCAAAAGAGGAAAATGCCAATACTAATCTATTCAATTTTCATATACAATAGCCCTTGCAATTATGACTATTATCATCATGTGGTCGACCCAGCTTTTCAAATGACTACAACTTTTAAACGAGGATTATTCTTAAATTAATTTATATTGTTACCTGACCAGGAACAGGTGTTAAATATAATTTCATAATGAGCCTGGACGGTAAAAAGGAAATATCTTGAAAACCAGAGACTGTTTCCAATTTCATTGACAAAACTTGTTATTGTTCTCAAATGGTCAATAATCTGTTAGACATGCAATAATTATATATTAGGGGTAATCATGGGTTATTGAGAGATCGCCTCGTGATCTTTTCCAGCTTCCAGAATGCCGGGAAAAGCAGGACTTTATTACTAAACATTTTGATTTTATTATCTACTTTTCGCGAGCAATATATTTTCGAGGCGACAGTTTCATCGCATTTTTATCAGGCGCTTGTGGGATCTCAGACCATTCTTCATATTCAAAACGTTAGAATATCTTTGCCGTGACATTCTCTCAATATTTCTAACTAATGAAAACATACCAGGTTTGGTCTTTCATACGTACATTCCGCAAACAAAACATTTAAGAGGCTTTGGTTTATTTATATTTCAATACATCTCCCAGATTTACCTAGGTTTGAGGTGCTATCTAAATAGTATGCTTTGCCCGCCTGTTTATTTAGGCGTTCTCACCACCGATTAGATAATTCTTATTGGAAATATAATGCAATAGGATAATAACACTACAACTAATTATGATACATATTTATCTTCAATGACTAAACATATGGTATATTATGTGCCTACCATATCCTCAGTTTAACCCATAAAATTACTGAAAATGTTGACTTGTAATGAACTCTTGAAGCTGTAATCAAGACAAATAAATGTTTATTCTTTTATGCGCTCTTGCTCTATTTTGCAGGTAAAATCATGGACAGTGCAACTACTCCTTCGAAAACAAATACACAAAGTGCTTCACATTTTGAACAAAGTTAAGATCAACCCCGAAGAACACTTAATGACACTAGCTGAAAATTCAACTGATGCTGAATACACTGACTTCATCTTTGAACATGTTGCAAAGTCAACAAAAGACATGAGTAATGAGACTCTAATAAGATGGCAAAATGTGAGAAGACATTGGATCCTCCTCCGTTATTTAGCAAAGTCGTTTGAGGCGGACGGTGTGTTTAAACAGAATAAAGCATTTGGCTCTGGAGCAGAGAGAATAATTGTAAATGAAAGTGAAATTAAGTCTTTGACTGTTGAAAAAATTATAAAGTACCCACAGACATGGAAAAACAAAATTGCTACTGCATTATTTTTCAATTCATTTGGTAAGTTGTATTAATCATAATTATTATGCATCTATTGGTTAAATACTTATGTCAACCATAATCCGTCCTTGCTATATCCAGCATGTTGTTTGAAGAAGTTTCACTAATAATTCATGTCAATAATAATTTATCTCATACCTGATGAAAACTACTTCTCCCTGATTTGCCTATATATTATGGACATTTGTCCTGATATAGATACTTTACTGTTATTGTTTTGATGTTCTTCATTCATTACATACAATTTCAATGCTTTATTTTAATGTTCCTTAAATATTTAAGTTGAGAAGACAAAAAGAAACTATAAAATTATGTATTTATATATTTTTATAATTTACTTATATCTAGCCTTTGACTACTATCTCACCTGATGGTAAGTGATAATGTAGTCGAAAACAATAGAACACACCGTTAGGTGCTAGCCTTTGACCACTGTCGCACCTGATGGTAAGTGATAATGTAGTCGAAAACATCGGAAGATTTAGTAGAAACCGTTAGGTGAATGGCGACAGATTTTCTACTTGAGGATGGTAGCTAGTCTGGCGGGCATTCGCAAAGTGCACTAGCACCATGCAATGCCCTACCACCATGTATTTTCCATATACGCCACTGGGTCATGGGGTACAAAGGCTGGCAACTTTAGTTTTGGTAACTTTGTCTCAGGTCCATGACTGCATAGTTATGAGGTCAAAGCCAAACATTATTAATAAGGTGTTTAAACAGATAGAAAAAACTGCATACACTTATCACAAAAAAGAATTTAAACTAAACTTAACACTGATACAAGTACAAACAGTAATCTTATTGCTTAAAGCAATTTTAGTTCAACATCCGAACATATTAGGGTTATTGCTTAAAGCATTTTTAGTTCAACATCTGAACATATTAGGGTTGTCTGTCAAGTCTAGATTTTGCACCCAAACCAGAACCTTCTTGGAATCCATGGTTATAAGTCCCCCGTTTTACCAGGACAGTGGACAACTTATAATCATACCATAAAATAAAGTAAGCAGAAAAGGCAAGGTCCACTATATTGTCACTAAGATTGACGAGACCATCAAAGAGCCATTGAAGAGCACCTAAGGTTGTTCTTGTGTATATAAACATGATAAGATATGGTGCTAATCCAAGCACCTTACTGGGTTGTAAATTATGTTTTAACTTGCGTATCTTAGGAGTGGGCATGTTAAGCCGCAGAATCTCGAATAATGTAGAAAAGCCATCTGCAGCACAAAACACCAATAGAACAGATCTTTAGCATCATATTATAATGCTCGCTTTAGCAACACGCAGATGGACATCGCTCACGGACACGAAATTTCGAAGCATGTCAGAGCAGTTTGACCACGAGTGCCATCCACTGCAGACTTGAGCTTCAATGCATGGTGGAAGGGCATTTTGCGCGAATGGCCGCCCGGTTAGCTACCATCCTCAAGTAGAAAATCTGTCGCCAAACACCTAACAGTGTGTTCCGGTAGCGGTCCTTGAGAGCCAGTACAATTAAAGGCATATAATGACTTTTTGAGATTGAGACTTACCAACTCTATGTCTCAGAGTGACGGGCGCATTGCAGTTCGTTACTTATGACGATATGCATATGTTATAGACAGAGGATACCGCTTCACATCAGGTGGGCGCCGTGCTTGTTCCGTCACAAAAACATAAAAAAAACGCACTTTGCCACGTTTTCTATGCAGAAATGGGTCAACAAGAAGAAAAAATATAACTATTATTATTTATACAACATAACATATATACCTAACATTTATCTATCTATCAATAATAATAAAAAGTTCGTTAGCTATATACCTAAGCAAAATAATAAAATCATTGTCATAATTAAATCGTTAAAAGAAGCACATATTTGGTTTTTCCGCGGGTTGCGACTTTTAAATTGTTAATGAAACATTGATGTAACCAAATTAATCACGTTTGTGAGCGAATAAACCGGCCAGTTTATTATTGAGCTTTTTGGGGGTTTAAATCTCGTTGTTTTTGGACCAGCAAGTTACATTAGAAAACGAATTTACTCAGTGAAGTCTATTTAGGGCTTGTTTTAATCACTATCCATTATGATAGATCCTAATATTACCTTGTTTATATTTTACTGCATCATACCTTTTTTGCATAAGCCGAAGTTGACATCCCTAGCGTGATCACTGAAATTACATATAGGTGAAAAATTAAGTACATAGATGAGCTTTGCTTTTGTACTTTGTTTTGCGACTGCAGTTTTCAGTAAAGATACGATTACAAATTTTATCCGGATTACAACGATCACGACGCAATGAACGAAATTATAAGGATTTCAATTTTTTGCTTATGTAGTAATCTGCTGACATTGTGATGGTCATTGTTCGACAGATAAATTGGTTATGTGTTAAAAAAATAGCCAGCTTATATTTATACTAGCACTAAGGGAGTACTCTCAATTAGTATTATCAGTACAAACTTAATTATTTATCTCTAAGCACCTTAGGTCGAGGACTTATCAGGCGAACCTTGTAACATGCATGCCTAGCTGACTGATAAGAAGTTATAGTTTTACAAAATTACACGGTTTACCCTTTGTAGTAGTCATAATTATCATCTTCCTACCTTTATCCCACTTTGTAGGGTCGGCACAGTAATGGCTTCTATAACAACACAAAGGTCAAAATAAAAACATTTTTTTTATTGCTAACACATAGCAAAAGTTTTGGGTTCAGTTTTATTGCCGGTCGCCTGCCTAACGCCCATTCACTTCGACGTGAGTAGTGGCAGGCTGCTCATCCGGAACATTATTTTGACATGCAAGCGTTTTTTAGCAGTAGCGCTTGATATTTTTTTTACTAGATAACACTTCTCGCCATTGCGCGTGGTTCAGTAAAGCAGTATCAAATTGCACAATCGTATCACTATTCGACTTCCATTATGCAAATTATCAACTTCAACTTTTATTGGCATCTGCACATCGAGAAACAAAGATTAGTTTCGTCTGCAGCATTGCCACATTATCGCCACAATATTTAAGGCATAACGTGAATGCAATATTAAATAAACGATTGTGTTGTGAATTTATTCGATAACTTTCTACTTAATTATTTTTTCACTTTGTTAACAGCTCAAGTCTGATAATTAGATCCTATATACAACTATTAATAAACCAGTGACCACTCTTCGACCTTTGTATGAATAAGTAACTGGTAAATTTCATTACAAACAAAAAACTTATTTATTTTGCAGATTTTACTCTATTGGAGTTCTCCACGCCGTTGGAAATGTGGAATTACTTAATTGAACAGAACAAAGCCATGATTCTTGTTCGTTGGATCAATGTGAGGACGTCGGAAGTTGTGCGCGACATGAACGCACGCTACATTTTCTTCAACAATGAAAACTTCGCTAAAAAGATAATAAATGTAGACACGAAGGGATTCGAGAGCAGCATACTGGAAAAATTGGATGAAACATTTCGTAAGACACCAATCACAAACGAAATGATTGACAGCGTTGCCAAGAGCAACTGTTACGCCTACACTAAAATGTGTATCTACGACACGTTATGCTCTTACGGAATTGTTAATGACGACGAGCGAAATAATATATACGAAATTATATCAAGGTTGGCTCGCACACAAAATCTGAGGCTCATTGACGACATATTTACTGAATCTTGTGCTACTATACCTAAGGAAAACTTTTACGTTGAACTGGCCAAATACTGCGTTAAGAATAACTTATATAAAGTACTTACGATTTGTGTTGAGAACAATATAGTCGGCGCTGATCTATCTGATGTTGAAAAAGAGACAAAGGATTGTATTGAACTTTGGTTAATGTTTAAAAGCATAGAACAGACATCTGATAGGCAGAGTCATGTATTGCCGGTTTATAAAACTTGTGAACAAATAGCCAAAGATGATGTAGACAACTTTATCACTTCAAATCCTCATTTGGTTCTCGGCATGATTCTGCTCGAAGATTCGAAGAAATTGTTTGACCTATTTCAGGAGGGAGATTTTCTGCAATTCTCAGATTTTAAATTGCATAACAAAATGTTTAAAGATAAGCTTCCCCATCTCTATAATGTGTACAAAAAACATGCAGATGTAAAACAAATGTATGAATCTAAAGATGTAAATGTGTATCAGTTGTTGGCTGGCTACCGGGGTTTGGATGTCTCAAAAATATTTGAATTTCAGCTAGTCAACCAAAACACTAACACCTTTATCAATGACAAACCAGATAGACGTAGTTTGGGCAGTCTGCTGTCGAATGATGTTGACGTGAAAGCTGCCAGTATAAAGACATTGTCTCAAAGAGTTATGGAAATGCCAGACTTTGCCAACGAAAAGCTCATGAAGCGTTACGGTCATGTCGCAAAGCTAAACCACGTTTACTATCTAAAACAATATCGTCCCTGCAACGCAAGTCAAGCATTTGTGGCGCAGCAATATCAGACTTACAATCGTCTTCAAGATAAGAGTATAAAAAGTGCATGCTGTGAAGCTCACGCATTGGCTTTACAGAACTGGTCTGATCCGGCTCTGACCGCATGCGCAGTGTCATTCATCGCCATGATCGGATGTAACCCTACGAGGTGCAGAGTGCACGTGACCGCGGCAAACATGATCAAAATGTATTTGATGCAAAACGGCGCTTCTGAAGATAAAGCATTTAAGACTGTTAATAGTTACATGTCGAAGCTTATCCAAAGCAACGATGACGCAGCAAAGGAGATACTTATATGCCTGGAGGAGATAACGCTCAGCAAACTTAAAACGATCGGTGAGGAAGGAAAGATCGAAATGTCGACAGTGCTGTACGAATCCCAAACTATGATAAAGTTTGCAACACTCCACAACTTGCCATTGCCAGAGATGCAATTGAAAGAATTCATGAAATCTAACTCCTGGTTCAATTTCTTGCTTTTCGGTGATGTATTTCGTTATCCTCTTGGTCAAATGCTGCAACTGTCCCAAGAGTTTACTACGAAGTCTTATGCAGAACACTTAAAGCATATTATGCTGCATAGAAGTACAGAGGAAGTTAGTGACAAAGAGTTCTCGAGATCCAACTCGCAAAATGGACAAAGGAGGGCTTCGAGACTAAATTCTGTCGATGTTGTGAGTTAAATCTGTCTGTTTCTGTTTTTATTTTTAGCATTAATATACACTATTTAAAAATAATATCGCATCAAAGCAAACATTGCCTTTAGTTTTTCCCGATGAATACAACATGGGTGTCTTTAAATCGAGAGTAAATAGGTTTCTTCTAGGTAAGCATGCTCCATCTTAGACCACACCTATGCTTAATCAAAATGATCAGGTGACCTGCCTGATCAAATAAATGATCAGGCAGGGTGTGGTCAAACGCGAACCTATAATGAATAAAAAAGAAGTTAATATAACCAATTTAAGTAGTCTGTGCCCTGAGAACTTTAAATGAATAATTAAATCGTAGTTTCAATAAATTTAATTATAGAAATTTCGTGAAATAAAGATGTCCAAGTCCATAAAGTCAGTCGTATATCTGTCCGTTACAAAAATATACACATATTTAATTTTAAGTTTTAGTTTAAGGGAAAAATAGTAAAAGTTTAATACAGAATATGGTCTCATTTAGTTAAGATCACAGCTCGCATAGTTCTATGCACGCTTATCAGGATATGCCTGATGGTTTCAATGCATCAATTTCTACTGGGCTGGAAAATTATTCTTTAGCTCCTTGATGTTGACTGAATGAACCCGCTCGTCATTTTAAAACATTTTAGACATGCTCTATTGGATTGGGGTCCGGACTTCGAGCTGATCAAACCAAACAACAAAACCTGAACTCTTGCATACACGCATTCACATCGTCAGAAAGATGAGCGCAAGTAGTGTCATCCATAAAAATCTATTTTTTCAATTAGTAGTCAACGTGGGTTATTTGTTACGAATCATAATCTCTGTTATGTACATAACGTTTTGCATTCAATGTGCCATTTTCAATACATACATTTCTAAAACAGATATTTTATGTACCAATAGCTAGCCTAAGTTTTATTGAATATGCAACAAAGTTTTTTGAATAGTAGGAGGATATTTCAATAGGGTTATGCCAGTAACACACATACACGAGTAAAACTTTTCCCATGTTGTTTCTTTTTCAGACCGGTTGAAAATTATAACTGTCCGTGTGTTTTTAAATGAGGTTATTAGTCTGGGTCTTATTGTTAATAGATTCGGGTGCTACATTAGAAATATCCATAATGATTTAGATAAATGAAACAATCTTAGGTACACTAGTAGTAGCTAGTTAGTTTAGGTACACCAAAGTCACGCTGTTATATTCTATAGAGACAAGGAGTTGTTGCACAGTTATGAAAATTTTGGTTGTTTTTCTTCAGAGCCCAACACACAGCAGTGTGTTCGAATACCCGCCGAGTGCGTACATGGGTCGCGAGTTGTGGGAGGTGGCGGCGGCTTGCCACGGGCCTGAAGACCCCCCGGCGGCCTTGTTGCGAGCAGCTGACCTATGTAGAGAACCACTACTCGTTCTCATCGCTAGTTGCTATGAGGTGAGTATTTAATATATTGCCCACATAATAACATTTAAATATATACCATAAATTAAATAGAATCACGAATTAATTAATTTTTAATTTTACTTTGGAAAGTTTTTTTATGCGTTAGAAAGGCAAAGGAGCAGGCGGTTCACCTGGTGGTAAGTGATCACCGTCGCCCTGGTGGTAAATGATCGGCAACGCCAGAGGTCTCGAGGATGCGTTGCCGGCCTTTGATGACTAAGGGCTACTTGTTCAACAAATGTCAAGATTATATAGAAAACTAGGAAGTATAGTCGGCCGTTGTCTAGCGTTTGTGGACTATGAAAAAGCTTTCGATTCAGTCGAAACATGGTACTACATTCCCTGTCCGTTGGGGGATAGTGGATAGTCCGAATTCTTTCCAGCTCAAGACCTTAAAATCCGATCTTGAGCTGGAAAGAATTCGGCGTCATTATTATAGCAGCCATTAATTACCGTGTTCTATGGGGGAGGCAGTTGTTCTACAGTAGCATCTTCCGGCTGATGATATTTTTAAAATAAACTAGCAACCCGCCCCGGCTTCTCACGCGTATTTACGACTATAAATTGAGATGTAAACTATCCTATCTTTCAATTTGGATCAAATGGCACATGGTGTGCAAATCAATAAATTGGTTCAGTAGTTTAGGAGTCCATCGCGGATAAACAACGTGACACGTAATTTATATACATAAAGAATATATAGATAATTAAAATAACTTTTATTCCAGCCTAACGCAGTCGACGTGCTGTGGGCACAATGGATCCTGTGTTCCCTTGGACCAAGCACCTGTTCTCAAAAAGCGATCCAGTCCGTCATCACGCAGCAACAAATGCAAGAAGAACAGTTTCAACAAGTTGCAGAGATATGCATGCAAGAAGGATATATTGGAACACTGCATGAGTCCATGTTGATATTCATGCCGGTAAGGCGCAAGAGTAAACAAGAACAGAAAAATAAAGTTAAGGCGTAAGATTTGTCTTGCTTGCTACCAATTTCCAAAACGCGATCCATTCCAGTGTGTTGCCCATGGTGTGCCGGTTAGAAGGTCACGCCCTATCTCTCCGTGGGTGTCGTAAGAGGCGACTAAGTGTAAAATACCAGGTGTGCAGTAGCGCCTTCCGAGGAACTGCTGTCTTACACTGCGATCTCCAAGACGTCTGCCAAGCATTGGGATTGTGGCAAACCCCCTTATACGGGGACAATCCTGCTGAAACATGACAGATCCAGCCATCGTTTAAATTACGTGGCAATAAATGCAAGAGGAGCAGTTACAAGTAATACAATAAATAGTAAAGGTTGATCCATGATCTGATCCAATTTATCATCATCATCATGATCACACAAATAATAGGACAAAAAAGTATAGTTGCAAGATTTATTTTTATTAATACATTCCTCATTCATAATGTGTTACAACGAAAATAACGTTGTTTTTGTCAAAAAAGTTTTTTTATGCGTTCACGTGGTGGCCTTTGATGACTAAGGGCTACTTGTTCAACAAATGTCAAGATTATATAGAAAACTAGGAAGTATAGTCGGCCGTTGTCTAGCGTTTGTGGACTATGAAAAATCCTTTGTGGACTATGAAAAGAACTTTGCTTATCTCCGCAAATTTATAACAGATATGCAATTAAATCTCAAAGATGCTTTAAAGAGGAATGACTTAAGTATTCAGTCAAGCTACTGTTTCCATATTACAGGAGAGTCCTTTAACCCAATTGACGTCATTCCTCTACCGCTGCATACGCAAGCTTACGTTCGACGCCGAGGCTAGCAAGTACCTGACGAACTTCCTTATGTACATCCAAAGGAAGTATAGTTCGGACTCCAGTGCCATACCTTGGCAACTGTCTAAGGTTAGTTGAAGTATTTATTTTATATTTAGTTTTGTCCGGATCATCAAACTTTATTAATATTTATACCCATGTTAGTAAGAGCCGTGGATTCTCATTTGAGATTACGATTAAAATAATATATATAAGCATTTATTTAAAAAAATCCTTTTTTACGAGTTTCGTGAATATATTGAAAGTAATAATATATAAGCAAATAAATAGATTCAGGCGTTACTTAGCGGAAATCCATATTATACTCCTTGTTGCGTTCTGGTACTCCCAGAAATTATAATACTGCGGCCAGACTTGAAGGCGAAGATTCGTGTTCGCGTTGTCACAAAATTAAAATGTTGGTCTTGCGGGTTCTATAAAACTGGTTCAGATTCATAATTTTGTATGAATTCTAATATCCTCTCATTATCTAAATCCATGATTAACAAGTTCAATCAAATACGTTCAAACCGCTCGGCGTCCTGCAGTCAAATAAAGACGCGAAGTGTTGCCAACCGCACTAACTTTGTCGCGACAATATCCTTTGATGTATTGCAATTTAAAGACAGCGGCGCGAAGGGCATTCATATTCGCGAAGATGATTCGCGATAGGACGAATTCTTTGGCCAGACATGTCGCGACAACGCAAATCTTGGCGTTATCGCGATAGTGTGGCCCCAGCATAAGAGAGTTCGGCTCAAAATAAAATCCAATAGAATATTTTTAAAACCAGTAAAAACGGGCGGTAGTTTGGGTAGATGGGCGAGCGTGGGTTAGATGTCTATGTACGTGTTAAAGATATACTACGTTTACTTATATCCTATACTACGTATACACCATATATCGATGAACTTATAAGATATTTCTCTTTTCAGGAGTCCATGCAAAAGGTTGCAGTGGCGTTAGTGAAGACTGCTCTTGCTCAGAACTTTGACAGCGCATACCACCAGAGGGAGTTTTTGAGGTGTCTCGCTGAGGCGCAATTTGAGAAAAACTTATTTGGTAAGATTCCGTACGTTATCCATTATCAATACTTGTACTTATTAAGCATCGCACCTATTTTTGCCTATTGGATTTTATTTACCAAAGTATTCACCTTTTCCAATTTGTGCATAAATTTAGATTAATTGACATAAGTAAGTACAAACCAATAGATATATTTTGTTTTCTTGGTGATTTTTTTACCATAAATTAATTTAAAAAGTAAAAAACCCGACTGCAAATATATTTATTTTAATTAAGCGTTTTATCGTCCCAACGAAATTAAAACTGCAAGTTATGTATATTTATGGGATCATTTTTTTAAAGCCCATCATTTTGATACCCTACACAATGGGTTTGGAAGATTTTTTTATTTCCTAACAATATTGCGTCTCTAATCCTTCAGTTTTTTTTTCAATGTTTTAAGTACCTAGTGTCACTTGCGCTTTGAAAACGAATCTAATGATATTGTATACATTAAAATAAGAAAAGCTGTTTAGAAGTTATGGTGTAATAAAGAAACTCACAAACATACATACATGAACCCTGAAAACATAACACTCTTTTTTTTATCGTTGTTTAATAAGGCGTTCAATAAGTTTTTTTTTATATTATTGTGGCGGAACAAGCTCAAGGCCCAGCTGATGTTAAGCGGACTAACCTCTGCCTACAACAAATAAAAATTATATGGTTAAATTATATACAACACCTTACCAGCGTCTTTGTTTTTCATGGATATAATATAGGAGTCATAGAGTATGGAGTTTATACAGCACCAGCAGGACTAAGACCATGCTTAAATATCTCTCAGTAATACAAACTTTTTCATCCAACATTACAGTGCCGTCACCGAATTTCACGACGCTCTACCAAATACTCCAAATATCGATGGAAACTTGTCTAGCTATTAGTGTGTCTAAAATGCTCCAAGACGACGCCCAACAATACATCATCCAATGCGTCGACATGTACACTGCTAATCGAAACTACGATGTTGCTCTAAAGATAGCAACACTCGCTGAAGTACCCGTCAACGACATTTTAACCGCCGAGTGGACTCACAAGTTCGAAAACTTATCCATGAAAGAAGATCCAATGGAAGAGAAGGACTTGACAATGTTTATAGCGCAATGCAGCGTTGCGTTCAAAAAAGCAGCGGTTTCCTTCAAAGATGCGACAGAATTTTTGATTAGTCACGTGACGAACATCGAAGATCCAGTACAGAAATTCTATTCGTACAGGCTTGTTATGAGCTGGTTTGAACAGGACTTACAGTATGGTAGCAGACGCGAAGAGATCGAACATTTGATGTGGGATGCGTACTTCCACGCTGAAAGACAAAGTTGCATATTTTTATGCGACTACGAAAGTAATTTTCACTATGTGTTGAACGGACAAAAGGACGCAAACGTGTCTAGGAAAATTGGACTAGCCAATGCGGAGAAGCCTTTCACTTCTCTGTTGTCTGAAATAGAGAATTTATCTCAAATTGGAAACATTGCAAATGTCTCTTTGTTGGAAGAGCCGGAGGAAATCGACTGCTGGCGTAAAGTAATGTTTCAACTCCTCGAGTTGAAGTTGTTAGTTGAAGCGTTTCGTCTGTCTGGCTTGTTCAAAGCTCCGCAGGAGTACCGGTATAGATATCCGGCGTGTCCCGTGCAGATTTTAAGGACATGTCTCAAGTTAGCCGAGGGTGACTGTTCGCCTTATGAGCTGCCACAGGAACTAAGGCTGGTTATATCGTCACCTTTCCTGCAGAACAAGTTGACAAGTAAGCATTTACCTTGTTGCATTTGTGTTATACTAGCGGACTCGTCTTAGATTACCTTTGCATGAGCTTATTATTAGCTTATTTATTTCGATCCCATGCTATGGTTTAAATGAACTTAACCTCTATCAGACCTCCTTAATTCGACATTGTCGTAATATTCTCTCTAATCTGTAAGAACTACCTATTATCCAAATTTCAGTTACATAAATCTAGTACTGGTCGAGATTTCATCTTTATTAAGGTAGTGAAGTTGTGACCTTTCGCTTTTTATTTATGATGCAGTCGAATGATGTTGCTCAGGCTTACCTGGAATTACTGGCTCTCAAGGACAGCTGCCGAAACACACCTTTAGGTGCTTGGATTTTCCACTTGAGTCTGGTAGCTAGCCAGGCGAAGCTGGCTAGCTATACTACTACCGACTGCCATCGGCAACCAGCAACAACCGGGATTGACGCGGTTCAACGTGTCTGCATGGAAACGCTAACAAACGTATGTGTTCACAATTATGTTCGCTGTAAATATATTATAAAGATATGAATATGTAAAATACTAAAATTAATCTATTGTTATATGAAAGTTTTAATATTTCTTTCTATTATTCACTTGACGCTTATAAGTATCAGTTATACAGATTGAGATAATTATACAATGTGATAAAAATACGAGATATACTTACAACTTTTAATGATTATTATTATCTGTCTGTAGAAAACTACACGAAATTTTTCACAAATTTCATATTCATCTTTGGCAATTATTTATGAAAAATGAATGTGGGTGTTTTAAACCAATAGCCGTCAACACGTGCCAGGAATATATGAGGCATTTAAATACCACACCAGCTTGCGTTGACGTACTTTTCCGTTTCTACTAAGTTAGCACGCAATTTAGAGAAAATAAAGGTTGATTCCAAGTTAATAGCTGTTTAAAAACCGGACTTTGATAAGTTTAAGCATATTTTTTTGTCGTGGTGAATTTATTTTTGCGGTTTAACAATAATTATTATTAAAACTAGCAATCTAAATCGATCTTCTATTGTTTATAATTGATACAAGTCGCATAGTGAGACGCTATTTAAATAATTACTATACAAAGTGTTTATCAACATCCCTAAGAACCGTAGGCGAAACAAGTTGTATACCTTATGACCATCATGTATAATTAGCCCATGACCATCATTATCGATTTTACGGGTAAGTGATGATGTGATCGAGCTCAACCTTTACTTGGAACTGGCTCATAAGAACACAGGTCACAAAGGAGTAAAAATCTATAGTAATATCTTCCGTTAAGGTACATTGGCTTTGAAATATTTTTTTAATTTTTTAGCTTGAGGCAATTTTTCCACCTCCAGCGTAAACAACCATAAGCGATAAAATCTAGAAAACAGAAATGAGTTTCTGTTCAACGAGCAGCTAGTAGTCGGTCTGACACCCCTGGAGATGTAAAAAATAGGAATTATTAACAGCCTTTTCAATGTATACTAAATTTATTTGACGGAATATCAATGTGTATTTTCCAGCGTCCGAAATGTCAGAGACAAGTTTCGAGGAGTTAGTAGTGATACAAGAGAAGCAGGAGAATGTTCCAGAGAGTTCGCATCTGGCGGCGCGTGAAGAGGCCGACCGACTCTCTGCGCTTGACGCTCTGGCTGTCCGCAGTGGACTCACTATTGCTAAAAAGGTATGCGAAATTATATGTAGGATTTTGACAATGAACTAAAGATTTATACTGATAACAGATTATATTTGTATCTACTGTCATAACTGGTAGAGACCGGGGTAAAAGATTCGGGGATATTGTCACAGTGGCATCACTTTATATGAGAACCTTCATTGTTAATGGATAGGTCTACATTAGGAAACGGTATCTTAGGAATTATAATTGTCAGGAAAAAAATCTAGAATGAGATTAACCTAATCTATAGTCATACATGCTTCAGACCACGCGGTCTAATGCTGTCCTTTTGTTTTTAAAGACAAATTTGTGTAACAGATTTTATTATTTGATACAAAGAATGCATCATATTTTGAAAAATAATATAAAAGAAGCTCACATTTACGAATTATAAGAGCACAAAATTCTTGTAATTTTTTTTTCAAATCATCTCTTCAAATTTCTAATAATTTTAGTTCTAATCCGGTGGATCCGGTTTAACAATAGGAATGAAAGGATAAATTTGAGCTATGATTCACTCACCACGACAACTCAATTGGCAGAGTATGTCCCGGCCCAAGGGACAGATGGTCGCCGGTTCGAATCCCGTCTGTGTTAAGATTTTTCCTTCGTTGTAAGTTTGTTTGCTTACTCGCTTTGTAGGCGTTAGTGCAAAATTACAATGTTAGCACGCGGGTTCGTTTCCTGCTGCGAACAAGAATTTTAGGCTCTAATAATTTGTAAAAGGTGATTTTCTGTTCGCACGCGATGGTGCTTGTAGTGATTCAGCAAAATAGAATGAACATCTTTGAAAATTGTTTTAATATTTTATTGTATCCATCTGTTACAGGTGGCCAGCTACTTCCGTATGGCCCTTCAAATAGGCTGGAATTATAGAAATGTTCTGGTCGGCCAGGATCGACCTCTGGACTTCATTAACTTGGTCAACGGCAGAGGTCGAATGTCACTAGCCAACTTGGTCTTCAAGACTTTCAACATACCAACCAAAGAGGTAAACACAATTAACTACAAAGAGAGACATAGGCCGTTACAAAAAATTTGAAGGAATAGTACATTGTTCACCGAGAGGAGAAAGTGACCGATTACCGTCGAGGGTGTCGTTTGAAGCCCGAGCCGTAGGCGAGGGCTTTAAAACACCCGAGATCGGGAATCGCACTTTCTCTCGAGTGATACATAGTGCTTTATACTACACCTACCTTTTATTTTACTTTTCTACGAAAACTGAATCCTCAAACAACACACAAATTGAAAATGGCGCCAATGGCGTCTGCAATTTTCACATGTTATTTTTTCAAATTGTTTGACACCATCCAACACACAGCTAGTGGCCAGTGTCATTTTGCGAACTTGGAGATAAAAACTCACTGTAAAAACTTTTTGGCTTTTGATATTTAGGTTACCAGCGCATAGTCTTACCCAAAATTAAAAAAGAAAAACCACGTAAGAAATGGATTTTCATACACTTTTCTCTCCCGCTCAGATGCGTTTTATCCCCGCATATTTGTTCGATATGCAATGACGGACTTTCTACCGTAAATTTGATAAAGTATCAAGGTACTTTCCGAGCAGGTGTAGTATAAACTAACTTTATTTAATTCTCTTTGATTGGGGATCAGTTTATCACGTAATGATGCGTTGAAGTAAAATACAAACAAAAAAATGTAAGTCAGAGAATATATATTATCACACAGATAACCCCCTTACCTAATATTTGAAAAACGGTCCTAAAACTCTCAACTCAATCCCTAAGAATTCCAAAGTATATTGTTTCAGAAAATTAAATAATCTAGATCATATATTTTATTTCATTCCAGGTAGCTGAATACCTTTGCCGCGAAATGGTAGCAGCAATAATATCCCCACACCTCCTCGCGACATCCACATTCCGTCAAAAAATACACTTCCAATACACTTTGTGGGGGTACACCCTTAACTCGGATCTAGAGATGTTTATGAATATGCGACCCGACGCCTGCAGTCCCGTCGGAAGACTTGTCTTAGAACATCTAATGGCTTTCCAGAAAATATACAAGGTCACTGGAGCGTCGAAAATTCCAGAAAACTCGCTCGATGATAGCTCTTTAGACGTTGACACTTTAATCGATGAAGAATACCAGAACGTGGAAAGTGAGGAGGTGGAATCGATTTTGACGGAAGAGGGTACATTACTGTCAGCTGAGACGGAGTCTATGTATTCTGTGTCAACTGTATATGCAGCAGGCAGCAAGCTATCGAAGGACTCGAGAAGGAATTTGTTTGATGTCGTGACTCGAAGTAATATTCATATTAGGAACGAGGTCAAGTCGAATATTAGGAGGATAACTAAAGGATCGCAGTTGTCGACAAAACAGGTAATTATCGTAAATATTTTTTTATTCTCACAGGAAGCAGAAGCTGTTATTATGCTAAAAATGCCTACGAATATTTTGCTTTGAATGCTAGCACACTCAGTCGATATCGTATTTTTTTTAAATCGGCGGCGCGCTACTTTTCATTTGGATATACAGCTCTAAAGTGTCACATTGCCGTTTAAATATATGAATTCGTCTGTACTAAAAAAAAACAAGTCGTGGGATGTGTTACTATGCCAAAATATTAGTAAGTCTTTATCCACCTCACCCGTATAGCTGTCAATGTGTAAACAATATGGAATTTCTTCCTGTTATTATAAACTACGTAAACCGATTTAAGAGCCATTTCACAAAATCACGCAACTGAAGTTTAGGTAAATGCGCTGGCATCGCTTGCACAAGCGGAAGAAATGACGACGGAATAACATGACTGTGAGTAACATATTTTGATACTTGCACTCATAAAGAAATATAAGTTGTGATTTTAAAAATTATGTGAGTGGAATGAGTAAATAATCAATTTACTGTCGATTATTTACTAGTTTTATGGGACAGAAGTAGGCATGCACGTTAAAAAGTCTACCTACATTGTGCATCCTATATTTAAATTTTATCCTTGTTGAATGTTGAACAAAAAATATTAATATTTGAATCATAAATTCCAAAAATAAATTTAAACATTGAGGGGCGTATAATTATATAAATATTTGACGTTACGGCATTGATCTTGTTTTTCTAGGGTCTATGATTTCTGGGATTAGGCAATCATTGTAAAATCATACCAATTTCGGAAGCATTTATACTTGCCAAAAACATCATCTTTATATTTTATCCTTACTACTTTAAGAGGAAAATCAGGTCCAGTCCACACAGCAAATAAACATGTATTTTTTTCTAGCAATATGCAACTGGATAGTGCTAGTCATGATTTTGGTTCATTTCTACTTGAGATTGATCCAATTTGAAACATTTAAGTTTCTTTTCTCATATGGCAATATCAGGATCTATTCCGAAAACGGAGCTAAGGCATTTTATTTCGACTAAACCTTCATTGCACAATCCGTCAGCGTCGCTCCCAAAAAACAGTATTCCATTTCAATGAAAAGTCCATACTTTTCCATGACCGTGTTTTCTTGTACGCTGAGGTGAAAGCCTTTGGTTCATTGTCTCTGCCGTGTTTTACTGAGGCAATGTTATCCAATTTGTATGTATAGTATAATCTCACTAATCCTGCACTTTTAAAAAACAGAGTGCCGGATTATTGGAATGTTCGGATCACTGGATTATAGAGAAAAAAACATAATAAATAAAATAAAACTAAATCGTTTTTACATTTATCCAGCCATCCATCGTTGGCCCAAAAATCTTGTTTGGTAATTTTTTTATAAAATTTGATTGCTATTGCTTTCAGAATTTCTCCATATAGGGGAGTAGGTTTATATTAATTTAGATAGGAGTGTGTTTATAAAGCTGTTGCATGAACCACATGTAAAGGGCGTTTTCCATCTTTGGACAATCACCAACGCTTAATGTTTTACGCTTTCCTGGCCCAGATTCTATCGTCTTCCCGTGGTCTACTATGCTTTTTTTCATAAGATCGTGTATAGCAGCACGCCCAATACCACATGTTTTCTCCACTATCTTACTTCTTTATAATATCCATTTTATCTTTCAAGTCTAGTATCTTGAGTTTTTTGTTTATTTAACATATTTAACTACACACTATTCTTACTTTAAAGAAACAGGTGAACTATATTACAAAATTACAAATTTACGAGAGAAAAAATTATAGTCATGTGTGGGATTCGAACCCGCGTCTATCCACCCCTTCGAATCCCGCACATGACTAAATTTTTTTCTCTCGTAAATTTGTAATTTTGTAATGTAATTCGCTTAGCAGGCGTTATTATAACTTGACAATATTAAAAAAAAAGGTAAACTATGTACAACGAAGAGACAAAGACTGTATAGTGACAGCCTTAAAAACAGATAAATGGTCAGCTAAAGAATGCTATAAATAAATAATAGTGTTCAATGATAGTTAAAAGATAAGACTAAAAGTTCACAACAAAAATAAACTAGGTTTTTCCTTGAAGAGAAAAAATATCTAGTTAATTCAGAGCACTAATAGGCAGTATTTAAAAAAAATCAAAAAGATAATAAATGACGCACGTGCACGTGATAAGTTTTGAGGTGAGACTGCTAGACGACAGACTTCGCGGCACTGGAGCGCATAGGCGTATAAGTCTAGGGAGGCGCGGGCGGAGGGTGCCGGATTATTGCTCAATTGATACTCTGCCCCGTGGGGTGCCAGGTTAGAATTTCACCACCCCATATCATCCCGTGGGTGTCGTAAGAAGCGACTAAGGGAAAAATACTGGAAGATGGGCAGCAGCGCCTTCAAAAGAACTGCTAACTTTCACTGCGATCCCCAATACGCCTGCCTAGCGTGGGGATTATGGCAAATACCCCCTTAATAGGGGAGGCTGTGTTCAGCAGTGGACGATCCGACAGTTACAGTACAGTACAGATACTCTCAATTTCAGGGCGTCTAGAAGCTTGTTCTTTTAAATTTTCTAAAAATAGCTGTTGTTTCGTTTTTTAACACAATGGTAAAAAGGATCCTTTCGTCCCATTGCTAAAACTAATATAATAATACAAAAGATGTAGTTACTTAAACAACAATACTGATATTATGGACAACAGAAAACTCTAGCTTGTTATTTAAAAAAATACACTATAAACTTGCATCTAAGCGTCTCGCGTACGGAACGTCGGAGCTCGGCAAAACGAACACAGGTCCTACCTCGATGGGCGCTCGCGCCGTACTGATCGCCTCGCGCTTGTACATCTTAATTTATGCTAATTTAGAGTTACATTAAATATGTTTTCGTGTCTAACATAACAGAGTTAATATTACAATTATTTGAGATCATATTAATTGAAGAATGTACTTTCTTTTGGTATAATATCTGTATGGAATTACACTTTATGTTATCGCCATACTTCTATTCAACGCATTTTGTTTGCATTAGGTTCGTCAATTAGCTGTCACTTTCTTTCATATGACATATTGGCCAATTGAGCGATCTCCTGTCTCTTTTCCCCCTCCAATCCTTTGTCCACCACGATGCACCTAACGCTGCGGAGGCAGTTGCCCTTGAAAGACAGTCTCAATGACGATCTACCGCTGACCGCATCCCAGTGGATATATTTAATTTAACCTACCGCAAGTACATACGTGAACGTATAATCGATTTATGTGAACATTTATTATTGTGAGAATTGAAGTGTGACATTGTCAGTTTTTCTGCGCTGCGCAGCCAGGACTTCCAGTGCGTGAGGTGAAGGAGCCTGCTGAACTATCTAGAAGGTGCGTGGGTTTCCATTCTTCTTCTTACCTAATCATCGCTCATGGCCAGGATATGTCTATATACACTCGAGAGCAATGAATCCGGGTCACTTAAAGAATGTTAAAAATCTCGGAAACTAAAAATGATAGGTTAATGCAATAAATTGTATTTAATACACAATGTAATACTCCTTAAATGAAAGTAAAAAAAATATGAGTCACCATACATTTTATTATCACAAAATTACATAAAGAAAAAAACTGCTGATCTCTCCTTAAAACAAAAATAGGAAACATGAAATTTTTGAACTTTATTACGATTTTCTTGAATTTTAATACTTCGTATTGCCTCCTCGTGCTTCCATTACTGCGTTTACGCGGTTTGGCATGCTGTACACCAAGTTCCTTATACGATTTTGGGGAATATTCTCCCATTCCTCTGTGAGAGCAATTTTGAGCTCACGAAGCGTGATTGGGGGAGGGTTTCGTTGTTTTACGCATCTGCCTAGCTCGTCCCAAGCATGTTCGATCGGGTTGATATCCGGGCTGCGCGCTGGCCACTCCATACGAGTAATGTTCATCTCTTGAAGGTAGTCATTCACAATCCTACCTGTATGAGGTCGGGCATTGTCATGCATAAATATAGCATCCTCACCTAAATTGACCATAAATGGACCAACGTGATCATTGAGGATTTCTTCCACATATCTTACGCTAGTTAAAGAGCCGTTTTCTATGATCACCAGCTCTGTGCGACTTTCAGAAGAAATTCCGGCCCACACAAGTACAGACCCACCACCGTAGGCTACTTTTTCTTCGATGCATGCTTGCTTGAATCTTTCCCCTGGTCTTCGATACACTCTGTGTCTTCCATCGTGCTTGTAGAGCATAAATTTTGATTCGTCGGAGAACATAACTTTTGACCAATCTTCAATACTCCAATTTACGTGGCTCTGGGCATATCTTAGTCTCGAAATACGATGCCCACGCTCCAGTTTAGGGCCGTTTGCAGGTCTAAGGGGTTTTAAGTTAGATTCAGCAAGCCGACGTCTTACTGTCCATGCACTTGGGTTACTTCCTCCGAGGCGTCGAAACTGATTGGTGAGTTCAGTTCCTGTGAGAAAGCGATTTCGAAGCATGGTGTTCACCAAGTATCGGTCTTCTCGTGCTGTGGTACACCTGGTTCTGCCCGTTCCTGGTCTGCGTAGGTTAGAACCAGTTTCTTCGTAACGTCGGAGAACTCTTTGTACTGTTGACAGCGACACACCGACAGTCCTGGCTGTATCGCGCTGACTCCGGCCGGTTTCCAGCATTGTAAGTATTCTGGTGCATTCTTCAGGCGTAAGCGACATAATTTCAGCTTGAATAATGAATATAGAGCACTATCAACATGGTTTATGTACCCACATAAATGACAGATTACAAACAAAAGCAAAACCAAATGCTGTAATTTCGTAGTTCCATCTTCGAAAGTGGCCCTTTTTCAAATTTGATTTTTTTATGATATAACTTTACAATAACTAAGAAGTTTTAATACCTTCATTTAAGGAGTATTACATTGTCTATTAAATACAATTTATTGCATTAACCTAGCATTTTTAGTTTCCGAGATTTTTAGGATTCTTTAAGTGACCCGGATTCATTGCTCTCGAGTGTACATGTGGGATTATTAATTGTAATCAGTGACCTAGCGAATTAATAAGAAAAAGATACAGTCCACTTAAAGTATTAGTATTAACGCAATAAAGCCTTCGGGCACATAACGCATCCCGCTGGTGGTCAAATATAAACTTTGGCCGCTTCACTTTATTTTACGCAATAAATCGTGTTAAACTGCTGATATAATTCGTAGAAATTGACGCACGAACTTTTTTTTTTCTATAAGGATGATTAATTATTGATATTCTGGTACATTATGTCGCAACAAGATTATATGCCTGAATTAATAAGAACTCTGAAGTTGGCTATGTGTACCATAAAACAAGGTGCGGGAGATTGGTCACTACAAAATAATTAAAGTTATGTTTGTAAATGTAGTACATTACTCGAAATTAGATTATTCTATTTTTATCAATTATTCAATAAATTGTAGATCTTTCCTGTGATAGTAAATTAAGCGCTTAAAATCTTAGATTACGCGCGTTAAACGTGAAATGGCTTTTAAGTGATCAAAACAAACAAGCTAATAATTTTTAGGGTACCATACAACTTTTTTTTTTTAATGCTTGATAGGCCTTTGACCACTATCTCACCTGATGGTAAGTGATGATGTGGTCGAGGATGTTGTGCAGGCTAACCTAGAATTACTGGCTCTCAAGGACAGCTGCCGGAACACACCGTTAGGTGCTTGGCGACAGATTTTCAACTTGAGGGTGGCAGCTAGCCAGGCGGGCATTCGCAAAGTGCCCTACCACCATGCTGTAACGACTGCCATCCTAAGACAACAACCGGGACCGACGGCTTAACGTGCCTTCCGAAGCACGGAAGCGCTCAGTAGTAATGTCACCAGCGGTCACCCATCCAACTCCTGACCGCGGCGGACGTTGCTTTACTTTGCTGATCGATTCAGAATGGTTAAGCAAACTTCGCTACGAGCGCTTCAATATCATAATCAATTATTAGTGCGCGTGGAACTAGTTGGCCGCTCCTTAGGTGGCGCATGGGCGAGGGTTAACTACTGCTCGCAACGCTGAGTGAGTACACACACACACACACACACACACACACACACACACACACACACACACACACACACACACACACACACTGAAGTAATATACGTACGCAGAGAAACGCCCCCGCCTCTCCGTCCCACCTCTAACATACCTAAAGCTGGTGATAGACGGCGCGGGCTAGCGCGAGCCGGACGACGGACGACGGACGACGGATCGTCCGCCATATCACGCGCCGTCTAGCACCCCGGCGCGGCTCGCGGCGTGCGTCCGCCGTCCGCGTCCGCGCGATCCATCGCTAGTCGGTTTTTCGACACGAAACAAAGGCGGCGCGCGGCCTGCGGCGCGGCTCGCGCTAGCACGCGCCTTGTATCACCTCTGACGAGCCGAGCCTCTAGACGGTGCAGAGGCATGGTGCCCATTTGGAGTTTAATTTTCTATTTGAAACACATATACGTGAATTAAATGATTATGGACTTTATTCAACTCTATGAAAAGGAACCGTCTATAGGAAATCATAAAGATACAGGTCACAAAAACCACATCCGCGGACGTCGCGGCCTGCGGCGCGGCTCGCGCTAGCACGCGCCTTGTATCACCACAGGCTCGTGTCCGCGCTAGGACGAGCCGAGCCTACACGGACGGCGATCCGTCGTCCGTGGAGGCTCGGCTCGCGCTAGCCCGCGCCGTCTATCACCAGCTTAAGGCGCGGCCAACTAGTTCCGCGCGCACTACAGTCAAAAGTTAATTCCCGTCTCTGAAAAATTCGGCAGTAAGCCCATTCAGTAACACACAGTTAATGGTTCAACTCCATATAGGTGAACATAATCTGCATCGAGTTGCTGGTGGTCGGGCACGAGTGGTTCTCGTGCGCGTGCGACACTGAGGGCGTGGCGACGGCGCTGCGGTCGGCGCAGGCGCTGGCCGCGCGGCTGCTGGCGGCGCGATCGTGGCGGCTCATGGTGCGTCTGCTCACCGGCCTCGCCAGGTACACGGAGTGCGCGTACATATTCCAGGTAAGACTCTCTATCTTATGTTTCCCTAGTACAATTCTACTCCAGTAAACTTTGTTTATCGTTTGGATGAGTAGGCGCGGACGTGAGATGATCTCACGCCTCTCTACATTGAAAGCTTTCTTCTGCGATTCCACAGCAGTCTAGAAACCTGATAATCATTTTCAAAATCAAACGCCGTCATATAAAGTAGCAAGCTAAAACCCCATAAACTTATACTACATACCATGTGGTTATCTCTCTCTCTCTTTATCCTCACTCAATTGAAGACTTAAAGAACTCAAAGTGAAGACGCGCTTGTCCACGATTTGCCAATATTTTGGTCACGTACTACGAAAGGGCGAAAAACGTGTGTTCTCAACCACAATGGAAAACGTTCACGAGGTGGATCCCCAACCAGATGGACGGAGCAGATTGTGGACTCATCAGCCGTCAAGTTTCATAAAATCGTGCAGGATGCGATGAACGGAAGCCGATGGAGGCAGATCATCGGATCTGCGATGCGGACAGACAGAAGGACAGACCATCCAATGATGACCACGATCCTCAGCCTCGAGGGGACGACTACAAAGAGAGAACCACAACTTTCACTATAATCGATGTTTGATGTTTTCAGGCATTGAGGGACAACCATCAGTTCGAATTTCTACTTGGCCAGTTCGACTACATGCTTGGACAACAACCTGACAAAATTGCCGAGTTCAAACAAGGACTATTGGATTTCCTCAAGACCCACTGTCCAGGAGACACAGATACTTACATCATGGTGGCGTTGCATTTCAATATGTACGCAGAAGCGGCTAATGTCAAACAAAAACAAGCTTTGAATCTGATTGAAGATCTACAGAAAATGGCTTTGGATGCGGCTAAGGTGAATTTCAGTTTTTTTATGCCCCGACGGATTTTGAATGTTATGCTGTAATGACTTTGGTCACTATCAAAAGTCCAGAGAAGAGTTTAATCTTACGGACTATGTATGTGAGTGAGGGAGGCAGTATATTTTTAGGCGATCGCATAAAACCTTTTGAAGCGTTCGTAGCGAAGTTTGCTTAGCCATTCTGAACCGATCAGCAAAGCTGAGCAACGTCCGCCTCGGTCATGAGTTGGATGGGTGACCGCTGGTGACATTACTACTGAGCGCTTCCGTGCTTCGGAGGGCACGTTAAGCCGTCGGTCCCGGTTGTTGTCTTAGGGTGATAGTCGTTATAGCATGGTGGTAGGGCATTTTGCGAATTCCCGCCTGGCTAGCTACCACCCTCAAGTAGAAAATCTGTCGCCAAGCACCTAACGGTGTGTTCTGACAGCTGTCCTTGAGAGCCAGTAATTCTAGGTTAGCCTGAACAATATCTTCGACCACATCATCACTTATCATCAGGTGAGATAGTGGTCAAAGGTTAACCTATCAGGCATAAAAAAGCCCCTGATTGGTTTAAAGATTTTAAAACCAATCAGAGGAGCCAGGTTTTGTAACATGTCGGTAGATTTATTGTATAATGACATACAGCAATAACTAACATACAGATAACAAATTTGACGTAACTGGATTGAATCCTGCGGTTAGAATCATGCAAATGTCTATTTGCATGGTATTCATGCATATGGTCGGTCTAAGAAAAAGACACCATGATAGCAATATGAAGTCATCTATGACGTCACATCCAGCTGCATATAACGCTCACAGAAAAGTAATGCAGCGTGTGCCCGTCAACACAAATTTAAACAGTTACATGAGTAGATTGTATGTTGTTGTGTTAAGAGTTTTATATGTAAAACAATCTTGTTCACCAAAGAATGTCTTGAAATTTTATAATACTTACGTCGATAATTGAAGTAAAGTTTAATTTGGGTTAATTGCAAGGAAGCAGATTGACAGTTGATAGATGTCGTTAGCGCGGCTGGTACTCAGTTTAAATTGTTTGTGTGCAAACAGTGAATATTACCCCGATCTATGGTGCACATCCCCGAAAGCACAGTTTGCAAGATATAAACCGCAATAAATAAAAAGTAATATAAAATGGAAGCTACTGAGTCATGTTGAATACCCTAATTTATAATAATTATTCCATCAATTATTACTTTATTGAGACTTTATCTGACAACTTAATCATCGTTTAATATCATAATATATTATCAACATATCTCGATATCAACTTTGATTAAAGAAAGAAACTTAAGGATCATTGACGAAACTAAAAATACTAAACCAAAGTTCTCACAATATTTCGCATCGCTCATATACCGCTAGCATGTTTCTAATTTCGTAATGGACATCGTAAATAAAATAATTCTAGGAAAAAAAACTCGCTCCATGTTTCAGGCAACATCAAAAAGGCCATTCCAACCTCCAGAGTGGCTACAAATCCACGACAACGCTTCCACCCGATCTCTGCTTGACACAGCTTTGAACCATTGCA
The DNA here is from genome assembly GCA_963854805.1 of Plagodis dolabraria. Classification (NCBI taxonomy): domain Eukaryota; kingdom Metazoa; phylum Arthropoda; class Insecta; order Lepidoptera; family Geometridae; genus Plagodis; species Plagodis dolabraria. The sequence continues at coordinate 21,195,863 of OY978448.1, read as the reverse complement.
CCGACGCTTGCTCACTCTACCTTCAAGCTGGATGTACTGGATTTGCGGGAGAGATGGCGACACTAGCGCAACAAGTAGCACTACAGATATCGCTTCTGAATGCATCGCCCACGCGGTTGATACTGAACAGAAGTACTGCTCAAATGTATCGTTTGGTTACCGAATATTTGACGTGAGTATTCAAGTTATTAGTTATTCTTTTACATATATATTAATACATTCAGATATAACACCGACGTAAAGTCAGTCAAATTTATACTTAAATCCCGCACTTGGCACCTGGTCCCAATGTACGCAGCACACTCGCTGCATTACCCCGTTGTCTTTTACATATATCTTAATTCTTCACGGGAGAGCTGATGACGTTAGTAGCGAATTTCCAACGGATCCGAATACTAAAATGGCGGCAAATGCAAATGAAAGAAAAATTTGTTAAGTCATCATGAGACCTGTCGTGATGCAGGGACACGTGAAGGTTGGGCGATTAAAGATGGGAATGAAAGAAGGTTAAGATGAACGTGTAGAATTTGGTTTGGAATCGATAGCTGAATGTGTTCCACTCAAGTCAAATTTGTACGTACACAAAATTTGAATTAAATGTGTTCATTAATATCAACGTAATAAATATGATTTTGTGCTAAATGCGATCTGACCGTGCCAACACAAGGATAGGAACAAATCAAGCAGAGACTGAAGTTCTGCCTGGCAATGCAATATTATGATGACATGATGAAGCTGGAAGGTGGTCAAAGGAACTTTGCAATGAAACCACACAACCTCATCAGCATCAGCATTCTGGTTCCTGAAACACAGTTAAACCATAGTTCGGGAACCTATGGGTTCATTGTATGTACTGAAATCAATGTATGTCAATAAAATAATATTTGTTTGTTTGTTTGTTCATCGAGTTTGGGCTCACATGAATTGTCTTGAAGAGTATGTTTTAAATTTTTTGTTATTTTTACTAACAAGAACATAATAAAAGCTTGTTTATAAAAGGTTATATTTGAGAAAAGCTTGTTCAATTTAATTATTTACACTGAAAAAAAGACAAAATAATTGATTAATAATTTAATACTCTTCAAAACAATTCATATGAGCCCAAACTCGATGAGGTTGTGTGATTTAATTGCAAAGCTCCTTTGGCCACCTTTCAGCTTCGTCGTCAGATCAGCACCATGTTATCATAATATCGCATTGACATGCGATTTACATATGTATGCAAAATTTCAGCTCAATCAGTAACCGGGAAGTGAATCAAATTTAATTTGCAAGATTTGATGAAAAACATCGGGACAGGTGAAACTAAATAAAAGCTTGTAATATGGCCACTGTATGGCGTGCCCATTGATCATTGCCTTATAACCGACGACGGATGATTATTTGTCCGTTATTTTGCTATGATCGACAAACGATTTGCACTTAAGGCCCGGGCTGCGTTCGATTTCACTGGACCGAAGGACACAGAACACCAGTTTCTTCTAGGCTTAGATTTATACATTTCTTAATTATTTATGTTTCAGTTTCATGGAAGGTCTAGTTCTGCTGTCAGGGCGATGGGGTGAGGCTTGGAGGGAGTTGGCGTACAGACGCGCTCTCACTAACGACCAGGCGTATTTGCGAGATATGGCGGCGTACAGACCAGACGTAGCACACGAATTTGTTAACAGGTAGGTAATCTTCTAATATGTTAATAACAAGCGTCTACAAAAGGAGTTCGCTCGCATAGTGTTCATATTTATATTCATATAGCGCCCCCTCTTCGTTATATTTATGATGAAAATACCCTGTATGTCCAGGAGGTCTACTCCCAAAATCGAAGTTCGAAGTTTCGTTTCGGATCGAAGTAACGACGAACATCGAACTTGTACACTACCACCAAATAACTTCGGATGCGACTTGTACGGACGTTCTTCGTTTCGGATACATAGACAAATATTATACAGAAGTGATGTTGAAATCTTTGGGTCGGTTCTTTATGGTAGACATGTAAAAACCGGTGAATAAATCAAAAACTAATAACCAAAATGAATTTGTAAAGAAGAATGTTTCGATAATTAATAAACTATTTATTCATGTATGTGTATGTAGAATTTAATGTATTCTACAATTTGTTTCCTGCCAAATAACATTTGACAATACGGGCAATATGTCAATTCACGAAGTACGGATCGAGCTCCTGGTCAACGAAGTTCGAAGTTTCGTATGACGGATCGCACCTTTTCTTACCACGTACTTTTCTTACCACGTAGTAAGAAAAGGTGGGAACCGTCATACGAAACTTCGAACTTCGTTTTTGGGAGTAGAGCTCCTGGTCTACTCCCAAAAACGAAGTTCGAAGTTTCGTATGACGGATCGCACCTTTTCTTACCACGAAACACTTTCGGATCCGAACTTCGATCCGTACTTCGTGAATTGACATATTGCCCGTATTTGACCCTACTCCCAAATGTTATTTGACATTTATTACTTCGTATTTAGACAGTAAGTTGATTATGGATGAATGATAATCTCATGATAGATACGCCCTACTGTTACGTCTGTCAGAGTATCACTGCTTCAAAATATAATTATATATATATAATATGTATAATGGTGACGCGCTTGGTGGTGGAAGTAAAAGTTATGGAACATGAATGTACAAATACCTTTGTATACAAGAGTCGCCGTTACAATAAATAAGAAATCATTCTTGTGTTTTCAAGAATATGTTAACTTAATTTAGGAACGCGTTGCATGGTTGTTCATAAAATGCAGCGCGAGAAATAGGTACTTACGTCAAAAAGAAGAAGCCCCAAAAATGGGTCTGCCACTTGAGAAAATAAAAACATTCTGACGAACGGTGTGTATTGAACATATGGGCTTATCTACTAATGTAAGTCCATGGTTGCATTCTAGTTTTCATATTCGAAGTAGAATCTATGAAAGAGTTTATAGTGTTAGGCATCATTCAATTAGGTTCTTTGTTTCCTACCATCACTCTGAAAAATACTTGTTTACTAAGAAAACAAACTGTAGAATACATTAAATTCCACATACACATTCATGAATAAATAATTCATTAATTATCGAAACATTCTTCTTCACAAATTCTTTTTGGTTATTAGTTTTTGATTTATTTATCATATCTACCATAAAGAATCTGCCCAAAGATTTCAATATCACTTCTGTATAATATTTGTCTATGAATCCGAAACGAAGATCGTCCGTACAAGTCGCATCCGAAGTTATTTGGTGGTAGGGTACAAGTTCGATGTTCGTCGTTACTTCGATCCGAAACGAAGCTTCGAACTTCGTTTTTGGGAGTAGACCTCCTGGACCTACTTAAGTCAAAATGTGATAATCCATTCAGCAGTTTTGGAAATGAGTGTTTACGTTTAAATTTAAATTATATGGATTACTTGTTACCTTATTAGCAAGTGAATAAATAGTAATGAAAACCTCTAAAATTCTTACCTTTTCATAAGGCTGTCACTAGGCAACTAGCACAGACGAACGAACGGACGATCGGACTGACGAACTAATGTACAGACATGACAGATATCGAAGTGACAGTTTATGATATATTCCTTGATTTGAGTTTCATATCTGGATACCAAAAACTATTTTCTATTTTTTTATTTGCTACTTAAATATGTAACCCAAATTGAAAAATTGACGTTGTTTTTTTGCGTGCTGTAAATGAGCATTTTCACCTTTGCATGATTGTTTGCAGGTATAAAGCGGAGAGGAATAAAACATCCTTATCTCAGACAGCCATGACTGAACTACGGAATCTGTGTCGATGAAAAAGTGCGTAAAGAGACTGAACTCTAATGTGAATTTAAATATTCAAAGATAGGTTACTACTATACTTTACTATTATATTCCAATAAGTGTTTATGCTCACTGTCGAGTCATTTAAGAGTTTGGTCGTTTATAGAGCGTAGTCGGTAACCTAAGAGACAGGCCAAAGTGGTCTGTCATACAAACAATGAAAATGCCAAAAAAATATACTTGATTGCAATTTGTTAGATTTTATAATGTATTGTCATAGTATCGTGATTTTCAATAATTTTGTATTTGAAATATTAATATTAGGAATTATGTACCTATGCTTGATAAGTAAAAAAGTTATTTACTAAAACTGAAATTATATAATTGATTACTGTGATAATATTTTGATGACTGATGTAATTAATAATGCTATATTTTTACAAATATTTGCTTTAATACTCTCAATAAATGAATAATGCATTGATATTTAGTTTTACACATGAAACCAACCTAAAAAAATCTTATGTAATGGCCAGAGGAAGAGACAATCTCAAATTCAACATTTTACAACTTTTTTTTTTCTTGCTGTTAGGTTTGGCTTATACCACTATCTCACCTGATGGTAAGTGATGACGTGGCCAAAGGTGTTAAGAGGCTTAACCTAGAATTGCTCTTGGCGACAGAGTTTCTACTTAAGGGTGTTCGCTATCCATGGACACACGCAAAATGCCCTTCCACCATTCGGTGAAGCTCAAGCCCGCGGCGGGATTCGAACCATGGATCTGCTGCGCGAAAGTTCATAGCAAATGCCACTGAGCCATCACTGCTTCAAAAAACTTAGGAACTTCACAGCTAATTTTGTGCTGTAGAATAGTTCCTCGTGTATAAGGTTTTTTCTGGTTAGTCTATATATGTGGGATAGAAATAAAATAACAAATTACTTAAAATATATTTTTATTATAAATTAACACAAACCCAACACAAGACATTGGCTACACCCTATATAGTGAGAGAGATTATAAAGCCCTAATTTAGGGTACAAGTGAAAAGAACCTCAGTCCTTCTAATACTTGAATATTGATTCAGTACCTCTCCATGTAAAATTATAAAAATATATAGAAATAAAACAATCAAAATGAGTAGCAACATCAAAAACTATTTGAATTAAAAAAATCTTAATCTAATATCGTAAGAGATTTTGCAACAACAATATCACAATTAAATAGTGTTAAAATTCTATGGAAACGAATAGTTACGAGTTTTCAATATGCTGATTTTGTTAGGTGTGGAATATGTTCAACCACTTTTCTTAGGTTGGTATAAGATGATCAGAGAAACCATTGGTTTGTCAAGCATTTATTGAAATATCATTATTTCTTAAAAAAATATATTACTTCGCTTTGATGAACGTTCAGATGAAGTCAAAATCTGTATGTGAAGTATTATACTCTCATGTCTATTAAGTAACATCTCTTATGTTATTTTGTTTTGTACTTTGTAATATTAACTATTTCATAGTTAGTATAAAGCAAAAATTCAGAATTCGTAATTTCAATTCTACGATACCTATTTAGATTCCTATATTTGCAGCAATATGCAGATATAGTGAACTTATATTTTAACACATTATATTGGCAAGGGACTGAGGACACATTAAGAATAAATTGGAATGTTATTCATAGTAAATGCTTTTTCAAAAACATTTAGAAACGTCTATAAGTATAATGCTATCAAGTCATTTTAATATTGTTCCCGAAGTATATGTAAGTAATTATATTTACATGAAGTTTATTTATAATACATTTTATAGATAAAGTGTAGATAGGCCCCTATATTTTATTATATCGAATGAAGGAAACTACGGAGACCAAATTCATAATGTACTTTATATTATCCGAGTAAGATTTAGGATCACTAAATTTTGACACTAAGTAGTGAATTCGTACGAGAAAAATGCGGTTCTCCGTGGCGATAATTCTGTAATATGTGTAGAAAAATAAATTTTAATACTTATTTAATTTTTTAGGTTACTTTTTTTAATTTTTACTCTTCAAATAGGTTTATATTCTTAAACTTTTAATTTCAAGGTCTATCATTTCAAAGGGCAGTGTAATGCTGAGATTCGATTTATATACATCTGCCACTTTGAAGAATGAACAAGCAACTGTTCATATGTACAATTTAATATTCACATAAGGAAAGTATTTTCTATGTACGTTTAATCTACTGATTGGCTTACTTTTAAATGCTTTATTTCAAATAAGAAAAATATTATTTTTTGATGAAAATTCGAACGCCCACACATTCAACGTACTATAAAGTTTATATATTAGTATATAGAAAATAATTTATTTATTACTAGTCATGTACTTATGTGTAACTTTATGTTTTATTTTACTACATAATTGACTCCGGTAACGCAGTATGCTACTCTATCTACTAGTTATTGTACTTAGTGGTAGCTTTGCAAGTCTTAATTAATATTATAAACAAAGATTCTAATATTTTTGTAACAAAAGTAAGTATAGATACTTTGGCAGTAGCTACATAGTGAATAATTGAAATTTTGAAAGTTATATTATAATAAATTGCTTATCGATTTGAGCAAATAAATTTTAATCGAGTGCTTAACGCCATCTATCAAGCATATGGAGAAATTAAGACGTAATTGGGAAATGAGTAACGTTTTAAACGTTGATATGTTTACGTACTGGGACGAGGTATTAGTTCCCGAAGTTTCTCTGAAACTCAAAATACCTTATACTAACATATTTACAAATTATAATAACTGCCCTTATGGCTTAGACACTTCATTCTTCAACAAACCACAGTCATTGCATCTTACATACGTTTAAACATTATTTGCATACTAGACATCATCACAGTCTTCTCACATTTCTTAATAAAACTAATTATTATACTACTTTGACACATTGTTTTGTCAAAAAAAAAAAAGATGAAGCTATTCACAAAAGGTTCATAGTAAATGTTCATATTTCTGAATCAAAGCAGGTACGGAATACGGTGTAGTAGCAAAAATGTACGTGACAACAATGTGAATGATACTTAAGAGTAAAAAAATAACAATATACAAGTATAGCATCTGATTCAATGAGCTTAAAACTATAAACAGTTCGAAACAGTTTATAAATACGTCTTACTATTAAACAATAAGTTCAACATAACCTACAGGTCATGTTACGTCACTATCTCTGACGGCTGCAATCTGCATTCACTATAAGTACACATAAACTTAAAATGAGATTCCTGTCTTTTTGTTTCTGGATAAAATAAGGTCTAAAATCACAAATCACTTAACCAAGGCAATGCAGTTTGGCGTGGCAGGTAAAAAATAAATGCTGTGTTTCATTAAGCGCCATCTGTTGGTCAAATAGTCGAGTTAAACTACATGTGTGGCACGGTAGGTGTGCCGTTCTTCTAAAACCGTTTGTAGTGTGTGATGTACGTTCTCTGGCAGATGATCCAGTAACATTCGAGGCATTACTTGTAGTTCCATGAAGTCTTCTGGACACGCCCATCGCATCTCGTACGTTGGCTCTTGCGTGCGCACTTTTCTGTGATAAACAAAACTTTTCTAAAATCTCAATCTAAACACAAATATTTAAAATTATATAAAAAAATAATTTGATACCTTTCCTCGTCTCCTTCATTGCTGTTATCAGACATGTAGGAATAATTAAGATGTTAATTAAATAAAATAATTGACTTAAAAATAGTGATGACTTTTAATGTTTATTGTATGTTTACTTAAGTATTTAATTACTAAATATATACAATCGAATTTTGTGCATATTATATAAAAATCGTATTTTCACTGGCTGTAATTTTAAACCTTTTAACCACATCAGTACTCGAAATGCTTGGTGCCTGAATAATGGACAAAACGGTATTAGTTTTTCAGACGTCTGAAAAAGACTAGGTTCTACTCAATCTAGGAATCCTACCGGGTGCCAACGGTATATTTATCTCGAATATTTAATCATCTCATTATCATCTTCAATTATCTCGGCTCAAGGAAAAGTCAGTAAGCTCAGCTGAAGGAAAAGAAGTAGTGAACATGAGTGAATAGAGCTTACTTTTCAATGCCCATGCGCTTGCGTCGAACGATGTGCAATATCCGTCCAGCAGTGAAGAGTCTGTTCGATGAGAATCTTCGCGCGAACACGTCACGCGACACTAGCGCCGCCTCCTGGAAAGTATTGTAAATTATCGAATTAACAGCATGTTTGCAAACAAAATATCAGATGTCGCTATTTTCAAACCAATGACAACGTATCGGTTTTGTAGTTTTCTGAGTGTAAATTCGTTGAGTTAGTTTAAGACGTTTTAATGAAAGGAGGCTGCTTTTTTTTAATAATTTGTACATGTAAAACTGCATTATTTTTTTTTAATCGCGTACCTTTACTGGTCATTAAACCCGCCTGATATGTGAAAAAAAGTTGTTATTGATAACGGTCAAAAGGATTTATCATAATGATTATTTTGTCTTAAATAACATAGCATCAAGGGAGACCGTGGAATCTTTTATTTATTTATTTTAAACTTTATTAAACTTATTCAAATTTCTAGTGGATTCGAATTCCGTTAGTGGCCGAGGATAATTAACAAAATCTGTGAATGCAGTCTTACATATTTTATAAATAAAATGAAATCTTCTTTCTTGACCTATCTTCGATTCATAAAGCCGTGGTATAGCCGTGGGACGCCCTGTATATATAGGTCCAGACTGGGACAATGTTAGATAAATATTTTATAAAAGATAGTTAAGTTATAAGTTAAAGAAATCACGTGTAAGTTTAATTTTATTGGCCTTTTTATTGATATTAATTATTATTCACAACACAATTAAAAGCTAAGCAAATAAGTTACCGCAACCAAAAAAAAAACTTAATCACACATGAATATGATAACAAAAAATTGCGTGTTAGGTATATCTACATACAAACAAATTATTAAAAAAAAGAAAACACATAATAACTATGTACCTACAAATGAATATAAGAAGAGCATACGTTCATCGCTAGCGCAAGACTTTTCAAGTTTATACTCAACAAATTCAAACTCAGTAATGTTGCAAACATGATATAGAGATACATGAGTAGGTTTCTGGTTGGTTATTCAGTTTTCCGTTAATAGTATTTTATTTGACGATTACACCAATTAATTGTAAACATAATATATATAAAATAATATTGTTTTGGTAACCTATAATAACCAAATAGATTTACATCTATTCCTACATACATATATATATATACATCTATTACTAGAAAACGTAACTTTGAAATAGACCATCTATATCATATGAACAAATTTTCACTGAATGCTAATGAATAATATTAAATAACAGAAAATTTAGAATTTAATTTTTATATATTTATTTCGTTTCAAAATTACTAGTAACATATGTTTGTAAAGAGTGCGCTAGCGATGTTACTCTTCTCTTCTGCAAGCTACACGTAAAAATGATCACAATCAACTAAACAACGTTGTATTTAGTGAATTGTACTTACCTAAGAACATAATATATGTTCGTCAAAATTAATGTATATTCATTAAATAGATATTAGAAATCTGTATTATTCAAGACTAAGGTATTATACGCGATCCGTAAAGCGTGGGGGTTATGGCAACCCCCTCCCGCCTAATGGCGGATGTCAGACGTTGACGTGAAGGTAATTCATTTGTTTTTTTTTTATTCATAATAGGTTCGCGTTTGATTTTTTATTTTTGGTTGCTTATGATTTGGATTTTAGCCAATTCACAAGTTTTACAGGGTTATTGGTAAAATGCTAACAACCTTGTAGGGTAGACTTCTGCTAGTTCTAACAAACATTTCGAGGTTTCTTTTATATTTTGAAAAAAAAACTTTTTGTGTTTTTTATTTGTTTTTGACCGAATAAGTACGAGGGCCAGCTGATGTTCAAAGTACCTGTGCCTGTAATTTTAATTTTATTGCTTATTTATAATTACTTTGTTCTACGTAAAATACTAATTGAAACTCTATTCAAAGGGAGCTCGGCGCGGTCCAATGTTGCCGCGGCTGGCGCTCTTGCCTAGGGCCTAGGCACTAGTAGGCACAAAATATTATTAAATTATATTTCAAAACAAAAATTTATTCTCAAAATGTTTGTTAGGACTAGCAAAAGTCAACCCTGAGAGGTTGTTAGCATTTTACCAATAACCCTGTATGTAACTGCACGGATAGTTTAACGTAGGTACTTGAGCGAACATAAAGCGCTAATCTAGTTCTACTTACGTAAACAATGAGCGTGTTAATAATGAAGTAACAAGACAAAGCCGACAGGGAAGCGCACGAACACCTGGTACTTAGTAAGGGCACTGACAGCACTCACGGTGGAGACGCTCTGCACGAGAAGCGCGTCCGTCGAGTCGTCCGAGTGGTTCGCCTCCAGGTCCTCGGGCCGGCGCCACGTCGACTCCAGGTCTCGGGCCGGGACGCCGAATAGAGCGTATCCGAACCCGTTCAGCATTATGCGGTACTGGAATAAAATAATTGATACTGTTACTAAGCGAATAACTATTTATTTATAGACAATTTTGCGCCGATGACGCCACCCTTGACGGCAACACCTCTGCTAACCCTGGAGCAGAGATGGCTTTGAGAAAATTCTACTGTGATATGAAAACCGCGCTGGTTTATGTTCTTGAATACCTAAATTATTTAGATATTATAATCAATGCCTCACCACCATATATTGAAATATATTATATATTTAACTGATGATTTTACCTTGATACATTATTTTTTTTATTTATAGCTGATAAGAAAGCCTTTGACCACTATTTCACCTGATGGTAAGTGATGATGTGGTCGAAGATGTTGTTCAGGCTATCCTAGAATAATATGCCAGTGTAGAAGTAAGATATAGATACTCAGCAACAGTAAGTCAAAGTTTAGGTAAGGCCTAGTTTAGATAATAAGCCTGAGAAACACACCAACACTTTACAAAATATCAAATTTACTAGAGGAAAAAAAGTCATGTGCGGGATTGACAAGCAAACACTTTGTTTTGTAGACGGGCAGTATCAGTTGATCTGAATATTGGTTACCTTTGGCAGCTTGGTGGCATGTATAGTCTGTATGATCTTCGTCCGAAGGTTCTCTATGCTGTGGACGCTGAGCCTCATAACCAGGTCATCACCCACGCCGACTGTCATCACGAAGCTCTCCGTGAACCTTGCTGCCTCTCGACTTATTAGACCGGCTAAAAATGGGATTTTTATATATGAAAGTATTATTACTATAGAATAAGATTTTTGAAGTATTGTTCCAAACAATTCATACACATATGCGTTTACACAGGGTGCATGTGGATAGTGTGGATAGCGTTTCAATTGGCGTAGCGACTACAGAACTTAAAATGATATTGAAACTGGCAGTCGCAATTTAGAAATACTAATTCACCAATACTAGATGCGCCGTAAGCCTCCGCGAGCTTACTTGCATAGTGGGGCCATCTGTTATAATTCGGCAAAACTACACCATAGCACTATTTTGAGCTAGTTGGTTGATTGTATATTATGAGATTTATGAGTTAAATCGCGTAGTTAGAGGAGAGCGGTCGACATTCTTGTAACGTAAAGTTCTGTTCAATTACCGATTTCATTGCGTTTTACTGCACAACCTGAAACTATAGTTGCACGTATTACGTTACGACAGTCCTTATTTCGAGTATTGAATGTTAATTTTTGACTGAAATGGTTTTGCCAGGGTTTTCGTCGTTTCCTGTATTTTGGCCGGGCACAGATGACGTCATTGAATACTGTATCACGAACGCACGAATACTGTTACCACAGATCGAGAATGGATGCTTTAATTTTTGATTCTCTTTATACAGCAAATTACTGAAATCTATTTAACAGATGGTGCTGTGTTTGTAACCTGGCAGAAGAATAACTTAAAAATTGATCTAGACTATTAATTTATTTCAATAAGTAACTCTTTGTTTTCTTCTTTTTTTAATGTAATGTGATGTCACAGAATAAATGTGGAGTTAACAAATAAGGTGCTTACCTCTTGGGAGTGAAAGCTGATCTTGATAACATGTTAACTATTTTAAAGGTCAAAAATAAGGTAAAAGTGTGGTGTCACATGAAATGATTGTTTAATATTAAACCATACTGTTTCTTGTAAATAAGCCAAAATATTAAAAAAAATTGGTAGTATAGCGCGAGGAACTACTATCCTTATTACAATGTTACACAAGTATTTTATTTTAAATAACTACAAGTGCAAGGGGTAACTCAGGACCAAGGGGCCGAGTCTACATATTAATATATATATGTTCATTACATGTTCATATTCAGCATAGATTCATTCCGAGTCGATTGCGATTAGAATCGGTAGTCTACTAACCGCATATGAATATGAATCTATTATGAATCTAGGCTGGTTTTAACGATATTGCCATACCACAAAATAAAAACAGAAGAGTAGGTTAAGGTTAAGTCGATGCATAAACACATCTAAAAGAATCTTTAAAATAAACTGAAATATTAAATTTCGTAATTTCAATGGCAATAAGAGACGTTATTACATTTGCAAGTATTAAAAAATGAACGACCGATGTCAGTTGATTGTTTTTCTGGTCTGTAGAACTGCTGCCGAAACACACCGTTAGGTGCTTGGCGACAGATTTTCTACTTGAGGGTAGTTGCTAGCCAGGCGGGCATTCGCAAAATGCCCTTCCAGCCAATGCCACTGTGCTATCATTGCTTCAAAATAATATATAATAATACGGGGTAAGTCTTGTGAAATTATCACGTATAATCAACTTAAATACGAAAAGGCGTGGACTTGTGTGCGTCTTGTTTGTATGCTTGATAAAATGAAAACTTACCTGGTGTAGAAAATGCGAAGACCTTGAGGTGAGGGTACCTGGGTCGTAGTTTTAATCCTACTAATACTGCCACCCCAGCACCCAGACTGTGACCTGTTCACAAAAATAATTATTATTTTATTACCGTGTTGCCACAACTTCGACATTCGGTAACATAATTGTAATTTCTAAATACATATGATTACAAGTTCTATCGCGTGCTAAGCGAAAATCATATTTTACAAATTATTGGAGCAAAAAATGTTATGGCCCGGGCGGGAATCGAACCCGCGTCCTCTGATTTCGCGCCGGATGCCTAAACCGCTCGGCCACCTGGGCACGCTATTTCTAGCTGAAATTCCCGGCTTTCGGGTTCGATTACTGCCCGGGGCAAAAAATTTTGTGCTCCAATAATTGTAAAATATGACAATTGTAAGTGTCATTTATGAAGAAGCCTTGTAGATTGTTACTGCCTTAGTACTTTACTGTATCAGCCGGATTGTCCACTGCGAAAAGCAGCCTCCCCCATTAAGGAGGGGTTTTCCATGATCCCCACACTTGACAGGCATCTTGGACATCAGGACATCAGAGGAGATCGTCATCGTCAGTACGTTTTGCGTTATCTCCAATACTCAATAACTAATTAAAAACCGTAATGACAAACGAAAGAAGCAAGTTAAATAGAAGATTTTCCTTACCAGTGAGTATGAGGTCATAATGCGGGAACTGCTGGAAGGTTCTGTCAAGTACTGGAAGTAGCCTCTTCAGCATTTTGGCGGCACCCATTGACATTCCTTTGTGCGCTGCCGTGTCCTCGGGCAAACCTAAAAGAGAAATAGTTATACAAATAAATACACTTGATCTTACCGCTTAGTAATAGAGTACCTATAATTTTTTTATGCCTTATGTTAGCTTGTGACCACTATCTCACCTGGTGGTAAGTGATGATATGGTCGAAGATGTTGTTCAGGATAACCTAGAATTACTGGCTCTCAAGGACAGCTGCCGGAACACACCGTTAGGTGCTTGGCGACAGATTTTCTACTTGACGGGGGGTAGCTAGCCAGGCGGGCATTCGCAAAATGCCCACCACCATTTTATAACGACTGCCATCCTAAGACAACAACCGGGACATGCATAATAAATACTTATTATGCATTCATCCGTCAGGTCAGGATCCGTCGTCCAGTCAGGTGGTCAGGTGAACTACGGTATCCAAATAGTATGGTAAATCAGATCACGCGCGTGCGTTATGCTTTTATAATGACAGCTATTGTCAAGCAAGAAGTCAGTCGTTCAATTTAGGACGAAATAGGTTGTAAGCGAAAGTAGCAAATCATCAAAAATTGCGCCACCATGCCTTATGAATAAGATACGTAAGTTTGCGTTAGAATACCATCTCATCTCAATAACAAGAACGATTGAGTAATCATCAGAATAAGCTGACTACCTAACAAATCAATCACAGTTAAACACCCCGTCTGCGAATAAAGCAAGTGCTTCCCTCTGACTAGAGAGTAGACAGCAATCAAATGAGGAGATTTTTTCGGTGGAAGACTCTGCATAACAAACATACCTACACACAAACAATCTTCTGAAAGTGAAAACTACTGTTTGGAAATAAAAACGCAACAAAAAAAACTTACCATCGGCTTCAAACTTCTCCGAGCCAGCACTAAAGTCAGTAAATATGTCTCGAAGCGAGATCGACCCTCTGACCGCTACCACGATGCTCTCTCGTTCGTGGTCGGCTATCACGCAGAACGGTAACTGGAAATATGAGAAAACCATGGAACAGGGGGTAACCTGGAGATGTAGATACTATGGATTTCCAAATGCAACTTCCTTAATTTACTCTCATCGTATATTTTACACACAAGTTTGCCAATTATTGGTACTTAATATAAGAAGTCATAATCATCAGCCGGAAGACGTCCACTGTTGAACAAAGGCCTCCCCCAAACAAAGATAAGAGGTACTGTTTCATTTTATATTGACTCAGTGTCGTGAAAGTCTCTGTGGAGAGGAAAAGTCCTCGTCGTGTATTCGACGGTAAACTTACTACGTTGATTTAATAATTTATCAGGCAAGTACCTAGTTAAATCGTAGTTTGGTAAACTTGCGAAGTTGTATGAATATGTCGCCCTCATTAATTTTCTCATTAATAATTAAATAGGTACTTACGTAGTAAGCATGAACTGAGAACTTAGATTAAATTTCAATTCATATAATGTTCATCGGATAAAAAAAATATAAGTATAAATTGTAGTTGCTTTTTATTAAATGTATCTACTAAGTACATAATATGTTTTTTTAAGTTCTGACCTATAAGTACTCGAGACGGGCGTAGAAGGCGAAAAGTCTTCTCCCTCAGTCCCCTGCGGGTGCCGAACACACACCGCTACAAAAAGAGGAGTTGACAACGGCCCCAGGGGCATAACTGTGTTACGGACCTCGGCTTCAGTCGTTACCGAGAGAAGTTGGGGAGAACTACTTATGTGGCTTTGATTTTAACAAATTATGCCTGTTTCCGGAATTAATGTAGGTACTAACTTCAGTGTTTTAGTTTAATCACATCAGATGCCAACCGGTGCTTGCAGGACTTATGCTACTTATAAGTAGTAATATACTAGTAATTGGATATGCAGGTTACCTCAAACACCCGGTTGTTGAAAGAAGCGAAGATGATGTCGTCGGCGGATGCTTTCGACATGTATTTGATTCCAGCGAAGTTGCACATACAGCAGTTGTCATCCGTTACTATTGAATTTTTTGGTCTGTGGAACAAACATACATCCTTCTTTTAATACATTAATAAATTGCGAGACAGATTATTGCTTACCTACCTACCTATTATACGACATTGCTGCCAACGAATGTGTAGAATTTTTAAGGGACAAAATATTCTATTTCCGTCTCCAGCTCAATGCCATATCACATCAAAAGCAGTTCAAGAGAGCTTGAGTAAAATTCCGAAGAGTACGGCTCGAAGGACCCATGCTGGAATCTTGCCTTATTTAGTGGACTGTAGTTTGAGGCTGGACACTATAAAAACTTCGTGCTGAATGGTAGCAAGTAATTTATGTTTATGCACTACGACGATACAAAAAAGGAAGAAGGATGTGAATGACAAAAAACCGCTCTATAGATACCTAAAAATAGAGATACGTAGACAGAGAAACTAATCTGTCTACGTACAGATAAGGAGCTATCCTATCCACAGATGAACAATGTATCTACCCAAAGAGAATTTAATATCTATAGCATGGAAGTAATAAGTACCTTCTTCTTCTTCTTCTTCTTTAGATGGCTTTTAAACGCAGCTTGGCGTTTTTCTGCCAGTGTCAGAGTGTGTAATAAGTACCTACTACGTACAACTAGTACTTATTACTTCCATGATCTATAGTGTTACAGACGTATTATACGGAGATAATACAAAACATTTGTTGCTACGAGTAGCAACAGACTCTCAAAAACGGAGGATGGACTAATGCAGTACTATGCGGGGTACCATACTAGCCCGTTACCCCAGGGTGAAATATTACAACACGGTTAATATTTATGTGATTTTGGTGTTGGTGCAACTTTTACTTATGTCGTTCTATAGGTGCCCTTAGCACACCTACAACTTTTATTGAAGCTTCAGAGTGATACAGTACTGGTGCACTACTCGCGCGTCTTCCAATAAATCTCGTGAAATACACCTGTATAGGTTACGCTGATTGAAGATTAAATAATTGACATTTGGACGGTCACAGAATCCAAAAAGAAGGCAGGGTTTACAGTAGGTATACTTTCTCCCTTTTATTATTTTAATAAGGCATAAGATCTGTGCCTATCCTATAGTCACTAAGATTTTTGCTATACAATCTTTTGAAGTATGAAGTAAACAACAATGAAACTCGAAAATTTAATATCTCCTTAGTCCTCCCAATAATGGGATGAAATCCTGATATCGTGATAAAACACCCTTCCACAATAGGATGTACAGGTATATAGGATGTACAGGTATATAGGATGTACAGGTATATAGGCATGGATGGACAACAGTAAGTAAAATATTACAATAAGTACTTAAATTTTTTATGCCTTATATTTTAGCCTTTGATCAGTATGTCACCTGAGGGTATCTGATGATGTGGTCGAAGATGTTGTTCAGGCTGACCTAGAACTACTGGCTCAAGGACAGCTTCCGGAACACATATTATTTATAATACTATTAAAATTAGCATTCGTAAAATGCACTACCACCATGCTTTAACGACTGCCATCCTAATACAACAACCGGGACCGACGGCTTAACATGCCCTCCGAAGCACGAAAGCACTAAGTAGTAATGTCACCAGCGGTCACCCATCCAACTCATGACCGCGGCAGACGTTGCCTAACGTTGATGATCGGTTAAGAACAACTAAGCAAACTTCGCTACGAGCGCTTCAAAATTGCCATTTCCATGTATTGTATCTTACATTCTTACGAAAACTGAATTAAATTTTGTTTCATAACATCATCGGTTAGTAGGTGTTATATCGTCTTGACAACTTTATCATTACCCAACATACCATCGATTCATATTTGCATTCGTGGAACGTTTAAAGCTAAACAGAATTTTAATCAACACTTGTGTTTGTGAATTGTGTTTGTAATATTTCATTATTTTAATATGTAATGGATTCTACATTTACACGTGCGACGCGGCGGATGTACGTATATGTACTTGTACATACCTACCTAATTTTATATATGACAAATACCTTACTACACGCTTTTATTTTTGTAGTTTTTTTATATGTACTTAGGATGTGTATGATGATGCTAATTTTGCTAACTAAAGAAATAAAATCGGCGAAGTGAGTTTGACTCGCACATTGAGGATTACATTATTTATTCGTAGGGATTATTTTTCTTTTATAAATACATTCTGTTTATACAAAAGAATTTTAGGTAGGTATATGGTTCGAATCCCGCAGCGGGCTTGAGCTTCACCGCATGGTGGAAGACCATTTTGCAAATTTCCGCCTGGCTAGCGACCACCTTCAAGTAGAAAATCTGTCGCCAAGCACCTAACGGTGTGTTCCGGTCGTAATCCTTGAGAGCCAGTGAAATTATGGGTACATGAGACAACTATGTCTCTAACTATATGTTCTCTATCTAACTATGTCTGCAATTCATGACTTGTGACGAAATGCATCTGTTATAGGCAGAGGTTAGTCCGCTAAACATCAGGTGGCCTTGAGCCCCGTCACAATAAAAAAAACGGAATGTATCAAAAAATCTTTTTTTTTTCATACAGTTCGAGATTCGTATTGGGAGTCCGACCCGGGACTCCCAATACGGATCTCGGACTGTTTTTTTCTTCTTCGTCACTTTTTTTTATGTATGCGTTTTCTTATTTTTAAATATTATTCACGTGTGATGATATAGTAGAGATACAGTATGGTGCCGTAGACAAAATTTACTTTTTAATTCATTAGAATAGTAATTATCACATACATATTTTAACAACAATAACGACTGCTTTCACTGTAGTCTCTTGTAGATAATCTAAGATAGGTAAGTAAACATTATCAACCGCATTTGTCTCACGAAACATCAGATTAATATTCAACAAGCTCGCCCACTGAACGTTTGTTTGAGAGTCGCTTCGTAGTAGGTAGTACTGTGTAACATTATAGCAGTTCCACAATCTGAATAAGAAATCCCAAGTAGCTCTTAGAGATAGAACACGAAGCGGGGCACGAGAATAAAAATGACTGCATACGAGTAGTCTTCTTTTGTTAGAACGCTCGACTGATGCAGAGCTAAATTATATCTCTTCCACTAGATGAATAGCCTGACATATCTTCTCAGATTTTTGGAAAAAACAATCATATCTAGGGGTGGTACCTAACACGTTGTAACCCAGTGCGGCGTTTGCTTCAACATACAATATCGTGCGATCACAATCTAGAAATTACACTTGAATTGGTATGGTCTTTACTACGAATAAAATTTATTCGTAGGGTCTTGGCAACCATGGTTTTACCGCACAATATAAGGTAGTCAGTGTACTGTGAAGGTACCGACTCTATCATGTATACATTTGCATAAAGCCTTTATTATTTCTTCTATTTGCTTGTCTAGATCCCATGACATATTTTAAAGAAAATTTATGTTCAAAAAAATCGTAACCCAAAAAGAGTTAACATTAAATATTCGTGGAGTAAATTTATTATCGACGTATAATTCAATTAATTGAAGATATGTTTCGTTTATCTATTGCGAAGCGTCATTAGTCAAAAAAGGTAAGGTTATAAACCTTACCTTTTTTTTAAAACAAGAACGAATGTTGCATATTTCCTTATATATACAAAACTTTTTCTATATCGCGAATAAACCTGCCATTTTTAGGTTATGTGCTCTTTTGATGTGGACCAAACTTAGAAAGTTTTGAGGTACCATTACATTAAAATACTTAATTGTACTTCAGAATCCTGTAAAAAACTGTTCCACTACTTTAGCACCGCTGTGGTTTGAAATAACAAAGTACTATAAAGTTTGTTGAGCCCTTTCTGGCATAGAGGTATTTAATAAAACTCGACACGACCCCATATTTCTTGCATAAGTATAGTACCTACATAGAGAAACTATAAACTGTGTACGATATATTATAAGGATTCCAGACGATCGTAAAAAGGTACGGCTTGTGATAGAAATAGATAGGTTACGTGCTACAATACTTTTTCGATAGCTATGACTCACTATTTACTCGTATAGTATACCTAGAGGAAATATTATAATAGTAGAAGTAGGTACCTACAAAAGGGTACCCAAAATGTTATATATAAGACTTATAAAATATATGACGTTTTGTCAACTTTTTATTTGCATCTAATTGTTGTTTTATTCATGGCATGACGTTAGACGATAGTTTTATAGCTCAACGTTTTGGTACGATTCGGCCAATTAACACTTCAGTAATAAATATATTTTTTGGTAAGTATTAACATCAGCACAGGTAAAAAAACTAGTCAATCAAATACCTACATTTTAAATGGATTCGCAAGCAGAAATTCAAGTTGTATAATTATTGAACATATTAGGTATATATATATAGCCTTCTGGTATAGGAAACGAAGCTCACAATATTTATATTTTTTTTTAGTGAGTAGTTAGATTTAGGGCCCGTTTCAGAATGTCCTAATAAAGTTTCGGGTTGCTATGCAACACATAAAATAACTGAATGATAAAAATGACAGTTGACATGCAGCGCGTTTCAAGCTTTAACCGATGGATAGGCTTAATCGATGACTGTGAAACGCAAAGATAGTGTTTTATTTATTAAATATGTTCTGGGTAGTAAAACCGGAACTTACTCGAACATTCTGAAACAGGCCCTTAGTTACAAGATTTAATTATTTTTGCTTTACCGCTCTTTTTATATAGTATTATTATTATTATGAGTCAATTATATAATTGTTGTAGTCTGTCGTACTTAAACATATCAGATAGGAGTGATGACTGTAGGACAATGTTTGAAATGTATATGATGTGTGTTTCATACAACGAAGGAAGTAAAAGTAGAGAATAAAAAAAGCTAGCTATTAGCTTTGACTCTTATTATTAAGTAGAACTAGCTCTCGAGAATAGCCAAAACACTGCGCTTAGCGACAAATTTTCTGCCATCGTGGCCAGCAAGAAAAAAAATATCACAATGCTCTTTATTATATTTCTAAATATGATTACTAGTACTATCGCGTGCTAAACAAAAATCATATATAAAAAAAAATCTTGTCCCAAGCAGTTTTTTTATTATTAAGTGAGGAGATCAAAGAAGGCGCTCGGCGCTTGATAGTATTTAAGCGTGTTTTTTTCATGCCTGTCTATTACAGTTGCAGTGTAAACATTGTCATTATGCACTGCGCTCGAGACGCACCCCGAGACGTTAGTTGTTATGTCTAGTTTACCCAGTAATTTAATTAGTTACAGTATAAAGTACCCTTCACGCCTAAACAGGTTAGTTTTTGCACACTACTGCTTCGAATCATCATACTCTGCCGCAATATAGCATATGTATCTATTATCCTTTCATCTACTGATAGTCGAGAGATTATCTACAAATAAGGTTATCGAGTCTATGGTGTCATTGTCTCTAATCTACCTCTATACTCCTGATTCTGTTAGTTTTTTTTTATTTTAATTACAGAGAAATGTCTTTTTTACGTAGCTCGCGCCATATACAATGAAATTTTTCATTGCCTAATGAACATGATTTTTATGCATTTATTTCAAATAAATACTCTAAACTTCAATATAATTCTTTACCTTTTATGTAAAATACATTTTACATGTTACTTTTCAATATGAGTATATTCCGGTATTGTAAAACATAACAATACGTTCTTTAAGTGAAATAGTTAAAATTCTTTGTTTTAGAAATAAAATAACATTGTTATAAGAAACTCACCGACAACAGCAGCAAGTCAAATGGCGAGCCAACTTGCAGAACCCTGTGAAGCAGTGCCGATACAGCACATAGGGCCACCCATACGCAGCTATTGAAAGCTTCAAGTAGTGAAGTGCATCATCCAAGTTCATCCAAGGAGGGGTTTCCGAGAACACTTTGTTTACGTCTGTGGTGTATATCGGCTCTTCGTCGTTGAGCATCTGGATCCGACGCATTTCTCTGGTTTCCCGTTTCTGCCGGACCCTTAGTAGAACGCAGCCGGCGACTACATCCGAGGGCACCAGGTCCGTTGAGCGAAACAGGGCACTCAGCAAGGCTAGAAGAGAATTTATGAACAGGAGTTTAGTCCGGAAAAGGGAATATTTTTTTTTTATTAGTCATCGGTTAGCCTCTTATCTATGTCATCTGTTCACCACATTCCAAGAAAAGTATTTATAGGTGTTAAAAGTTTTTTTTAAAATATTATTGGTGGATCGTACTGCTTAATAGTATATTATGATACAAGTGAACTAAGTTGCTCATTATACACCAGGCGTGGGTTGCAGTCCGAGCCGTAGGCGAGGGCGTAAATCCGCCTCGTGTATAATGGCCAACTTGCTCACGAGTTTCATACGCACTTTTTCAACATCCTTGCGAGGAAAAAAATATATATTGCACAAATGCGATACAAACAACAAACGAAAATTATGGAGAATAGTGCGCATGTTTTTTTTTTGGTTGCGGCTGGGTGCGGCAAATGTATGGTTGTTGATTAGGTACATATACTTAGCCTTAAACCGCTTTGTTGTTACAAATCTGTATCACCCGGTGAAATCGAAAATTGCTCTGTTTACTCGCATATAATTTGCAGTTAGGTACTAACTTAACTTTGTAGGGATACATTACCCGGTTAAATTGAAAATGCTTTGTTTACTCGCATATAATTTGCAGTTAGGTACTAACCTTACTTTGTAGGGATAATTCTATTACGCACTAGTGTACAACACTATTATGCACGAGGGTGTTATAGTTCGGTTTATGGCCCTAAGAACTATATAATAAAGCTCCCTTTACGAACAAGGGTGTTGAAAAAGATCGATCGTAACTTAAAAACGCGAGAACTCGGTTTAGTTGCACTACAATCTTACAACACTCTCACATTCGCGTGTCGTCATTAGGTTAATTTGTCGTATGCATACCTAAGAAATATCTTAAGAGAATTAAGGCATAAAGTGACCACCATACTGCGTTCGTTAGCTTCAAACGCAGCAGAGATATTACGAGCTGTCACGGCTAGAACCACGTTGAAATTTGGATTTCGCAAATTACTTTTTAGCTTTCACATAGATACATATTTCGTAGGCTTTCACGTATTATGTGCATCAAAAAATAGTAAATGTAAAAACAGTTGAAAATCGTACATAAAATTTTTGCATTTAGAATGTTTCGTTTAGGTGTAAACAATCATGGATCATTAATAGGCACATGTTAAATGCATTTTTGTACTACAACCCCTTATAATTTATATCACTAAAAATGCTGTAATTATGCTTTTGTTGATACAGAGGTGTTTAAGGTATGGCTTTATAAGGAACCCTTCGCAAACGACTGACTGTCAAAATATATGTGGTTGCTTTATACATAAGTAGACCTTGACGTACCAAAGCATACCAGCCATATCGCTGGCGTCGCTATTTCCTTCTCTCTATTCTGTGGCATTACTTAGAAACCTTTGAAGGTACAGACAAATATTTGATGTTAGGTAAATATTTTCAATGTTGGTTACGCAAATACCAACTCAAGAAATTGTGTCAGAATAGTGCAAACTTAGCTCAAGTAAAATATCTTTCTTTACATTTAAATAAAATGATGACAATAAACTTGCTTATAGTTCCATGACAGGAGATAACTTGTGGAAGTCGGACATGAATTAATTTATGAGGTCCGAGTGCTTTGAATTAACATGGTATCGACACGGTAATATTTATAGATAATATTACCGTGGTATCGACTTCCACAAGTTAGGTACTTATTTCACTTTTCAGTGTTAAAGGAAGATACATTAGCACTTTGAGAGCAGCACGTTGAGCTCTCAAAGTGCTAATGTATTACTTATCCATTTTTATTGTGGACTTGCTATTGAAGTTTCTCTATATCTAGATAAACATCTAGAATGTTTTATTTTACTTACAAAATTATACAATTCGCAAGTGTACGCTAATTAATAGTTTGTAAAATTATCTAATTAAATTGTAAATGTATCTAATAAACAGCTTTACAGTCTCATAAATATTGGTTACAATTTACAATGACGAAGCAGGTATAATCGCGTAGAAGAGCGTGATTTCTAATTTTTTTGCGATTTTAGAGGCATTTTTTTAAGTTTATTTTAGAGATGATGAAAAGAAAAATAAATAATAAAATCGGCTGGAAGACGTCCAATGTCACAACAATCAAACAACACAATACAATGAACAAACGCCTCCCCTTTAGAATGCCAGAAAAAAACAGCAAAGCTTGTAACCATTAAGCCGCGACTTTTAAAATATCATCAGTCCACCTATATAGTATCAAAATATAAAAATATTATTATAAAAGTATTATTTTATTTACCACGTGGGGTGTCGGGATAGAATGCTTCCTCTCTCTCTCTTTTTCTTTCTTCCCCTAGGTGGCGCAAGAGGCTACTGAGGGAAAAATACCAGAAGGTAGGAAGCATCGCTTTCTGA
Organism: Plagodis dolabraria; assembly: GCA_963854805.1. Lineage (NCBI taxonomy): Eukaryota > Metazoa > Arthropoda > Insecta > Lepidoptera > Geometridae > Plagodis > Plagodis dolabraria. The sequence continues at coordinate 21,172,089 of OY978448.1, read as the reverse complement.
AGTACTGAGAACTCTACTGCGATCCATAAGACGCCTGCCAAGCGTGGGGATTATGGCAAAACCTTGTTCAACAGTGGACATTCCGGTTGATGTGATGATGGTGATTTTATATGTTTCTTTATATATATAATTTGGTTTTTGATAATAATGCTTTGCATATTCTATTTCCACAAGTAACAACGAATTAGATCCCTAAAATAACATAACTACTATCCGTGGAGTATTCTATATAACACGACACAGCGTTGCTACATGACATGACATGAAAATGCTTCACCAGAGCAAATAATAGTTATGAGATAAAATAAACATTATTTTCACAAATAAGAGCGTATTATCATGTTATTCCCCGAGATATAACCGAATAATAGCGTTAGAGTTCGAATATTTAATCATACAAATATTTACATTATTTTAAACTAATTTAAAATCCATTTTTGGAGTTTCCAAAGTTGTTTTTCAATTGATATTATGGTATATAGGGGTATATACCACAATATCAATTGAAAAACAACTTCTAAACATAAATATAATATTTAAAAATAACGTAAATTAGGTTTTAGATAGAAGTTTATCAAGGTAAAAGGAAATACCTGCAACTTGTTGAAACGCTTCCTTCCCATGCTCATCCCTTTTGAGCCAGCAGAAGGCCCACCTGAACCTCCTGGACCAGAGCCCCGTGACCTTCCTGTGATGCCGCACCTGGTTGGGGGTATCTTGCATGTCCCCATAGTTTACGGATCCCAAGGGGTCGAACACCATGAATAGGCCGAACACAGTGAGGCCTAGTTGCACCCAGTTGAATAGAACTATACCTGATAAAGAAAAACAATTCTTTAGCCATTAAATTCGTTTTTATTAATGTTAAATATCCTTGGAAACATGCAAAAAATATTTACGTTACTTAAAATTAAGCAGTCACTCATATTTTTTTTTTTACAAAGAATTGGAGTTTTGTTTTCAAAAAACCGACTGTTTTGACATTAATCACCAATTATGAGCTAACATGACTCAATTGGTTAGAGCATATATACCCCGGCTAAAGGGATAGATGGACGCGGGTTTGAATCCCGCACACGACCATAATTTTTTCTCTGGTAAATTTGTAATTTTGTAATGTAATTCGCCTAGCAGGCGTTATTGCAAACTTAAAAATATTAAAATTAATCACCAATTTTAATATTTTTATTCTTGCAATAACGCATGCTCTGTGGATTACATTACATAACTACTACTAACAGTATGTTCCGGCAGTAGTCCTTTGGAGCCATTAAAATTACATATCCCGCACACGGCTATAATTTTTCCCTCGTAAATTTGTAATTAATCACCAATATATACTTTACTTTCGAAGCGCTCGTAGCAAAGTTTGCTAGCCATTCTGGAACGAACAGCAAAGTTAAGCAACGTCCGCCTCGGTCATGACTTGGATAGGTTACCGCTGGTGACATTACTACTGAGCGCTTCCGTGCTTCGGAGGGCACGTTAAGGCGTCGGTCCCGGTTGTTGTCTTAGTATGGCAGTCGTTATTGCACGGCTGTAGGGCATTTTACTAATGCTCGCCTGGCTAGCTACCACCCTCAAGTAGAAAATCTGTCACCAAGCTCCTAAAGGTGTGTTCCGGCAGCTGTCCTTGAGAGCCAGTAATTCTAGGTTAGCCTGAACAACGTCTTCGACCACATCATCACTAACCATCAGGTGAGATAGTGAACAAAGGTTAATATATCAAGCATAAAAAAAAATATAGGTAGGTACTACTAGCTTAGTAATCTAATATTTTGTTTCGCCTTTCTATGAGTTAAAATAACTCGTAAGTAATAGTTTACTCAACAACTCGGTGCTTTATTTTTACAGAATACAGCGCAGCGGTAGAATCTCTCTAGAAGATTGATATACAATATAAGGCTCAAGTGAGCAATTCGCTAATTGAGAACAGTGAAAATAAATCGCTCCAATTTCGGTTATCGCAAGAAACGTAGCTTTTACCGAAAATCCGCGAAAGAAATATGATAGACCATGCTCCTTCTGCTGTTAGTGCCGAATATCCCCAGCATAGACTTCGTTTACTCGTGATCATGGTGCTTACAAGAATGCCGAAATAACATGTACTCAAAAACCATAGAAAATATCCCATTTCTCATAATAACTAAAATATACAGGGTTATTGGTAAAATGCTAACAACCTCTTAGGGTTGACTTCTGCTGGTCCTAACAAACATTTTGAGATGATTTGTTTTTGTTCCAATAAAAAAAAACAAAAAAATATTTTCAATATATATGAAGTAAGCGAAAATAAAACATATATTGAAGTAGTCAGTACCAGTAGTAAGTAGTTACTACTACAAAAAAAATGTTTTCTTGAGTCAACAATAAACACATACCATTAAGTAAATAATAGATAGGTAAGTTAACTCACTTTGTATAACTATGCTAGAAAACCTGTCCTCCACGGAACACCGTATCACTTCGCAGAACATCCACATGGTTCCCATCACGTTCAGCGCGGTCTCGGGTAGAACCAACAACACTCTGAAAATAACAAACATTTTTTTGTATCATTGGTAGTAGTTTATCCTTTGACTACAATTGAACCTGATGGCAAGTTAAAATGTAGACGAAGGTGTAAACATCCGTAACCTACAATTACTTACTGGTTCTCTAGTGAAACTGTCAGAACACACTTAGGTGCTTGGCGACAGACTTTCTAGGTTGAGGATGGTAGCTGGCGAGCATTCGCAAAATAACCTACTGTAGCTACTATGTAATAATCGTGAACATTATAGAAAATATGAAATCAAATCATCAATATCACAAAAATTGCTTGTAATTTGACAATATTGGTATGAGTTCGGAAAGTAACTACGAGAACACACCGTTTTCCCTCTGAAGCCAATCAAACTATCAATCAAATCGCTTGCTTTGCCTTCAAGAAAATATACACGCAGCTGTCATGTATTTTTCATGCGTACGCCGAATATTGAATGTATTTTGGAGAGTGTTAGGATATGAACATCAATTTCGTCCGAAGATTGATTCTTTTTCGGCGTCGATCCCTATAGAGCTCTGTAAATATGCTCAGAGAGATGACATGCATTCACTTAGCCTTTTGGAATATACTTACTGAGAGATCTTTTTTCGAAGGAAATTTCACTCTATGCCTGGAGTGTCCTTATCTAAACGGATATTGAAGTATTAAATTATTTAGATCTTAGAACCAAAATAAACCAACACTTTTGACTTCTTAGCGTACCCAAAGGGTAAAAACGGGACCCTATTACTGAGACTTCACTGGCCGTCCGTCCATCTGTCTTTTTTTTTTTTTTTTTTTTTATGCCTGATAGGTTAGCCTTTGACCACTATCTCACCTGATGGTAAGTGATGATGTGGTCGAAGATGTTGTTCAGGCTAACCTAGAATTCATCATATCACCAGGCTGTATCTCAAGAACGGTGATGGCTAGACAGTTGAAATTTTCACAGGTGATGTATTTCTATTGGCGCTATAACAACAAATGCTGAAAATAAAATAAATATTTAAGGGGGCTCCCATACAACGAACTTGATTTTTTATACTTTCTTGCGAGAAAAGTGTCTGTAACTTGCAAGGTTAGGTTACAGATAATGGCACGGAACCTTCCGTTCGGGAGTCCCACTCGGACTGGGCTGGTTTTTTAATATTTTGTGGAATGTACAAATTTAGGAATTAGGAATGTTTTAGGTGAGCTAGGTAGTGGATGTACTTCGTGGTAAATATAAAGTGTAATAATAATAAATACTTTGTTTTAATGCATTTGCCCACATTCAATCTAAACGTTACACCTAAAAATATAAAGGAAGGCTTCAATGGAAGGCGTGTAGAATCATTACCATAGAACGATAAAAGATGTGAGTACGGAGATGAGAGCTGAGCTTAGAAAATAAATGCATATTGTGGCTACCTCTGTTACTAGCGGATGATGACATGCAGAAGAAGAATAATGACTTCAATATCTATCAAAGTTTGGATTTTAAATGTTACGTGAGGGCTGGAGCTGCGGCTACTTCGGCGGAGCAGCTCAAGCGGCGTATATATTATGCTAACCTCGGTATGGGTTACATATTTGAGCCGTTTGGTGTGGAGACGTTGGGTCCGTGGGGACCGGGGCTCATCGTATTTTCCAAAACTTATCTGAGCGCTTGGTCGATGCGACGCGTGATCAGAATGCTGGCACATATTTGGCTCAACGAATCAGCATTGCAATTCAACGGGGACGTATAGGTCATGTCTAAATGCTTTTATTGTAGTAGCTGTAGTTTGTATATAGTTCGTAGTATTTTGTTTAATAAAGGCATACCGCCGGTAAAAAAAATAATGTTAATAAAAAAAATAATAACCTTTATAAAGAAATGTAGTGTTTTATTGACTACTGGGTTTTGGCGGAATGTCGCTTCACATTTATTATTTTCGATTGACATTTACGTACCACACTAAAAATGGAATTAACATGAATAGCATTTTCCTTAAAATGTATGTACACTACACAGTGCACGCATTCAAAATAATTTTGAGAAAGAACGTATTGTACCTACGCTACGAGCCAAATTCAACATAAATATCAGGAAAGTTATCTGTTGCAGGGGCTAGTCCTGTGAATGGGTCTTCGAACTTAGGTTTTCTCTGAAGATTCTCTGTTACCTACGAGTCACCGTTACATTACTTTATATATATGAAAAAAAAAAAAAAATTATATATGCTGGTACCTAAATCCATTTTATTCGCCTAAATCCATTTTTTTATTTATGGTGGTACCTCAAGGTATACTTATAGGTATATCGTTTTGTTATTGAGTCACACACAAAACTTTCAGTGTGCTCCACATAGTATACCTAGCAAATTAAGGTTAGTAAGAACAACAGTAAAATTGTATACATACCTGATTCTATAAATTTTAACATACATACATAGTTGTCCATTGTCCTTAATGTATGCATTTGTTCAGTGACTAATACAATAGCGTAATTCTCTGATTCAGATGTTGTTGTTGTTTGCATGGGTGAGATCAGAGTACAGTCTAGTTGTGTTTTTATATACAGACTTGCGACCCGGCCCGGTTTCTCACGGGTGCAATGCTGATACTAAATATAGCTAACTAAATATATTCTAAAGGTTGTAAGCTCGTCTTCGTAAATAAGCTATTGTTTCTCGTAAAAAGTAAAGGATAAAAAATGGTTACTGTGGGTTATCCCTAAGAGATAGACATATACTATCGCAGACTTTTTTGTAGACCTTTTTAAGGTGTACAATACTGTAGTACATTATTTTGATCTATCTCGTGGGGTTCAGCCAGCAATTGTATTGTAAGCGCAAAAAAATGTGTCTATTTACGACATCACATTAGAAACCTCTAAAATTATCAGTGTTTCTCTTCTATATTATACATACAAACGTTCCTCTTGAATCACTCTATCTATTTAAAAAAAAACACATTAAAATCCGTTGCATAGTTTAAAAGATCAAAGCCTATATATAGAGACAGAGAGACAGCGGGAAGCGACTTTGTTTTATACTATGTAGTGATGATAGAACCAATCTCACCTCTTAGTATGCGTGTATAGTACGAGTATGTAAACGAAGATAGCCTTAAATGAGAACGTAAAGGTAAGCGTAGGTACTGTAAAGATATTCAAAATCGATGTTTTCAAGAGTTTACGAAATACAAATACTATTTTTTTTAGTTTAAATTTTCTTCTGAGAGTAATGAATCATTGTTGACATCTTATTTTACTTGTGACGCACAGCTACTTCTATAATTGCATTAGTTTTGTATATTTACATGTAATATGCAATTATTTCGTTTGATAGTAGATATATATATGTTTCTCTATTCTATATATAATATAAAAATCAACGATGTCCATAAATTACAGTATAAAGCTAGCATCTGATTAAAACGCTTTAGACTTGCAAAGTTTAAATTGAAATATGCTAATCGCTTTTAACCAAATTGATTGAAGTTCAAAGGAGTTTACACAGCAATTAAGTATAGATGCTGCGACAGAGTACTGGGACATTAATATATTATCTATTCGAACAAAGTTTGTTTGATATACCTTACCATATATTATTATCTTTGTCCCCAAACATTTGAACAGTCATGTGATTTTGTAATGTCAAACAGGTAGCTACTGAAAATTAAACAAACTAATTTCATTTGTTCTTGGATAATCAGCTGCAGATCAAATACTTAAATGACTATTTTCAAAATTCAGCAAAATCAATAGCATTTCGCAGTTATCTTCCTGCTTACTGAATACATACCTAAGCCACGTATAATTTATTCCTGCACATAATACGAGTATTATTCGAGGTAAAATATGTATAATGAAAATGAAATATTCCATCCATTAGTGGTCTACAGTACCTATACTTTACAGCAAATCGTGTTCAAATTTGTAAAGTTCAAAGCTTTCAATACCCTGGATTATGTTGGTTTTAGTTTTTAGTTTAATTACAGCCTGATTAAGAAAACGAAACTGTATTGCTACGGTACCTACGAGTCCTTATGTTGTGGCACTGTTGAATGCTATTACAGTAATCACAGTTGTAATACATATAGTAATTTATATAGTAATATCAAACTTATATGATATAAGTAAGTACTCAAATTATTTCGAGACAATTTTCTTATAACTCTTACAGAGGAACGGAAGCGTAATAAGAATTAATAGTTAAGTATCCCTTATGCAATGCTGCGAAGTTGTTATTTAGCGCCAGTATTTTTAGTGATACCTGAGGAAATGAAGGATCCTAGGAATATTAGAATAGAAGTCTGAGTGCAGCGTAGATTTCAAAGGTACGATGCGCAAAATAACTTTGCGGCCGAGCGTAACAATTTTTTACCTAACTACAGCGTGGAAAATTATCTAGGTGGAAGAATAACAGCATAATAGGAATTAATGAAAGTTTTTTTTTTTATGCCTGATAGGTTAGCCTTTGACCACTATCTCTCCTGATGGTAAGTGATGATGTGGTCGAAGATGTTGTTCAGACTAACCTAGAATTACTGGCTCTCAAGGACAGCTGTTGGAACACACCGTTAGGTGCTTGGCGACAGATTTTCTACTTGAGGGTGGTAGCTAGCCAGGGGGGCATTCGCAAAATGCCCTACCACCATGCTATAACGACTAGCTTAGGATGGCCCTAAGACAACAACCGGGACCGACGGCTTAACGTGCCCTCCGAAGCACGGAAGCGCTCAGTAGTAATGTCACCAGCGGTCACCCATCCAACTCCTGACCGCGGCGGACGTTGCTTAACTTTGCTGATCGTTTCAGAATAGCTAAGCAAACTTCGCTACGAGCGCTTCAAACTGTTGTATATAAAGAGCTATTAAAAAACAAATGTGGTTATATCGCACGAGGCGAAGCCGAATAGTGTTTTAATACCTAATTATGTACAGTTGCATACAAGACTTTATTTACCATGATAAGAATCCTCTATATTTTTTTTTCCGAGACTAGATGCTATGTCTTTATGGCTATAAAAATTCTGAAACCATAGGGTTACCATACAGTGTTGTAAGATTCTATGTAAAACTCTATGTAAATTCATGGAAAGTTTAATTGCTCAATATCTATTAACAAACTATGTATTATATTGTAATTTATTCATCAAAATAAGATTAATAAATAATAAATGAAGTAAATAACTAACATAACTGATGGATATTGTTGATCATGCGCTTCGCTTAAAAACTTATTTTATTTCATTAGGTAAAAGCGTTTTCGATTTTTTTCCTGTACTTATATATAGCCCTCTGCTTGAAGATTTAACCAAGGCATTTTAATCTTCACAAAATGATGTACTACTATAGGATAATTTCCAATTCATGAAATCTTGGTACGCCTTTTCATATTGTTTTCTCGACTTATCTGGTAATCATTGGTTACAAATGTCCTTTGCTTCATTAGAAATACCAGGTGGTGTGTTTTCAAAGCTTGTAACACTCATTTTTATAAACAACAAAACAAACTAATACTTTTTTGCAATACTTCTGTTTATCGAACAAAAATGGCGGGATACGGCCTCAATTCGATAAACAGTTCTTTTTTTAAACACGGCGCTATGGTAGTAAAATGCACGCCTGACAATGTTCTTTTATTGAAAAAGGAGTTGCATTATGAAATTTACTACAATATTATAACATTCGTTTGGATGATATTATGGGTACTATGAAACATGATGTCTTAATGTTGGCAATAAGCTAGCTGTTTCAGAAACTTTTATAGAGGATTTATGGATCATGCATGAAGATAAATAATAAAGTAGTGTTTATTTAAATTTAAGTTTAAAAGTACAATAACTAGAAGTTAATCTGTAACATTGTAAGCTAAATTGTTTTTCGGAACTCTCGTAAAGGTTCGAATTTAAAAAACTTTTCACGCTACCGCATAAAAAGCATGGCAAACAAAACCTTTCACAGCTTGTGAAGTGAAAATTTTATGATAAACAAAACCTCTACGAGCTTGCAAGGTGAATGTTTAATTATAATTTTCATTTCACACACTCGGAAAAGTTTTGTTTATCATGCTTTTATCCGGATTTGCCTACTCATCAGTTTTTCGGTATCTTTCGTGTATCCAATAATTATTAATTAATGAATAGATTCAGATGTAACTTCTCAGAAATTCATATTTAATTATAATACATATTTTAATAATATTTTAATAAAACACTTAGAAAAAATAAAAATATATCTAGTGACAATTTCGCCTAATTTTCCTGTTAAGCCGACGTAACGTCACAAACGCTACGCAACCAAACCGGAAGAATTATGCGACGCGTTTCGATTCTACACAAAGCATCCCCAGGAGATCTTGACTAAATATTTATTTCATGTTTTCTTAAAGCATTTTTAAAATATTTGTTTTCAATAATTATTAATTAATTTGTTTATTCATAAATTAATACAAGGTGATTGGCTTTGCTATACCGTCATTGCGAAAGTCTAGATCCTTGACTTGTTTATTCTTTTATAGTAGGTATTTAAGTTTGATATTGTAAGGTTTAATAGCATTCGTAACGGGAAGTGAAAGGATATGTTTCACCTACAATTATTGTCCTAATAGCTCTGGGCTCAGCAAGAAGCCATTAAACAACATCCATACCCTTTTAAAACTTTATATAGACTGGTTTCAATTGGCCAGTTCATGTTCGACTGAATGACGTTTGAACTTTTCCGACTTAGGAACTTTTTCTACTGTGATTAGGGTGGTAGAAGTGACACAATTTTATTTCGTAATTCTCACCGGTGCGGTAAACTGCAGCGTCTGCAACGGAAGGAGCGTCAGCAGCAATGACGTTATGGTTGGCAGAACAAAGGTCATGTTTCATGATCCAAAGCATTCAGATTTTGCGGTGCGCTCGTAATGAACTACCTAGGTTGAGTTGTGTTCGCTGCAGTAATTTCTTGGATGGGTGCAGGACCACTACTGGCATTTATACTATTGCAGGTTACTAAGTGTTGTCCCGGTTGTTTTCTTAGGATTGTAGTTGATATTGTATGATAAAAAGGCATTTTGTGAATGCCTGCCTGGTCAGCTACCACCTTCAAGTAGGAAATTCTTGGGAGACAGCTTCCATTCTAAGCTAACACATACAATATTAGCTGTTTACTTTAATACTTTCGACCATATCAACACATAATTCATAATGTTAGATAAATATGAGCAACTAGCCTAACAGCAGTGATAATTTGAAGTAATTATAGAAAATCTGTCGCCAAGAACCTAACAGTGTGTTCCGGCAACAGTCCTTAACAGCCATTAAAATAATAACAGGCATATGTGACTTAACAACTGTATGTCTCAGGGTGACGGGCGCAGTGCGATTCGTCACTTGTGACGAAATGCATCTGTTATAAACAGAGGTAACCTTAACGCTTAACATCAGGTCGTGCTTGATCCGTCACAATCTCATAAGAAAAAGAAAAAAGTTCAGATTTCGAGATCACGTATAAAGTCCCAACTTACTTTACTATGAGAAGAGGCGACACCATTTTCCTGGCATCGACATCCGTAATGGTACCCCTGGCGGACTGCAGAGCTAGGGCGGCCAGCAGCAGCATCAGCAGAGCTTGCAGCGTGAGGGTACCGCACAGGTACAGCCGTACGAACGACCCTCCGTGCCAACCCTCGTCTTGGCACCGCCATGTCACTGGATAGAGGACTTCCACCACCAGCGCAATAAGTACAAGCCTGTCAACAAAATGCGTAATGAGAGCTCATTTTTCAATGCACTCTGGAAATCTGAGGTAAAAAAGAATTTATTTAAAAAAAGTTGGAATAAGAACACTATTTCTAGTATATTCCCGGAGCTTCATGAAGTTGTGTACCCAAGTCTTCAAATCTCGCACAAACTAATTCGCGGTCATGATCTTCTTAAAATAAATCTTCATTCAGTCTGATCTGATGTAGTGTTGATAGCTCGATCTACTATGCTCATGTGATTCAGAGAACAGAAGACGTGAAAGAGCATCCTTTGGCGGTCTTAAGCTTTTTCATCACACTTACACGTAAACAGTATCTCAACATAGGTACAGGTTAACTTGGCCGTAATGCCCCATATAAAACCCTCTCGCTTTCTTTTAATAATGAAACCCAAGGTCGGTAATTTTTTTTTAAATTTATAACACAGCACACATGTCATGTAAGTTCAAGCAAGGAGTTTTACACGCAATTCAAAAATCGTCTTAAAATGGTATCTAAGCAGGAATTTCATTGCAGCCTCGCTACATGTTACTTAAATATTCAACTAATGTTCTTAATAATCGAATTTAATTATTTTTTTTTGTATCAAAACGTCGAAATTATTTTATTTTTTTACACTCCGTGATGGATGTGTCACCTACGTAAATATTTGCCCTTAAAGTTTCTTAACGAAACATTTGTATAATCTGTGGTGTGGGCAAAAAGTCCGCCATCCGCTTAAAAAAAAGGATTCATATATTTTGTAATATTTTTTGTGCTGAATTGTGTATTAAAGCAAAATTTTGTTGTGTATTAATTCTTAATTATTTACTCGCAAATGTGATGAAAAACATTGTATGTTTCACGGGCGGTACGGGTATTTTAAACCTCGACTCAGAAAACCCTCAGTCTTCGACTTCAGGCTTCTACTAGAGCCTCGATCGTAATTCCTTACTTACCGCCCTTAGAACCTATTCTATCTACTATTGGTATTGACAGGCCAGTGAGCGTTTTTATTATGTCCGGCCAACGGGTAGGTGAGCGACCACGTGGTCTTTTCCCGTGAACCTGACCAAATACTATCAGCGGACAAGATAGTGACAGTAAATAAAACCCCTTAGGAAGCGTTTGTTAGAATATTCCCGCAAAATGATTATGTAGGTATGTAAACATAAGATGTTAACTTTATGATGTTGCTACAGTATAAGTATTATAGAAAGTTGTAAGTACCAATGCAACGTCCACGTAAGAACAAGTACTATACGTAAGTACGTATAGTGGAGCTTCTAACGACAGCTGCCATCATATTCATTCGCCATAGATTTATGGCGAACATTTTTTGTAATATGTATCATCATTTCACGAAGTACCTATACAAAAACCTAGAAGAAAAATTAAGCACGCTTAAACAAAAGTCCAAACTTCAAACAAACCAATTAAATATTCGTCAAGGATGTAACAGATATCTACCTATTTATACTTCGGGTTAATAGCTGGTAATTAATGGAGTCACGCTAATTGATGCTCAATAACAGCTTAATGGAATCGATATCGGAGACAGGCGTCCTCTGTCGTAGTACTCATCAAAAATGAATGAAGCGACTCGAGGGCGTATAATAAGGATTTTGTTAATGGGGTTTATTTATCAAAGTTCAAGTTTTCATCGACCCAGTCATATTTGGGAAATTGGATCGGCAGATATATTATATTACTAGATTGGAAATGGAGCTGAACTTCATTTTGACATTAAAATCCTAGAATGGACTATATTTTTTGGACGAATTGTGTAAAAAATGGTGTTGATGGTAATGGCGATACATAACCAACGAATGTAAGCAAAAGTAAAACTATGATTTAAAAAGTTATACTTACTTTATTCATAAGACATAATAAGTTCATCATCAATTACCATCAGTATCAGTATACTAATATTATAAATTCGAAAGTAACTCTGTCTGTCTATCAGTTACGCTTTCACGCCAAAACTACTGGACCGATTTGAATGAAATTTGGTATGGAAATAGTTTGAGACCCGGGAAAAAGCAAAGGATAGTTTTTATCCAACTGCGCAAAAAGAGGTTAATGTTTTTGCGCGATAACCAACATACGCGCGGGCGGAGCCGCGCCCGGAAAGCTAGTTTTACAATAAAGTTAGACATTAAGACTAGCCACGAAACCTGCAGTCAAAATTGTGAAATCAAGCACCAAAGTAGTAGACTGGAGCATTTGTAATACCTGTAGGCCTGTAATGGCCTATAGCTTAACGAAATTATTTCGTCGTAGTGTTGTGTTTAGTTTGTAGTAAAAAGTGAAATTTTAATTTTTGTGGAAACCTCCAATATCCATTTTAGATTAGTTCAGTAAATAAGCAATAAGAGAACGACGGAAAAGATTGGAAGAAAAAAAACCGTATTGACACCTAAGATTGTTTTACCTGTAGATGAGTTGTGTGCCCTCCATATTTACTAGACGAATTCAGGGTAATTACCAGAGTCACTACCAGTCTTGCACCGGTCCGGTGAATACATCGCCGCTAATCGTGTTTTTAGGAATAATCTCTTCCTTGTGTCTTTAAGACTCTGCACTAGATATAGTGAGAGATAAGAAAACTGTTTCATTTCACGCGTAATTATTGCTTTTATTGATGAAATAGAAAATATCGTCATTTTGTTTTATCTTAGGAACTAATCACAATGAAATGGATGAGCGAGATATGTGTATCGTTTGGTGTGAGAGAGTGAAAGAGATCGCAGTGTAATGGTGATCGAAACGTCTCGTGGCGGTTCGGTGGTTATACGAATTGTTGATTTATCTCTTTCTTACAACAGATATGACGCATAATATTTGGAAGTTCTTTCCTTGTCATTACAAACTGCATATACATGTGCGTAGGTATGTAGATAGGTAAATTCTAGTAAGCTTTTAGAGCAGTGGTGTTCGTATATAACTACTCTAGTATTTTAACTCTCTGATTTACACAGCTCAGCAACAAATATAATGACTATAACAGCAGCGTATATAAAGATAACATCTCGCTCCGTATTCTGAGAATCTCGTAGAATATTTACGCTTTCTGCTCACACCACAAAAACAACATAAGTATATTTTTTATTAATTTAATAACACCTAACTCGAACTTTGTTGATTGTTGTTTACTTATCCTGCCATTTTTTGCTGAATCGTTGTAGTGTTATTTTTCCAAGCGTCGTCGTCGCGATTGAGTCATAAAATAAAATTGCTGATTGGAAATGTACACATACAAGCAACAATAATCAAATTTAGATATACATTCACTTGTGGAGTATTTAATGAAAGAGTCAATGTACACTTTGACCAAAGGTTCTTTGGTCTGAATTTGGCATAGGTACGTCAACATCTTACCCCTTTTTTTACCGGCGGTATGCCTTTAGTAACAAAATACTACGAACTATATACAATACTACCGCTACTACAATAGAAGCATTTAGACAACCCATAAGTCATTGCAGACTCACAGGCAGTCCAAATGCTCCAGCCAACTACCAATTAGCAGCATGCCCAGCATGCTGGCAGCATTGCCCCGTTGAATTGCTATGCTTATTCGTTGAGCCAAATAGGTGCCAGCATTTTGATCACGCGTCACATCGATCAAGCTCTCTGATAAGTTTTCCTGTCCATTTGAAAATATTAATATAGGTCATCAATATCTAATATATATATAAAGATATATTAATAGCAAGTAGAAACTCCATGCATTCTGTAACCCCAGCTGAGACCAACCTAATTCATATTAATGGATGCAACAAGTGACAACTCCCGTACTCTTGTTAAAGCTGGCACAGTTGCTGTCTACTTTAAGATCGAATAGAATAGAAAATGTATATTGTCATCGTCTCCTGACTTGACTAAATCAGCATAAAGAATGGTCAAATTATATATATATAGGTATGTTAATTCGAGATGATTATAACAGACTTCTAAAAATGAGGTGATGATTGGTTTTAAAAAAAACCGACTAGCGCAAATGTTTTTGTTCTATTAAAACAAGGGCTCGGATTTACACAATATATTTGCCATTAAAGTTGTTTAATCACTATGTAACAATCGCGAATACCTAAGGCAACATTATGTTTACCCGAGTTTCACCACTATCAAAAATAATACAGTCAAAGCCTAAACAACTCATATAATTGAATAGTATTAAGTCTAAATAAGTCGAAAGGCTTCATTTAATTTTTTTTACCGGCGGTATGCCTTTATTAAACATAATACTACAAACTATAAACACAGCTACTACAATAATAGTAGTTTATGCAACTGTCATATAATAGAGGGTATTAAAACATGAGGGTAGTTTTTTGAAACGAGCCGCAGGTGAGTTTCAAAATAACATTACACGAGTGTTTTAATACCTAATTATATGCAGTTTCATACACTACTTTATTTAATCTCCTTGCTATAGGTAGCTACATTAAATAAAATGCAATATAAAAAGCAGCGCGCTCACCACAGATAATGTGTACTTAAATTGAATTGAAACCTCCTTGGTAGGGACACACTGTACTTTCATAATTAAAAAAATGTTTTAAAGCATTGTTTTGTTAGGAGAATAATGCTTTAATTTAATTTTTTAATTTTCTTAAAGAAGTATGTATATAAAGTGTGCCAATAAAGGTCTGTATTTAATTTCATAATTAGAATATTACCGAACGAGATTATATAAAAGCATTTATACAACCTATAAGTCATAGCAGACTCATAGTCAGTCTAAATGCTCCAGCCTACTCTCAGTTGGCAGCGTGCCCAGCGTGCTGGCAGCATTGCCCCGTTGCGTTGGATTGCAATACTTAATTTAGTACTGCTTTACTCTTTGTTTTGCTGAAAGCCAGTTTAAGTTTTTGCGAAAAGTAGTAATAAAATATACTTATACTGGCAATTATGTAGGTACGTATATTACATCCTTGGACGATATATTGTATGTGCGAAGACTCCTTAACCGTGTCTTCATAAAACCTTTTTTAGCATTGAAATTGATTCGGAAGGTTGAATAAATATTTCTTGTCAGGTCTATTTTTTTTAAAGTTTTATTATGTATCTATTTACGGAGAAAATAAATTTATTCTCCAACGATTGAATTCTATAAACACGAATACTTTACACATAATATTTTATGAGCGCTGAAACCATTGCTTTTGTGTTGGAAGTTTCTGCGAGTTGCAAAGTTTACTGTTTTCCATCAACATTTTTCATTGTTGGTACATCGCTCGGAGATTTAATAGAGAAAGTTTTTATTGGATTTTTAAATTATTTATTGGTATCAACAGCGATATTTTATGTTAACTTGCTTTTGTGCACAATGAAGTAGTGTTACAAACAAGCAACTTTGTTTGGATTATTAGCTTATTTACGAGTACTACAACTCTAAGGACTGCTTACTAATAATAAGGGGGACGTAGCGCTAAGGACTTTGTCTGATTTTACTGACACAAAGTTTGCATCTCTTCTCAAACTACCTTTATGATTTTATTTTTCATTTGTGTTGGAGTATTTGGACTGCCGGTGAGTCTGCTATGACTTATAGGTTGTCCAAGTGCTTTTATTGTAGTAGCTGTAGTGTTATATATAGTTCGTAGTATTTTGTTAAATAATTGTTTAATAAATTTGAAATCTTATAATTATCTTATAAGCAGGAAATGGCTACCATGTTAAAATCATTAGTCATAGCATTTTTGACTTTGCCAAAACAGTTTATTTATAATCAATTCAAATTTAATTTGTCGCGTCAAATAATATCGGGTACATGCAAATATAATCGAAGGCATTAAAAATTATACCGAAAAGATGCTTTCTCTAATTCTCGCGCATCTTTGACGGTCAAGTTGTCGTAACCGCGACTTGCACGCTGATAAAAACCTTATTTCTATGCTGTCTTGTTTTCGTACGCGATCCATTAAACGAGCGAAACGTTAAAGGATATCGACTTTATGAAGCCTTTGGTAAAATGTTACGAGTAAACTTGAATAAAATCGAAGTCAATAAATTATCGTGTTTTTATCGTTGAGAAAATGCCTTATCTGTTCTTATCCCGTGCTAGGTGGGGTCGGCACAAGATATATCATCGTTCTACATGCAGTTCTGTTAGATCTTTGTCATCTCAGACTCACACTCATACACTGCTTATTTTTCACACATCCACACATCTACTACCTACTTAAAGTAATGATAAAGATAAAGATAAAGATAAAGATTCTTTATTTGCGTAAAACATGGTATACAGTTGTTATCATAAAAAATTTAAAGTGCTCATGTTTTGCTAGTATTGTCATAGCATGCAAATTAGTACTATTTAAACTAAGTATATTATTAAATTATTTCAGGAAGTCTCTTACATTGTAAATTTTTGTATCCTGCAACCATGCATAAGTTTTCTTTTTAAATTGTGTTATATTAAGATCTTTAAATTCATTTGGTAATTTATTGAATATTTTAACACACATAGCTAAGCAGTTTTTAGAATATTTAGCTGATTTTGGTACTACATTATAAACTAGTAATGCAAAAGTGCATTATAACATGCCACATCAGGTCCACATCGGATGTTCAAGCATTTGTAGAGATCTAATAGAGGATTACCTCTGCGACAAAAGCTGTATAATAGAATATTAGACAACATACGACGATATAAGAATGCTATTGTAACGTTACTAGCATTACAGGTAATTGTGTGTAAAAGTCATCATTAGCTTAAATAAAGCATTTTTACGGAGACTAGCAATGCTCATAGTATAATAATATATATCATAATTCACATAAAGGGCCAATTCAATTACATTAAGATAGGGTAAAGAAACATTTTTTGTCATTTTGATTTTAAGCCAGTTTCTTTGCCGAAGTTAACGCAAAATTTCAATTTTAGTGTTAAAAACTAACTTGAGATCTTAAGAATCTTTAAGAAGACATCGATTTATCATCATAAACATACGCCATACAGTAGTCCTCTTTTGGTACGTTTAGTCGGTAAGTATCGACTATGTATCAACAATGTCAGGTACGGTGTCGAGACTGACCGCGACGTTAAATTGTTCCTTGGCTGCTGGATACCTTATGTCCAATATGATGGGTTTCAAGAGCTGTTTATTTAGTAATAAGTCTTCTGTTTAGCACTTTTATATTCCTTGGGTACATAATTTGGCCTTTCTCTGCCCCTATATCCGTCATTATTTGTAAACAACTGTTATATAATATAATAACTATTATTTTATTTGTATATTGCGCATCCCTCATGTCATAATATGTCCATAATACTACCATGTTACAACAACTTAGCTTGGAAATGTTTGGCCAAACTATGTTTCTGCAACTTTTCTGTTCCTGGTGGAGCGTCGCTGGTTGTAAGCGTTCTATGATACGAGTATACTCATTCATAATACTTTCCATTTTAGTTACACAATATTACAGTTTTTTTGCTGTATTGAGTAAAGAAGAAATATAGCTTTAATATTTTTTTTCAATAAAATGTGTTGGTTGGTTTTTGTTACGAATCTATCTCAAAAACGAAACTTGTGAGAAACCTGAAATTTCGGTGTGCATATTTATTGAAAATATGATCTAGAAATATTGTTTCTAATAAAGCCTGTTGCAATGAGGAACCGTAAATAAGCGAGAACCGAATCGCACTTGGGAATTTTTTATCCTTACTCGTATAGTAGGCGATTACAGGTTTTTTAAACGTTGTTTTTCAAACGAGTCTCTTCGTCTCGCGAAGTGATCATCTCGTGTTCAGACATTAAATTACGATCTTGACACAAATAAAATATCATAATATTTAACGACTTGTTTCATCATACTGGATGAAAGCTATCGTGCATAAATAGTAGATAGCTTTCAAAATAATCAATGGATCCCGTAACCGCTTCTAACGTACCTACCGAATTTTTTATTAATTAATTTATTTATTAACAAAATTAAAAAGCTCTTAGAGGTAAACAATAAATCATATTACTCAACCGACAGCCAATAACGGATTTACATTATATGTTGTATCATATGTAAGTAATATATACCAACCTATAAAAAAATACAAAATCCAAAACAATCGGTACTTATATTTCTCTTCAGGTATTATGTTATAATTGGCTAAGTTTGTATCAATAATAAAATTATTTTGACAAAGTACTGTCCAACTGTTTTTACTTGACGTAAAACATAATTTAAAATTCTAGTTGTTATTGCACATCAATTTCGTAAATTTGTTGTCTTCAATAACGCAAAATATAGTCCCGCGGCGAAGTCCTATATCAAACTCCACTAACGGTATATTATGTCGCATTATTTATAATGTTATGTTGGTTTTAATATTATTTTTAAAATTCAATGAGCTCTAGACGTCAACACCCTATACATGCTAGAGTGCCAAAATATTTTTTACGACCTTCTGATTTATTCCCCCCGCTGAAAAAATACTAAATTAAATTTTTAGTCCCATGTTCATCTCTGGGATAACTTTGTACCTCATTCTGTTTGCGAGCTAGGTACCCGTGACAAACGGACGGAAGGTCAGGCAAACAGACAAACTGCTTGCCCTTTGGTACTTTTATTGTGTATTTGGTAGAATTATATTATATGTTCTATGCTTTGGGTCTGTTAACAGGTTTATTATCATGCAGGCCAATGACATTATTATTAAAATGTCTTTGACGTACCTGCGTACGTACCTTATTTTTATTTTGTGTCTAATGTGTGTAAAGTGAGTTGCTAAGCTTCATTCAACAGCCATGAAGTCCACCGTTAACAAATGCCTCCCCCACCAGAGGAGGTTTGCTATAATGTCCTATAATGCCCATGCTTGGTAGGAGTCTTTGAGAACGCCGTGAAAAATGGCAGCCCTTCAGAATGCGCTGCTGCCCCCACCTTCTGGTATAATTATTTTCGACTCCTCTTACGGCTTTTGCTTGAAAATATGGGGGAAGTAATTCTTTAGAAGCAGTGATGGCTCAGTGGTATTGGGTATAGACTGCCGCGCAGTAGGTCCATGGTTCTAAAACGCTGCGGGCTTGAGCTTCACCGCATGGTGGGCATTTTGCGATTGCCCGCCTGGCTAGTGACCACCCTCAAGTAGAAAATCTATCCCCAATTACCTAACGGTATATTCCGGCAGCAGTCCTTAAAAGCCAGTAATTCTAGGTTAAACCTGTTTACACCTTCGACAACATCATCGGTTACCAACAGGTGAGATTGTGGTCAAAGGCTTACCTATAAGCAATAAAAAAGCATAGCATCTCACGGGGAATTATTTCGATACATACACCATTTTCTAAATAAAATTACCCATGTCATATAATTTGAAGAAAATGAAGAAATCATCCACAGAACAGGTAACACTTATTGTGATTTGAAGCGATACTAGACGTTTATATTTTTTCTATATGGTAAACCATACAACAAACCTGTTAGGTTAGTTTTGTAGACCCAACCGGAAAAAAACTCCAGTTCAAACTTTGCACAAAATTATTATACCTACGAAGACGGCAGTTCTCTAGAACTGGATGCTTATAGGTTTGGTTTTAGAAGAAGCAGATTATATGATCAAGAAATATTGTTTCTTATACAGCCTGTTGCAATGAAGAACCGTAAATAAGCGAGGACCGAATCGTACTTGGGCTTTCTTTATCCTAGGCTACTACAGGTTATTCAAATGATTCTCTTCGTCTCGCGAAGTGATCATCTCGTGTATGTAAGTATGGCTACCAATCCGTGATTTGGACTGTATCTACCATGATAAATGGAAGGGAGAGGAGATGAAGTATGTATTTAGACCATACCCCTTCCGTGTCTTCCTTCCCTTATTCATGGTATTGTCGCCTTGTCTATATTCAGCACCATTGTTTAGAATGTGTGTTCCAATCAGGGGGGCGCGCTAAAATCGTTTCTTTGCATGTATTATTAATCTAGCATCATTACATCTACACACCCTACATATTTTAACTAGACCGAGACAAAACACTAAAACTAAATGCGCTGTGAACTGAAAAAGCTTCGGAGCACCTGATATAACAATAAATTTTAAGAAGCGCTCTAAAACACTGACTTGTCTCTCCAATCGGTTGGTGGTCGAGCGACTTGTAAGTGTGCTGGCAACAGCGCAGCAATTTTTGGTGCACAGCTACATGCAAGTTCTGTTCATTTATCTAACGTTGTTACTCTTTATGTGATATTAAATGTTTATTTTGAATCAGAGGCAAGAAAGAGATGCGAAGTAACTACATACAAAAGAGATGTAAGAAGAAAGAAACCAAAATTTCACTTTGATGAAGTTAAAACGGGGCACATTGAGTTAGAAGGGAGACGATCTTTCATCGTTGATATTATTACGCAGCTATTGAATGTCTTAAAGTGCACTTAAAACCTGCCAAATTATTAATAATACAGAAAACACAAAGTTTAGTTTCTTACGGAACCTGCATGAACTACACGACAGTAAATTTATAAGAAGCAAAACAAAAGAGCTGAAAAAAACTATATGCCATTGATTTAGAAGAAATCTAAGTAGAAGAATGCGTCCATTTGGCGCAGTTTTTAAAATCTGACATCGCTCGTGGCCGACCATTCTATTTCAGCCAGATCTCCAAAGGGTTTGTTGCAGTTAATTTGGTTTTTTTATTTCATGCATGTTCCAGAATGTGGATATAACATGTTTTTTTTAGAAATAAGCGTTACAGCGCAGCGGCTAAAGGTCTTTTTCAGCAATTCAGAGAATAAAAAATTACTTGCGCTCCACACTCCGGCATCAAAAACTTGCAGCGCTCTTTCTAATATATATAGAAAGCGATTGTTTACAAACGATTAAATTTGAAAAAATTTGAAAGGTCGTTTTTTTATGATTTTTGTTAATCGGCTTCGATATTTGTTAGTCGACAACGACCTTGATGCTCCGATCTGCCAAAAAACTGGACATCCATTCGTACAATTTCTCAGAAAGCCCATAGGAAGGAAGTTTCGAAAGAAGCGCTTTATGCCACAACCGTTCAAAGGCCTTCGCTATGTCCAAACTAGCCGCCAACGCCTCACCCTTGGAATCCACTATCTCCGCCCATCGATGTGTAAGGTATACTAAAAGATCACCAGCTGAGCGACCGCGACGAAAACCATACTGGCGATCGCAAATCAGCTGGTGCTCCTCTAGATACTGCAAGAGCTGGTTGTTGATGATGGATTCCATTATCTTGGAGAAAAGAGACGTTATGGCTATAGGGCGTTTATTGGACAGATCTGAGCGGTCTCCTTTTTTAAGGAACGGGTGCACCAAAGCCATCTTCCATGTTTTTGGGACAACGCCTGATGTGTACCCGTGCCGGAAAAGCCGCGTTAGAACCGGTGTCAACTCTGGAGCACAAGTCCGCAGCACTATCGGAGGGATGCCATCAGACAAACTCGACTTATGAATGCCCAAGGAGAACAGTGCTTTACGTAATGCACATTGGTGGAAAATTACGAGTATATCTGGCATCGAGGTATCACACCGTGGTAAAAACGGTGGTGAGTTCCCTTGGTAATCCAAAGTCGACTGAGACGCAAAGAGAGAGCCCAGAAGATCGGCCTTCTCCTTTGCGGCGTGGGCCAATGTATCATTCTCTCTGTGCAGGGGCGGTAGCGATGACTGACAAAAATTGCTCCCCTGGACAGCCTTGGCAAGAGACCAGAACGCATGTGTTCCCGAAGGAAGGCGGGCTAATCTCTCGTCAATTCTGCCGATATGCTCCGCCTTCGCTCTTACTCTTTTGAAGGACCTGGAGGCAAAGTTATATTGCTTTTTGAGATCGTTGCTATTTAAATGCCACTCAATCGGCCCAAGCTTGGTAACGCTCTCATTTTTGCCAGAGGCCATTTTACAAGAGCGACCAAACCAGGACTGAGACCTACCACCGATGGGCAATGCAGAATATGAAATAAAGAGTTCCATAACTTGAAGCACTACATCAGTAACAAAGTCGGCAGTGCCATATGGATCATTGGGCAAGAAGCAAACTTGCCCCCTTGGGTAGGATGCAAAAAAGGACCGCATCCCGTCCCTGCAGTCACTTGTCTTGATTTAAGTTGCGTGACGTTCTTTGCCTTTTTTTGTTCGTAAGGTCACGGGCCAGCTAAAAAAACTTAAACTGGTTTGCCACCCTTAGGTGGAATGTCGTGCAGATTAAAGTAACGTTACTTTCGCTTGCAGATCGATCTGAAAACTTTTATAGGTAGTATGAACTATGTTAAAATTTTCACACTAGTAAACAAAGTCGAAACTTTTAGGCCGACCGTAACACATCTGGCGGGGGCGCCTCATAATTCGCCTAGAGCGGTCAGAACTCTTGATCAGTATATACTAGGTATTAGATACTAGGTATTTCTAATGCAGCCAGCATCCTGAATACGCTGCCAGCTATAGGCTGAGCATCTGTTATAAAGTCAAAGTCAAAATCATTTATTCCATTAAGGCGTCTACAACGGTCTTGTGAAGGTCAACTGTCAATTTTGATATTGCAATATTGTAAATGCTAGCTTCTGTCATATTGCTCTGCAACGGTCGTTAAATTGCTTACTTACTTGGATACTTTATGGTATAGCAGACACAGTATGTAAATATGTATATTTATCAGTTAGTACGCATATTTTCATAGTTTAGTAAAATACCCATAGTAGGTAGGTTAGTTACACGTAATTAACATTAAAAAGCTGCGATATTAATTACATTTTGGGTAAACTGAAGTTTTTTCGTAATATTGATTATCTGAACAGCTGTTCGTCATGTTCACATCGGACCATAGCTTGACGAATCAATGGCAAACTAATTAAGAAAACATATTTTTACTACAGCTGTGTGAATAAAGTTTTCCATTCATAGGCTTTCGAAATTTCAACGAGTTTAATCACTCGGTATTTAAATTATGGCGAAAGTATGTTTTTATAGATAGAGCTACGGAGACACTATCCTTAAACGTCTCAAGATCATCTCGTTTTTGACTCCGGGATTTCAAGTGGAATTATTGAGAAATCGTGGAATTCCCAGAGGGCTCACGTATTATATATATAACTTAAGTCACATTTCTATGTAATATACATGGTGATGTGACTTAAGGTAATTACAGATAGTACCTGAGGTAACAGCAGCAGATAAATAATTAAAATACAACATTTTATCAGTATACAACTAACCTTTCAAGTTAAAAAATCTTTCATTCAGGTACAGAGCCGGAGATTTGTAGCCGTAGGTTTAATTTAAACCCCTAGTAGCCAATTATTTTTCCATGTAACAGAATTTTAATAATCTCGTTCAGTATGCATAAATGCTTATGTAAATAATTTTAATATAATTCATTTTTAATAAAGTTTCTTAGTAATATAAAATATAAATAAAATAAAATCGGCCAAGTGCGAGTCGGACTCGCGCACGAATGGTTCCGTACCATTAGCTATACAACATTAGACTTCATATTTTAACCTTTTTTCGTTTTAACGTGCGCGAGTCCGACTCGCACTGGGCCAAATTATTGTATTTGTTGTTATAGCGGCAACAGAAATACATCATCTGTGAAAATTTCAAGTGTCTAGCTATCACCGTTCTTGAGATACAGTCTGGTGACAGACGGACGGACGGAGTAATAGGGTCCCGTTTTTACCCTTTGGGTACGGAACCCTAACAAGAACGGTTACGATTAACACAGATGGTTTATTTCAATCGCAATCATTTCAATTCGGTAAATTTTTGCCTCAATGTTTACAGTGCAAAATCAATATTAATAATGCTTTATGATTTATGCAAGGATTCCTGCTTTGCATAATACATAAAACATTTTCAAGCGAAAATTCTCATCACCAATGCGTATGTACGAGTAACGAATATTTGTGTAATCGTGAAATAAGCTATAAAACAAATATGTACTACCACAACAATAAGAATTAATAATTATAATGTAATACATTCAGGTGATACTTTAAAGAAATTTATAATTAATAATGTCAAAATGTATGCGGAGTTGTCATATGTATGAGATATAGTTATAATTTTTTAAATAACTAACTAACTAGCCGAATTTACAAACAAGCATTGTACTAAAGTAAAGTATTGACTAAAGTTTTTGAATTTGAATAAGGTGATATTTAGAAAAAAATATCTTATAGCTGCTGTAGCTAGAAAAGTAGCTAGTGCTGTACCATTGCAAAAACTTAACTAAATGGGTCATCTTTTGAAGTAACTTGCCGAGGGTAGTCCTATAGTTTTTTTTATGAACAGTGAAAGTTCGGCGTTATTATTTTTTCAATTACAAGTCAAAGGAAATATGCTAATTTTAACTAACCTAGCAATCTTTTATGCTTTATTTGTGACTGCAATCCCTTAGCAGGTTTATTAAGGATCACGTTTGTGAAAAAATCACCGTAAAATTGTGGAATTTGTGGTCACAGTACCAATAAATATGGATACAGGTATTGATTTTCCTAATTTTTATAAATTTGACAGTTAAAATATAAATAACCCATAGGGTTTTTTTTTATTTTCCCCGGGACTGGTGTGACCCCCCCTCACACCCCGTGCCCGCTTGACGTTGAGTTCTGGAACACCCTGTACAGTCTTTATTTTTATTTTAAATGTGGAACATATGCGTTTCTCTCGGCCGGCGGTCACCCCGCTTAATAGGTGTTTTTTTTAATTCACACTGCTCATAAACAGAATTAGTGACTAAAACTTTTATATAACATGCAATAACTTCACATTTATAATGTTATAAACTAGTTTTTTAGCCTTTACGTAAACACAAACATAGTTGTTATTTTTTTTTTATAAGAGCAGAGTATTTTACAAATAAAAACTTGACATCTAATTTTGTTTACACCAATGGTTACCATGGTTACAAGTCATTCCGGCCCTTGAGAAGGAAGCATTTTCTATGAGTTTTTCTCACCCTTAGGTGGCAAGCCACGTCTTCCACCCGCTACTCGAATCAAACAAACACTACTATTTTCAAGTAAGTACGAGAAATGAAAAAACCTTTTTTTACGCCTTTATTACCCTTATAACAATTGAAATATAGTTCTAGCCCAATATAAATTTTTGGGTCGACGTTTCAGACACAGTATCAAAATTCCAGCTTTGTAACTCATTCCGTTTACGAGTTAGAGACCAGTGACGTACGGACGAACGGACAGACATACTGACTGACAGGCTCTTTAGGTATGGAACCCCAAAAAGCGAAGGTCAGTTGTAAAGATACCAACTTTCGTCGCGACGCGCATGTCTTATGTAATACGGAACAAGCCTATTTTTAATTGAGACTGCACGAGTTTTATATCCCGTTCATGACAATTCATTTATAAAATAAATAATATAATAATAATGTTTATTGTGCAAAAAACAGGTACATAGATCAGACAGAAAACATGAATTTTAACAAAAGATGAGTAGCATTTGTCTATTTACTATAATACTTTGCAATAAAATAGCCCATATAAAAGTTGTCTTGCATCACACTAGCCCCCACACTAGGATAACCTGTGTTGTGGGTGGACTAGTTTCTCCCAGAGTACATTTATTTAAGGATAAGGCGTCATCACAATTAATTATAACGATTAAAAAATTAAATATTATGATTAACTTACCAGACGAATCGAAAAAGAAGCTCGAATATACTCGGGAAGACAAGATCATCTGAGGCTGCCAGCCATTTGCGCCCGAGCATACGCAGCGCCGGCATCCTGGAACAATACAATTTAAACGTAAATAAATGTATTCTAATCTAATTAATATTTATAGTTGTTGTTCAGACCCACCAAACAGATTTGAAAATCTTTTGCCATCCCCATACGATGGTTGAAGAACGAGAGACAAAATTTGAGTGTTTAATCATAATGTCATGTGAGCTCAGTTGGTCAGAACATACCCCTGCTATACGGGTGGATAGGCGCGGGTTCGAATCCCGCACATGACTATGATTTTTGCTCTTGTATTTTTTTGTAATTTTGTAACAGATTTCAAGTTTATAACATAAAAGAGAATGGTGATAGGATAGAAATACTTATTCTTAAAACTTTGATGCCAATGTCTTTGCCTTACAGTAAATAAATCCCTTTTGCCCACTACCAGACGTAGGTAATCTTTAGTGTGGTCAAAGATATACAGGCTAAACCTATAATAGGAACTTGTTTACCTTACCAAGCAATTATGTCGTAACGTAATCAATACATAAGCGTGTGTGTTGAGAAAAGCAGTCATATATATGTAGGTAGGTACAATTTTTGCAATGCAAGTCGAAAAAACGTACTTACCAAGCAACCAAGGTTAATAAAATTAAATGGAGAGTATACCTACCTACACTGACACTTAAGCTACCGACGTTTCTTATTTAAGTTAAAAGCTTTTCTCGTTCTCCATTACCAGTGAATCCTGGGATTAGATGCTGAAGGGAGGGAATGGAATCTCGCTTTTATTCATGTTTACATTATACGATCTCGATGTATATTTAAGCTATAACATTTTAAAGTGTCAGGGTCACTGAAATACTAAATACTTTTTAATGAAACGGGGCCATAGAATAAATCCTTTGGTCAAAAAAAATCTTAAAAAATTACAATGACGGTAATTAGAATCGTGGGCGTGTTTCCAAACCGCTACCATCTCAGGTTACAGATTACCTACCCCTGATTCACTCTCGTGTTTTATTTTCTTTTCTTGTAAATTTGTAATCTTTAAAAGCAGATGACAATGATTTAATACGAAGTTAGAAAGAAGAACCTGATCGAAGGAAGAATACTTATTAACCGAGTTCCAAAAAAGGAGGAGGTTCTCAATTCGTCTGTATTTTTATTTTTTTAATCTAAGGACAAGATAAATTATTACTCTGTCTGTACTCAACATTTTATATTACAATCCCAAACGACCATTATCGAAAATACTTTTTTTATAAACATTAATGTGTTGTGTTTTTTGCTCGCTTTCATAACTACATTAATAAAGGTATTTTTTTGATTTATCGTAGTTTATAATGAAAAATCTTTCGTTGATGGTGAAATAAGAATTTTATCAATGTTTATCCTAGATAATCTGATTTTTGAAGTGGCTAACTTTTCTTTGGTGAAGGCAGCTACAATACATATAGCAGATATATTATATAGCTTTGTCCAGGGCAGTTGTTGGGCAGTATATGAATGACTTGTAATTAAAATACGTAATTGAACTACATATACGTATTTGTATTTCAATTACTTCCTTAAAATGTAATTTGTAATTCGTATTTCAAAAACCCTCAGGTATTTGAAATACGAATGAGAAGTTGCCAAGAGTTTTATTCATTCTCCAACAAGAAGCTGTTTATCAGATATTTAAAAATCTAGTGTTAATGAAACGAAACCGTTTACTGGTTGGTACTGATTAATTAATCTAGTTTATAGCCCGTGCTAGATTACTTATTTTGTATTTTGTCATTTGTATTTAAATTAAAAATAGCTAAAATGTGTACTGTATTTTATTTATTTATTAATTATTGAAACATTCCTTTAGGTGGGCATAACAGTCTCACAAGTCACCCATGGTTCAAAAAACACAAGAACAATATAATTAAGTATATAAAAAAAAAACAAATAACTTACTTAAAATTATTGTCTATTTCGTATTTTTTATTAATTACTTGCGATACAGTATTTTTTAATTTGTATTTCAATTAAAGCAAAGCATGTCTTTTGCCCAGCCCTGGCTATGTCTATACATTTATGATAAGGTGAACTGTAGGCGTAGCTGAAAGTATAATTTGTTAAATTAATTTGCTTGTCACATTTAGACGTATGTGTACATGTTTTGGCTTCGATATTAGCTAACTTACATATATGTATAGCAAGATGTTTATGCTCGTTACGCTACTCAATTACTCAGACATAAAAATGCTTCAAGCTATCCGACATTACCTTGAACGTGAGGGTCGACCTGAATATCATAAACGTAAAAAGCACACTAATGAGGCCATAAGTTTCAAAGAGAAACATTAATCAGTGTATGCTTGACAGAAATAATAGTGGGTAGGAACGTAGGTACTAGAGCTGTCGTGAACTCTTTACTCACTGATACAGTACATAAGTAAAAAAAATGAGTAGAAGTTTTTTGACGGGTACTTGTGTAATAATAACAAATATTTTTAAAAGTATCTTAAGAAAACATTAAATAATATTGACTCACCGAGCGCACGATTCTCGATCGTGCGCTCGGTTTGGGGGATCCTCCACCAACTTGCACGGCCCCACACGTTTGGGGCCTTGGTGAGCCGGGTCGCCCCTACACAGGCGCAGAGGCCCGATCGAGTTCGGGCCTACCGCTGGAGCAAGATAGTGACTGCTAACGCGACCCTATCTTGCCCCACCTCGGTGGAGGACTGCTCACGGGGGGGTTTTAGTGGGTTCAAGTCCCACACATCCCCTTCCACCGCCCACATGGTGGAGGAGTAGTGAGAAGTCATTTCCCCCCTCAAAAAAAAAGAGCGTCTGTATAGGCAGAGATTACCGCTAAACATCTGGGTGTTTTGTGGATGTTCCATCACAACCCAATTAAAATAAAGGATTGAGGCACTAGAGAAATAAGTTATACACTCTACCTACTCGTATGAATGTGATTTTGAAAGCGCTCGTAGCGAAGTTTGCTTCGCTGTTCTTACGCGATCAGCAAAGTTAAGCCACGTCAGCGGCGGTCATGAGTTAGTGCTAGTGACATTACTACTGAGCGCTTTCGTGCTTCGGAGGGCACGTTAAGCCGTCGGTCCCGGTTGTTGTATTATGATGGCAGTCGTTATAGCATGGTGGTAGGGCAGCTGTCCTTGAGCCAGTAATTCTAGGTTAGCCTAAACAACCTTCGACCACATCCTCACTATCATCAGGTGAGATAGTGGTCAAAGGCTAAAAAATATATCTTAATATTTGAAATCGCATCGTCGCCACATCGCCATTGTGCTTATATAAGTAGAAGGTTGTTCACACTTCTGCACAAAGTTCAAACATATATTGAGCATACCGAAGGTGAAGTACCATAACTTCGCACAATTTTATTCTTAATTGTATAGAACGTCCATTTTCCTCGTTTATACCAATAAAATATACGCAACTAGGTCCGTGGGTCTTCATCTCAACATTACTATGTTGGGGTAATAGCTTCAGGGCTGTTCGTCCTCTTGCTATGGCTCTTCTTATCCCATTACGATGGGGCAGTCTTCAGGTTTGGTATTATTACCTACGGTTTCTGTGGTCCTACCGCCCGCAACTGGGTCGTAAAAGATATATGCAATGTTTATGAACTTACCTCTTATGATTATTATTTAACCTTGAACGCAACAATCATATAAATTGGAGGTTTGAAGTTCTTGCAAATTTTATAATATTGAATATATATCCAGATGGTCACGAACTTTATAGTCTATACATAGGTACAATAACAAGAGCAAAGTGAAGTACATACTCTACAATTGAGCAATATCACAACAAAAGGATTTCATATAAACTATAAATTTTGAACGTTACGATTGCTTTATAAGAATTAATTAATAAAAATCACAGAGGGCGCGGTATGTTTGTTACCTAGCTTTATTAGCAAATTGGCAATGACTTTTTTCTGCTTTACAATATTTGCTTTTCGGTTTGAAATAAGAGTTTTTGAATTCTTCTACGTTTTACCTATATTGCCTGTCACATCACCCGACACAAAGTGGAGATGAGAAAACCAGCTGCTACATCTCAAGTAGGAAAGTTGCTCTTAAGTGTATTTTAACACTTTTCCTATTTTTTTCCTTTGCTAGAACATTAAACTGGTTTTTATAACTATCATTGTGTCTACAATTGTAATAAAGTTAAACGTACGAGTTTCGTCTCAGCCAACAACCTAAGTGAAGATAAAAATGAATACATATGAAGGATCTCAACCAATACGACAACTACACATAGTTCCTTTTTAGATTTCAATGTATGATATGTTTGTATTTAATGTACAAGTATAATTTGTACAATCGCATTTATTTTAATAAATTTATTTATTGAAATCTAAAAATTTACATTGTGCCGCAAATCAATTTTTTTTTAATGATATTAGCAGTAGAACTCTTTGTGCGAGTTCGTACGGGTAAGTACTACCACCCACCCACACACACAGTATTTTTACCGCCAAGCACAGTTATGTTCACATTACTGTGTTCCGGTATGAAGGGTACACGGGTACAGTTTAAAAATAAAACTCCTTAAGCGTTTCTCACACGACTCTTCTGGCCTTTGACGAATCACTGAAATCAAAAAGGTTTTGTTTCTCAGTGATTCATAAATAATAAACATTCATTTTACCGACTACTATAAAATTAGAATATATTGTACTAATTCCCTATGGCACAATGTTCATCATAATAAAACAGGCTAAATGCGAGTTGGACACTGATAATTGGTTTAGCAACAAGACATAACGTACAAAAAAACTTAATTTTTATATTCAGTTCCAAAACCTTAGGATGTCCGAACCGCACTTGCCCATTTATTAGTATTTGTTGTGTTTTTTTTATATATCTGATTTCTCATATCACTTTCGACACTTATGTGTATTATCGTTTTTACGATAGAGCAAAAACAAAAACGTTTAGAAAACACGTTTCCTGTATTGGGGACCTGTATTGGGAGGTATCGATAGCATAAAAAACTTATAAAACATCTATTCTGCTATATATATACCTGTCAAAAAAACACATTATATAGCAACAGTACAAACAGTAGGTAAGCGATGGTTAGGGTGTACTACTGACAACGACAAGAGTATTAAGTACTTCCAAGGACAGTTGCCGCTAGGCAGGCAGCTAGCCTTAATACTGAAGCCAAAACAAATAGTTCTTTTTAACCGATTGTAAAGGAGGAGGTTTTCAATACATCTATATATATTTTTTATTTTATGTTTGTTACCTCAGAAATGTTGTCGGGGTAAACAGATTTTAAAAAATATTCTTTTGTTTGAAAGCTGATCTTTGCCGTAGGGTCCTATTTATATTTCATCAAAATCGGTCAAGCCGTTTTTGAGTTACACTCCAATAGCTGAAAATTTTTTACCTATCTTGATGATATAGTCGTTGACAATGAATGACAATCGATCCCGTAAGTAGCAAGGGTCACTAAAAAGAGTGAAAAGAAATATTAACCAAAAAATGGAACCGACTTCAACACCCAAAAGTGTGAAATAAATTGTCGAAGTCGGTACCATGCGCACAATAATCTGATAATAAGTACTTTTGAACTATCATGGTACCGACTACAACAAGTTATTTCACACTTTTGGGTGTTGAAGTCGGTTCCATTTTTTGGTAAAATTTTTTTGTTGGCACTTTTGTTGTCCTTCAACCTCACATCCGCGGGACATGGGTAGTAAGACGATGAGTAGTAAGATGATGAGTATTAAGTATTGTAGTTAGTTTAAGTATTTTTTAATGTTCGTAGTCAGTACATTCTTCTGTGGTATAGATAATTTAATCGCGTGGGTTTTTACTAAAATCCAGTTTATTGACGTCATAATGTCGCGGTATGTACCAGTATAACTTCATTTACGGTCCCAGGCGGGAACCGATAACCGCAAGAGCTGAAATTATGTTCCTATTTATAGACTGTGGTTTTGTACTCTTCTATAACTATAAGCTTGTATTATAGGTAGCTTGAGATCTGCGTCACAGACTATGAACTGCGCATAGTCTGGTTGTTTACCGTGGGTAGGTTTTGTCACCAAGTGCCTAAAGGGTAGCCCATTAATTACGTGAGGCGATTTAGCCAATTTATTCGAACTCCCTCTTGGTGAGATATTGTGAGATTTAGCTCGACTCCCGCCCTCGTGAGATTAGGTGAGGTTTCAGATTTCAGAAGTAGTGATAGCTGAACGGCAATTGCTATTGGGTTCCGTGCCGCAGGTAAATGGTTCGATCCCTACAGCCGGCCTGAGCTTCACCGCATGTTGGCAGGGCATTATGCAAATACTGACCTGGCTAGCTCACCGTCGTGTAGAAAATCTGTCTCCAAGCACCTAACAATGTTTTCCGGGAGAAGTCCTTGAGAGCCAGAAACTGACGGGCACTTAAATGAGATATAACAACTGTATGCCAACTGTGTACAAGCTTATTATAAACTACCCACGTACTTCAATAATGCTTTTAATTTCAAATATGTATTGAAATTTAGTTAATAAGTACCTGTACTAAGCCTCACAAACATGTAATTTAATTTTATGTTTCACATGTAAGTGAATTTATTCATATGAGAAATACCTAATAATTCTTATAAGGGCACAGTGCAGTTCGTCTTTAGCGACAATGCATCTGTTATAAGCAGAGGTTACCGCTTAAAAGCACGTGAGCCTCCCCCATTTTCCTTCACAAACCCATGAAAAATGTCTCGATCCCCTCCCCTCCTAAACGCCTGACCTAATTAACGGGCGCCACCTAACGATGTATCCTTTAGAGCAGGTACTTACTAGTCCTCGACTACATCATCACTTACCGACCTGTAATATCAACACCAAACACACAAACTACATCAACTAACCTACCGCTGTAAAAGAAACTTCGGGTGTTGCCATCTTTTCTCCCCATTTGACGTTTTACAGATTTATACAATATATCAGAACACTCACGTTCCCCACTGAACGAAAAAGGCCTAATCAAAACTTTAACAATAAAACAATAGCCAATTGCTTTGATACAGAAGTCATTCGCTTATAAGTTCGGATTAGTTCACCCTCTATTTGTAGAAAAAGTTTACCTCTTACGGAACTTTACGACACCCACACTGAGACTGAAACGATATATGGTATCTGTAACTTCCATTTTGTATTTTCTCGCAGCAAATATATTAAAATGCCCTTGGAAGCTGAAAATATCTGTGAACTTTTATTATTGCGACTTGGTACCAAAGTGTAACATTGGAGTACCCCGATCGCTTCAGATGTAAACAAGTTTGCGACTCAGTTATATTGTACATTGATTGATGACGCTCGCAAAACTCTAAGAGTAAGTAATGTAGGATGATACGTTTTCGAATTTTACCTACGTATAACTAAGAAGCTTCAACTTGATCTTTTATTACGCTGCTTTACTGCAGTGGTACCTTTTGTTGTATAAAAAATAGCATTATATGACAGAGCGGAATATACTGTTCCGTTTTATCAATCCGTGAGCTGATGGTCTTATAGCATGCTAGGCCTAGGACACAGCATAGACACATTATAGACATAGACCAGTTTCAGTAGATGAGACAGAATTTATCAGAAGAAGTTACAAAATGTAATTAAAAATAGAATGTTTAATAATGTTGTAAAACACTAGCGCAGTTTTGTTCGCATAGGCAAAGATCAAAAGTGTGATGATGATAAAACTATTTAGTTTATATCATTTTAATTACTAAGAAATTTGTCTTAGGGTCCGTTTCAGAATGTCCTAATAAAGTTTCGGGTGCAACACATAAAATAACTGAATGATAAATATGACAGTTGACATGCAGCGCGTTTCAAGCTTTAACCGATGGATAGGCTAAATCGATGACTGTGAAACGCATAGATAGTGTTTTATTTATTAAATATGTTCTGGGTAGTAAAACCGGAACTTACTCGAACATTCTGAAACAGGCCCTTATTCTAATTAAACAATATAAAAGTTTTACTTACGAAGAAGTGGTCTTGGAAAAACGTCAGTCTGAGGGACGGAGAGACCTCGGTTCGCATGTGAGCGAACTACGCAATTTTATAGCAAATGCATTTTTTTTAAATAAGTTCAAATAAAAATGTGTTTTTTTAAAAACGGAAAAATTCTTACTGTTGTTTTATCAGATGCTTGTTATATAATAATTAGAAATAAAAATTGTTTGATACGATTTACTATATAGACACTAAACTACACTAAGCGAAATATTAGAGCTGTATTCATGATTTTTTTCTATCAACAGAAATAATTGGAATCATGTTTTTGGATCAAGCATAGTATTTGTCATATTTTCTAGAATATCATATATTTCATTCATATCTGTTAGAAGTACAGTTTTTCTAAAAATCACGTTCAAAAATTTGCCTTCACTGTAAAGGTATATTAAAGAGCAGAGCTTTGCCTTAAGCTAAAGTACTAACTCAGTATTATTCATACCATACTAACAACATTATAAACTCTTTGGTACCCCGCCCGAAATTCTTCATAAAGAGGGCAAAGACTTGGTTTGCGGTTTGCCGAGATGGCATTGACGTCAGAGCATGGACCACTGAATAAGAACGTATAGTCCGCACATACATAATGGCCACAAACTTCAACTTATCTGTTTTTTACTGATCGCAAAAGTTGCACGTTATATCTAGCTTTATAACTTGGCGTTAAGTTCAGCGAACATATAACTCGTTTTTTGTTATACAGTGTAGGAAATTGGTCGGTTTCTCGTTGGTGTCTAGTTTCTTACATCAATAACGTTTGAATGTACGTCAATACTCTGAAACTAATTAAATTCTACGTCATTGCCGTATCATAAGTATGGGTCTGGTTGTAAACATCAATCAAATTATTAAGGTAGTTTTTGTAAGTATTTTCATTACCTACGTTGGTTTACATCACATAAGGTACATCCCGCAAGTCTTCACTATATCAGCTGGATTTTCCACCGCTGAGCACAGCCTCCCCCATTATGGGGGTGGCGTTTTGGGATCGCAGTATGAGATATTAGTTGCTCAGAAAGCGTTGCTGCCCACCTTCTGGTGTGCTGCCCATAGTCGCCTCTAACGACACCCACGTGTATAGATGAGGTAGTGACATGCTACCCCGGCAGCCCACGTGCACGCAAGTACTTAACTGTATGAAATAACAGGTTTATGTCTAAATTAATGAACTAATGTAAAAAATTCAGTACTTACATTCCAGCGGTATACTCTAGAGAGGCTCTAGGCTGAAGTCCTGGTTCAGACTAATCAATACTATCCAGTGGTTCGGAGTATAAAGGTAACAGTAGAAAAGTGCCCAGTATAGATTGCAATTTGCAACTGGCAATGGGCTTCGAAAACACCTAGCAAAACGTGTGTCTGAATCACCTCTGGCTACTTGTTCAGGCGTGATTATGTTATTTTACCTTATACCTACTCTCCTAGTTCTCTCAGAGAATCGAGTATAAGGTGATATTATAAATTACATAAGTAGGTTCCTATTGCTTATACTAAAAGTCTCATCAGCATGCTTATAAACTAGGTCAGTGGACCAATACTTTCTTGGAATCAAAACAACAACATTTTATGGCGACATCATTTTCGGTTTGAGATTACAAACAAATAATTTAGCTTGGCTACCTATCACCGTGCTTATACGTATATTTATTCAAGTTAGTATCTCTTGGTTAATATTTTATTTTAAACCGACGGAGATTTTCCAGAATCCCCCATGAGCTCTATGAGATGAGATGGAGATTTTTGGAGGATATTTGAATAACCCTTTTTATGCATGATAGGTTAGCCTTTGACCGCTATCTCACCTGGTGGTAAGTGATGATGTGGTCGAAGATGTTGTTCAGGCTAACCTAGAATTACTGGCTCTCAAGGACTGCTGCCGGAACACACCTTAAGGTACTTGGCGACAGATTTTCTACTTGAGGGAGGTAGCTAGCCAGGCGAGCATTCGCAAAATACCCTGCAACCATGCTATAACGACTGCCGTCCTAAGACAACAACCGGACGTCGCTTAACTTTGCTGATCGGTTTAGAATGGCTAAGCAAACTTCGCTACGAGCGCATCAAAAAATATTGTTATCACAATCATAAGATCCCCATAAAATAATTTAGGTCTTCAACCGCATAAACTTAGGGTAGGATCTGCTAGATGAGCATATATATGCTACCATTAATATGGAGGATAGAACAGTTCCCCTATAATTTAGAAACAATCATCTAATGGGGCAGGTTTTCTTTCAGTTTTATCACATTCTTCACTAAAACCATCTTTGCCTAATATATGATTATTTCCACTGAAGTCTTCCGCTTTCAAATACCCCTATCAAGGACATAGGACACTTGAAAGAGGAAATATGTGAACTATACATATGCCAAGTTTTATCAAAATCAGTTCAGCTGTAGCGTGAAGGTGTAACATAAAGGTAAAATACTAACGTAGTTTCACGTTATAAACATATATTATAAACATTAGTTTGATAAATTATAGTTCACATAGATCAAAACTATTTGCATGTGTATGAACGTTTTTGCCCTCGATTTTATGCAATTATATACAATTGATAAAAACTTACAAATTACTGGGCTGGTTTGTTTTTGTAAAGGTTTTTATCGACGATGTTAATTCTCTTATCGTCATCGCCGAACTAACCATAATACGAGTACCTACGATTTGAATAAGTAAGTTAACATAAGTACATTAAAGTACATTAGGTAATTTGTACTTACAATTAGTAAAGCATAATAAATATCATAAACAAAGGAATAAGTAACAAAACGAAATAAAAAAAATGTTTTTATGTTAAACTTCTGTTGTTTTTTCCGTTTTAAAATTAAATCACTATTGTTCTCACGTTCCATTCAAGTTTTTGAAGGTCTCTGAACCTTATTTGCCATTTTTGAGTTCGTAAACTTGAGAGGCGTGACAGAGCAGTGTAAAAGAGCCCCATATAGATCGCTAAACTGTCTGTCTGTCCCGTGTAGATATTTTATGAAGAAGCAGAGGCAAATATTCATGAAGAAATTCACATTTTTTTCAAAGGCGTTTACATACATGGTGAGGTTGCCGAGTTTAGGAGTAACATTAGACGTCATCGTCAAGAACTCATTCTGTAGATTGTAAAATTAATTACACAATTTTTTTCACTTTATAAATAAATACTTAGTGAATTTTTAGAATTAGCCTATCGCTTTTGATTGGTTGTTTTAATATAAATATCTAGCCCATTTACAAATTCTTATAGCACAAATTTTTTGTCTCGATCGGGTTCTAACATGCGTGCCCGGTTTTAAGTACACGGCGGTTCAATAAGTAAATAAAATTGTGATTTGAAAGTCTGTATGAGTGATCGCTTAGTAATAACATTTAGAAATAAGTACATATCTAGACGTAAAGTACGCTTGTACTTTACGTCTAGATAATTATTTCTAAATGTTATTTCAAGCACTATGGCATACTAAGCGGTCACTTATACAGATACAGAAATATATGGTCTTTTAAGTCCATTATTATTAGATTCAATTTTGATGTCCATGGAATAGCTTCTACAACAACGTATTCTTCCAATCATATCTGCAGGACCCTAGTCGCAGACGAAGCAGATACTTTACTAGGACAGCATCGCAGTGGTCCAAATCATATAAAATTTAAAACTTTACTAAAGCTTTTTAGAATACTTACATTCTGAAATTAGTATATAAATAGACATGGTACGTAAGGTATTTATGCATAAGCACGCTTCTGAATATATTGAACCCTTCCAGGGCGGCAATAACTGAGCGTGGGATGTTTGCGAAGAAAAGGGTGATTCGCAATTTTGCGCTAACTTTCAATATACCTTCGAGTATATTTTGAAATCGCGTTGTGTTTTTACCGATTTACATATAGAGTAGCTAAATGTGTGTAATAAATTTGGATAGCATCTTATGCTCACAACGAAAAAAAAATATTGGGTTGACTTTCAGAGTGCTGAATTAAATCTCTGAACGTCTATTGTTAGAAGGGAGAGATAAAATAATATAAGTATATTGTGTCGATGTTCCCCAGTGGCAGTGCCACTTATTTGCAACAGAAGAATGGGCTGACACGACCCGGTCAGTACCACTCCCCCATTTAATATCGACGTGCGTTTCGTATTTTGTATGCTCTCATGATGCCACAATCACGAGACACACCTGGTATTAAGTGGCACCTATGCCTATAACAGATGCAGTTCGTGGTGGCGAAATGCACTGCGCCCATCACCCTAAACATAAAGACCCTTCAAACAGGAACACAGTAATGTTAACATTACTGCTTGGTAATAGATATTATAGGTATGACGTTAGTAGGTACTTCTCCAGACGAACTTGCACAAAGACTTCTACTGCTACTATAAATGGATCGGTGGGAGAACAGGGGCAGCCTGTTCATTTACCCACCTATCCTTTAAAAGACCAGATTTAGAATAGGACTAAACCAAGAAGAATATTCGAGCTCAAGTGTTTTGGATATAAAATCATGTAGTTTTAATTTGTTTAAATTACGCACAGAATAAATCACACTCTCATAGTATAAATGCAATGTTTGTGAGTTAGGTAGATGACTGAACGAGAGTCACAAATGGTGCCCAAAATTTGTAAGTGGTTTAAGTGGCCATGTGGTTTCTACCAAGCCTCATGAAATATATTTATTACTAGCTTTCCGGGCGCGGCTGCGCCCGCGCTTATGTCGGTTATCGCGCAAAAACATTAACATCTTTTTGCGCAGTTGGATAAAAACTATCCTATGTTTTTTCCCGGGTCTCAAACTATTTCCATACCAAATTTCATTCAAATCGGTCCAGTAGTTTTGGCGTGAAAGCGTAACGGACAGACAGACAGACAGAGTTACTTTTGCATTTATAATATTAGTACTGATGACATAATCCTTTTTGGAGAAGGGCCGTGTGCCGTGTCATGCAGTGTGTCTTGTAATTAGCGTTACATGAGTTTGGAAAAACTATAATTTAACTTATTAAATTTTCCTCTTGGTGTGCTGGGTTAGAATTGCGTCCCATTAAAGATCTGCCATCTCATACTGCGATATGAGTACACGACTGCCAAGCGTGGTGATTATGCGAATCCCCGATTGGGGAGGCATGTGTTCAAAAGTGGATGATGCTGATGATGCTTTAAAATTTTGCAGATGAATAAAACACACTAAACTAAACCCTCAACATATTATATACTAAGACATCTATTCAAAAATTTTACATCACCTCCCTACCTTTACCCTTATTCTACTAATATTTTTCTTTCCACTCTCTTTCCTGATACCGTCTATATATTTTTTTCTCTTGAAAAACAGTCTCAGTTGGTCACGACATGAACCTCACTCAAGATAAATGATTTGATGCAGGTAATCTGCGTAATTTAAACTGTTAAATATGTACAGGCTAATAAAATTATTCATGTACGAGTAGGTAGGTACTAAGGTCTTGTTCTTGTATATCTGAAATTATTGAAACGACGACTTATGCGTCGACTATTTGACTTAGGCATGATGAAAATCTTAGATTATTTTCTTAACTAAGTATTGGAATCGTATACGGTAGGTATATGTTTGGATTCAAATATAAGTGTGCTTATATGAACGAATACAATTGAGAGTGGAAGTCAGCGACCTTAGGATGTTATTTTGCTCTCATCACGTCAATGGAAACCGCAAAGTAATTTAACGGTCCGTATCCAAATTTCAAGATATAAATTAAATTGTATTTTTAGTGTCGGGGAAAAATGTGACATTATTCTTTTCCAATAGTCATAGAAAAAAATAAACATGTCAGAGATCGGTTCACGTAAGTTAAAGCAGAATTTCTATGAAACTGTCAGTTAATATCCATCAGTTAATAAAAGCTTCAGTTAGTAACAAATGTGGATACGTACTCGCGAAATCGCAATTTTTGTATGATTTCAATAAGATTTTAATGTTATAAAAATTCTTTATTGGCCCCCGAAAATCTTTGTTCGTTACAATTTTCAAAAAGTATAAAAACAGGCCCTATTACTAAGATTCCGCTGTCTGTCCGTCTGTCTGTCTGCACCAGGTATCTCATGAACCGTGATAGCTAGACAGTTGAAACTTTTACAGATAATGTATGTATTTCTGCTGCCGTTAATAAAATACAAAAAATTGGCCAAGTGCGAGCCAGACTCGACGTGAAAACTAAAAAATGGTTATAATATGGTATCTAATGTTGTACCGATAATGGTACGGAACCCTTCGATTGATTTTTTTATATCACTCTATTTAATAAATATATCCCTCCTACTCTACCTGTGATCACTTGCTAGGTGAGATTGGCCTTCTTCTGGCTTTTAAGAAGTGAATCCTAGATCGTTTTCTACTTCAGAAAAGAAGAAACAAACAATAACTCAGATATTTTTTTTGTAAATATCGCCAGTTAATATATAATTTAACTAGCGATATTTACAAAAAAAATATCTGAGCGCAACACCTAATTTTTTGCACGGCTGGTTGTGAGCATACAGTTAGAGGGTAAACGAAGAAAAAATATCATCTACTTTTATAGAACGTATATTACACTTATTTGTACTATTTTATTAATATTATAATTAACATTAAGCCAATTACGTTCCTTAAACAACAATATCTTGTAATTTTCAAATAACAAGAATTTGCTTTGTAGCTGTAGCCACAAAGTTCCCGCTTTACATTACAACCCTTACCCCCGCTCGCTACCCGGACGTTCCCTTGCAAAAGCAATCTCACCATACACGCCAGTGGTACCCGTGATACATCTGCGTTAACGATTATTTTTAGAGTTCCATACTAGAAAACGGTACAAAATCACTAAGCATCGGCTGTCCGTTCGACCGTCCGTCCACGAGTACGACTTTTGAAAACAAAAAAACTTTCAGAATAGTCCTTTGAATATTTTTATAATATTTCCGCCATACTGAAACGTGTTGTTTTTGCCAAAACGCCGCGCGCCGTCTCAATATAATATTTGCAGTATTTGTAAAAAGTTATGCGTTGACTACTTACATAATAAACATATATGCGTCGACTTGAGAACCTCTTCCAAGTTTGGAAGTCGTTTAAAATATTATATAAGAAGTTAAGTTGCTTCATTTAATTATAAAATAAACGTGCTATATTTTGAGCGAAACATCCGCCCCTCAGAGTATGAACGGGAAACGTTCCACCGCAAATTAAACTAATCGCATTTGCTGTCATGTCTGTGAAACTCGGTTAGCTGTATTAAGGCTTGCTTGTCATATTTTTCTACAGTTTAAGTCACAGTTACTATGAAATCCTGTCATGCCACTTTAGACACTGGTGTAGAAACTATGACTAAATGCATTAGCTCCAGATGCGAGGCATTCAACTGCGCCGCAGAGGCTCACGCTTCTACCTTGTTTAGGAACATCCACTTTAGTCATTTATTATTTAACTCACTTAACTACAGAGTTCATTCAGTATATGAATATGAAACTAACCAAAGAAATATTGTATATACTCATTGTGGCATTATCTTGGGACGCATGAATATGGAAAGCTTTTTAAAATTAACTACAGAGCGTGGTATGCAGTATACTAATAACGTAACGTTTTAGATGTGGCAGTTGTACAAATTTTTTTTTTTTTTTTTACGCCTGATACGTAAGCCTTTGACCACTATCTCACCTGATGGTAAGTGATGATGTGGTCGAAGATGTTGTTCAGGCTAACCTAGAATTACTGGTTCTCAAGGATGGCTGCCGGAACACACCGTTAGGTGCTTGGCGACAGATTTTCAACTTGAGGGTGGTAGCTAGCCAGGCGGGCATTCGCAAAGTGCCCTAACACCATGCTATAACGACTGCCATCCTAAGACAACAACTGGGACCGACGGCTTAACGTGCCCTACGAAGCACGGAAGCGCTCAGTAGTAATGTCACCAGCGGTCACCCATCCAACTCCTGACCGAGGCGGACGTTGCATAACTTTGCTGATCGATTCAGAATGGCTAAGCAAACTTCGCTACGAGCGCTTCAAAAAAACACAAATCAGATAAGATAGCTATATTAGTCAGATAATTGACTAATGTTCTACCTGTCACTTGTAATCGTAGGTGTGACTTTTTAACAAAATACTATGAACTATATACAACACTAACGCTATTAAAAGCTTTTAGACAACCTACAAGTAGGTAGGGAAATGGTATTCGCAGATGATAGTAGGATAGATCTAAGTTATATAATGGGAACTTGGCGGCTGATTTTCTACGCGTCAGTGATAACTAGTCAAATAAGCATGCAATATGCCCTACCAGCTTGTTGTGACGTTCAAGCTTGTGGCAGGAATTGAAACTATGACTGATGTCAAAGTTTCAAGATTTCAAGATTTTCAAGTTGAAAATCTGTCGCCAAGCACCTAACGGTGTGTTCCGGCAATTGAAACTATGACTGATGTCAAAGTTTCAAGATTTCAAGATTTTCAAGTTGAAAATCTGTCGCCAAGCACCTAACGGTGTGTTCCGGCAGCTGTCCTTGAGCTAGTAACTCTAGGTTAGTCTGAACAACATCCTCGACCACATCATCACTTACCATCAGTTGAGATAGTGGTCAAAGGCTAACCTATCAGGAATAAAAAAAAAAAAAAAATGTAAGTGACTAGGTTTGATTGCCATCCCGCTGCGTTTGAACCCAGGTCGGCAGGCGATAGTAACTATCATATCTCGGAACTATCACCGCATCAAAAGTCCACACTTAACTTGGTTTATTGAGTTTAACTTCGGTCCCATCCACAGGTTCCATCATTTGATGAAATATACAATAATGATGATAAAAACATAATAACCTTGCAGGGGCAGCTTTGTGGCGACACTGAATAGTGCAGATTCCCATTAGAGGCTAACAGAACCACTGACCTCTGGTTTGGCGATCGAATGTGGTGACGCAAAATTGTGTACTTATCTGGCTCTAATAGAAGGCAAAAAAGTGGAAGAAAAATGTTGAGTTCCCGTAAAAGGTTTAAACCTTACTACAATTTTAAGACCTAGCAACCACAACTATATTGCGTCTGGTTAGTGGTGACTAATCATCACCTTACTTACTTCAGTATACTTTCAGATGAAATAGCCGGTGACTGTGCGATATAGCATCTCACCATAGCACACTCGATATAAGTACCATTAACTGTCGTCTCCATAGCCCAGAATTAAGTCATGTTTGTAACAGTTATATTTTATTTTTATTTTTTATTTAAGTATTTACATAATTTGTTTAATAATTTTATACTAAACCTCTGAGTGTTGAGTGCAGCGTCACACATGCATACCCTTGTAAAGGATTAAACATAGTTCGTTCGAGAAAGAAATAATAAAGGGAATGATTGTTAAGAGAAGTTAAGTAGGCTCTTCAAATAATACTATTTGTAGTTGTCTCAAGATTTATTTACTATGCATACATTTATAATAAAATCTAGCTAACATATTGTTTCGCTAATAGCACAACAAAACTAGCAGGTCGGCTATAGTGGCAATTGATGGCACGTATAGCCAGACAAATTTAGCTTGAAACAAGCTTATTGATAATTATACAGTCCAATGTTTGAGAAGGTCCTAAAAAACAACTCCTATAATATTTGTTATATTTGGAATCAACAATAGAAATTCAGTGTCCTATTCAGACTTCTCAACTCGAACAAAACAAAAATCGAAAAGCAAAGGCAAGAATTTTTGACGTCGAAATTGTAGTGATACTTATAGTAGTTGTGGCCATGGAACCAAGAATGTATGATGAGCATCCGGTCACTCACAGGTCTCAAGCTGTGAAGCCTCTGAGATGAGAAAATAAAAAATGTGTCATTATTTCTAAAGTAGTTTACGATATCTATTATAATCTCTACTTCTCAAAAAATACTGAATCCATCGATATTTTTGTGGTTTTGAAGCTGTGGTCAATAACTTTTTTTTATAGTTCGATATGTTGCAATGCCGCCTTTAGATGAACGAGGCCCGGCTCGCACACTATGCCGAAAAAAATATCACATATTCCATAGTTAAGGAGCTCTTTTGACGATAAAGCACTTGAAAGTAAAATGATATGAAC
This sequence comes from Plagodis dolabraria, assembly GCA_963854805.1. NCBI lineage: Eukaryota > Metazoa > Arthropoda > Insecta > Lepidoptera > Geometridae > Plagodis > Plagodis dolabraria. The sequence goes on along the minus strand of OY978448.1, from coordinate 21,128,100 downwards.
AAACATACGAACGCCCATAGAAGTTCTTCTCGCCGACCTTCGTTGTGCTCGGTAAATTGAAGCTTCTTCGCTTTTACCAAGGCCAGATTATTTACGTCATTTGCTGAAGGATAATCTGATTGCTTCTTGACGTGCTATATGGCCTTCGTGCTATTTGTAGATAATCACTTACGAAACTTCAAAGGTATGTGGGGTAAAAATAATTCCACGTGTAAAAGAAGAAAACACTCAAGGATATTGCAAGGTCCTATTCTTTTATGTTTCTTAGAAGGATAGATATGTCGATAATCGGTAGTATATGATCTTATTAAATAAATTTGTCTGTTATAATCCAGTTAAAAATGAAACGATTTGATGATGGCCCTGCAAATCATTATATTATCTCACTTGCACACCATAGACCGTCTATAGTGTGCAAGTAAGATGTAAAGATTTGCAGTGCCACCTTCGATTCGTTTCTTTTTTAAACCGTGTTAAATAATTTATGACAAGAATATAGCTATTATTGCATAATATTAACTAGTTTACCTACTATAATGTCTTGCATGCTGGTATGTATCGATAGTAGAGCGACCAAACGTGGTTCCGAATCGATATTAAACGAGTATTCCCAGGAGATGAGACCTAGCCAAATCTAAAGTTTGACCCCAAAACCCGTATAAAGCTTATCGTCACGCTTTTATATCTCCAGAGGGGGAGGTACAGGTGCCTGAAATCCAAGTTTACTGTACGGTTTTTTTTTGTTACGAGGTGAGGAGACGAACTTTCGCTCGCCTAATGGTAAGTATCACCCTTCCCCAGTACAGTTGTTCTGCATGCCACTGCACTGCGCTCGCCACTCCGAGATGTATATCCAGTAATTTCACTTGCTACTGTGCTGAGGTAATATTCCTTTCAACACAGTAGTGTTTGCACACTGCTTCGAGACAGAGTGCGCGGTGGTACCTACCAAGATGGACTCTTGCTGATGAGACCTACCACCTGATGAATTTACGACTATGTAATAGAATCTTAGGAAATTATTTCGATTCGTATAATAAAATTAGTGAAAATTAGTGAAATAAAACACAATTAGTGATAAGGCCGCCCATTGTGACACTTTATTGTAAGATTTCTTTTTGATGTTCATTTTGTATAGTAAGTGGTGTAACTTTAAAGAATTATCTATCTATCTATCTAAAATCCAAGGAAAGTAATTCAATCATGAAACTTTTGGCAATTGCTCTGAAGACGATAAAATAATGTCTTACCATCGAACTGAATTAATGATGGAACCGCAAGGTAGCCAACAGTCTAGCCACTGGAACTTCGTAACGGAACAACGTACTTTTCTCAACAGTTTTTTGGCTTATTTGATGCCATGAAGCGTGTTTTTATAAAGCGACGCCGCGGTTTGTCTCTAATGAAATAAAACACAATTCAGCATTTACTACAACTACCTACAGCTTATATTACCACATTTAGAAGTTGGACTATTTCGACCGCTAAAAGCTTTAGCTTAATGGAGTGCAAAGTGGACAGTTCTCCAGTTAATCGAATTTGGCACTCTAGTAGTTACTGCGGCACTTTGGGCTCTATTCACTGTTTGCTTCGCCGCGGTGGGTATTTACTGACCAACTACCGTGGGCGTAATGAAAGGAAACGTGTATAGTTCGCATTACCTACCTACTGGAAATATTCAATAAAAGCATCCGGCTCGAAGGACTATTAAGAAGGATGGATTCTAGATTCTTCTGTGTGGTCTGATAGACGATAAATATATGAATGTTTAATTTGAGTTATATATAGGTTAATATGATAGTTAAAACTTAGTGCACGATAGAAGAAGAAGCCGAGAGAGAAAGTACAAACTATAAAGTAAAGCAAAAATAATAAAAGCTGCCAAGATTTGTTACGTTATGATCTAATAATGATAAAAAAAATGCAAAACAAAAACCTGGTTGTTTTTGTCAGATTATGGCATTTTCAGAACGTGCTCCTCCGATCACCGTACAAGTTCCGTAATAGATAGATCTATTAATAGATAATAAATTCATGGGACGACGTACAAATTAAAGAAGAGTTTTTATTATTAAATAAAAAATAAATAAGCACAATGCGTGAATAAAGAGTTTTTAGTGTTTAGTTGACGACTGTAGCTACCGGTATTGCAATTAATTATTGACAATAAGTCAACTGCATATATCGTAGTGTATAATATCCGTTCATTTTTAAGTGCGCTCATACGAATATAACCTTATTCTTTATTTGGTTCATTCTTGATTCATTCACTTTTGATCTATTGTATTAACAGTCTAACTGCTAAAGCATTAAGATACTAGTGCAGGATTAAATATTTAAGGTTAGTGTACACTTACCGCTTTCCATATAAACGTACATCATCACATCAACAGCCCTTATAGGAGGGAGTTTGTCTGAAATATACATAAAAACGTAGTTTTTGCATATCTTTGAGCGTAATATCTATGCTTTTAGTAAAATATCTACGGAGGAGTATATGCCATTCGTGCAGTTTATTCTGCATAATTAAAACTCCTAGAAGATTTAATTTATAGTAGGTAGCTGTAGTATTGTTTATAAATTTAGTTGTGTAGTGCTTTCAAAACTTGAACTTTAACTGCCCTTACGTACCATGCTAAACCGATATCGTCCATTTCCGAAATTTTATTGTTATCATTATCTATTATGCGTTTGGATTAATCTTAATTCTTATCAAGCTATAGATCAAGATAATAATATATAGAATAAAACCAATTTTCAGGTTGATATGTCTTTTATTCACTCATCAAAGAAGGAACATAGTGTCGTGTTTCTTTTGTACATAAATCACACACCCGTATATTACCGGTACTTATTGATGAAAAAGTTAAGTCCCAGACACGCTTTCCAAGCGTAGGGATTATACCCAATAATCCACAGAATATAAGAGTTTATAGTATTTTGTATTTCAAGTGGGCTTCTTTTGACTTAAATGAACCTCACGTCCGTTTCATATTTAAGTCAAGTACGGTAACTATTTAAATAAAATTAACCGACCAAGTGCGAACCCGGCCTTGCATATCGCTAGAGTTTCGTAATGCAACTACTTACTTAGTTACTAATAAAACAAAAAAATGTGTAATAATAGCAAATAAGTATTTTAAATTTTTTTTAAGAAAACATTTAATTAATATTTTAGTCAAACACTTAAAAATACGGTAAATATATCTAGAGACATATCCGCCTAATTTTCGATCTTGCGCTCGAAGAGTCAATACCTGCTGAAGATGCTTCGTGTAGAAGTGACATGCTTCGAAAATTCTTCTGGTTTGGCTGCGTGGCGTTTATGACGTCACGTCGGCTTAACAGGAAAATTAGGTGGAATTGTCACTAGCTAAAAAAATATTTAAGTGTTTTACTAAAATATTAACTTAATATTTTCCTTAATTTTTATTTGAACGCTTGTATCTATTCAAAATAAATGTGAGTTTGTTTGGATTACAGCTTATAAATTGGCGTTTGCAGTGTTGGCTATAAATATTGGATATAAGTAATTTATCTTATGATAGGGATTTTTCAAGTTCCAGACAAGTTTAGTTTTTAAAATAGACTTCGTAACTAAAATTTACAACTGCTGGTCCCCTATTTCTTTTTACTCATGTTGTACTCCACTAAATGAGTTCCAGTGGATGATACCTCACATGTTAGGGTGTAATTTTTAGGGTTGGAACTAACTCCGTTTACGACCTAGAGAATCATGTCCTACAGACAGCGGAATTTCATAATATGGACTACATTTTCGCGGAGTTATTGTTGCGGAACCCTAAAAGTTAACGAGAACGCGCAGAGATAAAACAATTTTAATCAACTCGACCTCCACTTGAGGAAAACTGCGCAGAATTGACTTTATGTAACAAGGTGATAAAACGTTTTTCAACTATTAGATATACATTTGAGAAGTCATAATTTTCGGAGTAAAATGTTTGTAATAAATATTTAGCTATAACAACTAACCTGCATTTTTCTACAGCAATTAGTGCTTGAAACTAAAATTTAAACTTGGATAAGCGTCGTTACTACACTAGCTCGGAAAAGTGTTGTTTATTATCCGAAATCTGCGTAAAAAAGTGCTTTTTATTAACGTGTTTTTTTTTTTATTTCGAATTGAATGAATGAATGAATGAAGCTATCACTGCATCGAATGATTTTCGATGCAGTGATAGCTCAGTGGCTTTGGCTATGGACTGCCGCGCAGCAGGTCCATGGTTCGAATCCCGCCGCGGGCTTGAGCTTCACCGCATGGTGGAAGGGCATTTTTGCGAATACCCACCTGGCTAGCAACCACCCTCAAGTAGAAAATCTGTCGCCAAGCACCTAACGGTGTGTTCCGACAGCTGTCCTTGAAAGCCAGCTATTTCTAGGTTAAGCCTGTTAGCACCTTCGACCACATCATCCCTTACCATCAGGTGAGATTGTGGTCAAAGGCTTACCTATAAGCAATAAAAAAAAAGAACCTCCATAAAAACTTAAAAAATATTAGGTACCAACTTTGGAACTTTTATTTTCACTATAAAATAACGCAAACTCACTAAATTATTTAAGCTGTTTTTCTTATTCCTAGCATTTTCCTCGCTGTAGCGAGGTGAACAATATAAAGGATTATATATTTTCAAGAACCCTAGAATCCTTCGGTACCTCAGGTTTCAATAAAACTATTCACGACAAAAAGCCTTGCCTGACAAATCACAATATTTCAACGAGATTAGATCCCTTTAAATATTTAGCTTTAATTATAAATATATGTTCGATTGGAACGAAAAAGTCTAAAGTTACTAATCACAAAATTGAGGTGCACACTTTTCTAATTTGAAGAAATGCTCAACCTGCAGCGGCTAGAATACGCATTTGATGCTATATCGCTTGATATTCTAATCTTTTATATAAATCTTTCAATAAATGGTCTATAACAGCAGTATTGAAAGTGATATATTTACGATGCTTTGATCTCAGTGCGTACAGTTATTTCTGGCCCAGATTTTGTGATGCCGTCATCGAAGTATAAAGTTGGATACCGTTGTGTTTTGCAGTCTAAGAAGTGCAACATCCCGATTGACGTCACCGCCGGGTTAGTGACCGCCTTTGCCGCATCAAATGACTCGTGAAGCCACTATTCATATTTTACAACGGAGATAATTAATGCTTTAATATGCTTTTTTATAAAATCTTTTAAGTAGCGACAATACTTGTGTACATATTATATATTTTTATAAGCACCTGACAACAAAAATATGCTAGCTTTAGAAGCAACCACGCTTTAAAAGATACTTAAGTAACAAGATTTGTTAATAATACGAGTAATGGTCTCTCAATGTACATAATATGCTGTTACATTTGTAGTGGTAGGTATCTCTAGAATGAGTCCGTCTTGGTGGCTACCACCGCAATATTAGATATTCTGCCCCCAGGCATGTCAATGCTCATGATACCCAAATCAGAACCCAGTTGACGCGTAGAAGGAAAATCAATCAAACTTACATTGTAGCTTATAATATTACGCACGCTGCAAGGGACATAGTAATCGCTCCATCCGAAAATCAAAAGAAAAACTAGAGCTAGAACATAATACTCAATACAATTTCAAAATCGTATGTACAGATTTAAGATTTTAAGTTTATCTAACGGTTACATATTACGATATGGTTTTGAAGATAATGGTCAATGTCGTTTAGCAGAAGAATTTGCGTTTTCCGAAACATAACGAAACCTTCTTTCACAAACAAATTTTTTAACTCGAGAAGTTATGACGGTGCTGACACTTCATTCCCATAACCATTTTAGACCTTGACAAAATATCCAATGTATACCTTACGCTAGATTTGAAAATTCAAAGAAATTTAAAGAGACATAAGAACCGTCATGGAGTGAAGAACGCAGGTAGTTTCAAAGGACGAGGACACCGCAACTGTTACGGACAGACTTGACGCTTGCCAACAGTCCGGCGAAAAGCACGTCTCATCACTTCCATTAAAAAAATACCAATGACGTGCACTTGTATTTTAGCCTGTGGGTATATATATACGAATTATAGATGTCATGTTGTCACTAAGATTGATAATGCGACAATAAACAACATCCAAATGTTTTGAATCGTTATCTTAGAAAACGTTCGTAAAGTTCCCAAATATTCAAGTAAATGTGCATAATAGTAGTTACCTAACAATAACATAGACTTATATAGACGAGAATGAGGACATAGAAAGTCTGTTGTCTAGTGTCCAAAACCTAACATAACAGTACCTAACTGCGATGCGATGGCTATCAAGCGTTTACTGCGCAAAATCACCGTTCTGTAACCAACCTAACAGAATTAACCGAAGTTAACGCTCGTTTCCCAACGGAAAACCTTGTGCTCTATGCCCATGGGTCAACTGGTGACAAAACTGGTTGGTATATTTACGTGAGCACTGTTTACATTTCATTATATACCGGTTATGTTTCGGCAGGCAGAAATACCTCGTCGCAATTTGGTTGTTGTTTAATTTTTTCATAACTCTTAAGTAGGTACCACTTTAGAAAAATCCAGTATTCTTTTATATAATTTATTATTTACAGCTTTTACTGCCATCTAGGTAATCGTTGTATCACGCACTTTAGATGTTTGATGACAGATTTTCTACTTGAAGGTGGTAGGTAGCCAGGCGGGCCTTTGCAAATGCCCTACTACCTTGAAAACTACTTGGCACATCGGGGTAAAATGTTTAATGAACGTATAATAGGTACATTTTATCTTTTAAGACCTGGATTACTTAGATAATTATGTAAATAATGTATGTACTTACCATTTGGTAGCAATATATTTCTATCTTTTTGCATAAATTCTGTGCAGCCATTTATGAGGTATAAACATGAACAGTCCCTCACAATCACACACACTTCTGCATTTATGATATTTACAAATATCATAAATGAAATATACTCTATTATTCATTGATATAATTGACATATTCTCTAGTCATCTTCTTATTAAGGGTTTATACTTCTTTTGCGTATTCAAAATTACGCAAAAGAAGTATTTTCAAACACACTTTTTGACGGTAACAAACGTAAATATTACAATTAAAAAAATAAAGAAGGCAGGGGATAATCTTGTAGAAGTACAGTAATCGAATAGAAGTTTAAAAAACTCATAGCATACTTAAAAAAATAACAGAAACTGCGCTAAAAACCTGTTTTAATTCGAATGCTCAGAATTATCAGCGACAACCCCACTTTATTTTTATGAAAATAATAGCTAGACTAATATTTTACTCGAATAATCGGTTAATTATTTTACTACATGTTTATATTCGGAACAATAACATAAAACTTCACTAAATACTGTACCCTAAACTTCAATCATCAACTGAAACGTGCAATTTTCGACTTTCGCGCGATGGAACAAGCGGGAGTAAAAATGATTTTTTCCTCGAATATTCATTCTGCATAAACTTTTTGAATTCCGGAATATGATTCAAAAAGTATGTTGCTTCTTTTTAGCTTTTCTTTCGACCGATATATAAAAGAAACTCTTATGAGATCACTCGCTTCGCTTGTCTTTCCATCTGTCGCAGCCTATATTATTAAATTCTATTGGATATAAATAGTTGTATGCAGTACAGATTCTTATGTACTATAGCAGGTACTATAGGTACATCAAGGATTATTAGGCCCAAATCGGACGTAAATATCGTAAATAATAGAATTATGATTTTGGGAGGCAAAGTTCCTGGTATGATAATAATATACGGCTTGCTATGAGAGATAAAAATAAGTTAATTAAATTTTAAAATGCATAGACTTTAAAACGTTTGAAAGAAAATTTAAGAAAATTAAGCGTTCTCTTCTACCGAATCAAGAGTTCCTATATTTGAAACTACTGAACCTGGACGAATTTATGTCACAGTTTAAAAAGAAAAAAAGTAGATCAAGCTGTACCTCTCCGTGAACTGAGCGTCTTGAGCTGAACTAAATTTAATATAATTTGGCTTTAGACAAAATACATATAATGTCCCTTCATGATATCCCACTATCCCCTATTTTTGCACTTTCAAATGTTCAGTTTCATTCTTATCTCAACAACCTTTTGACTGATTTAGCTCAAGGCCTATTTATTTAATTCAATGCCAATTTAAGAATTCTACGTAGGTTTATGAGTTATCTTCCCATCAAACTGCATAGGTTCGGATCAGATATTCAAATTTTATCGTCGGATATATATGTACACAAATGCTGAGGTTATATTAGGGGTAACTTGCCAGAGAGACCTCGCTCCACCTGATCATAAAAATCGTAGCTAATGTACGGAATTCTTGATCACGCGAGTCCGACTCTCAATTGACTATTGTTTCACCTTGCTCAGTCGCACTTGAGCTGTTACCGAGTTTTTTATCCACCATTATTTTATAAATTCCATGCTTACGTTAAAACAAAAACGATTAGAATTTGAAATATTTTTTTGCAATTTTGTTTATTCATGCATTATATTATTTTATTTTATTATTAATACAACATTATAACGGCTTCGGCATAATACCTTAATTTTCAGTTATAAATAATGTATGTCACGTCGCGCCGTTAGCCGCACTTTATGCTACAGAGGCAGTTCATGAAAACGTGAGGTTTATATCGCAAACGTGATGTCTTGGACAAATTATGGTTGAACCACAGTAAAGAGAACAGTAGGACGTCAACGTACGTACTCGTATAACAAAAGGTATATTACAATAATTTACAAGAATTATTTTTCCAAAACAACCGACTTCAAACATGAAATGCCCTATATTAGGGATAAATCAAATAAGTACGTACCTAATACTCGTCAGATCTCGCTACAACCTAAAAAGACCTAAAAGGGACCACATAACATTTACCAGCTTTCAAATATAAAAAACATCTCATCAATATAAAAAAAATACCTCATATTTCTTAACCGTTACCGAGTCTATTCATGCACGAATTAATATCAAAATAAACATATTTACACGTAGACTGTCTACTCGTGACCACGGTCAATGCAACTTGATCGAAACGTCGAGTTTAGTCAAAATAGTCTACTCGTGACCACGGTCAATGTAACTTCATCGAAACGTTGAGATTAGTCAAAATATGTTTATTTTGATATTAATTCGTTCGTGAATAGACCCGGTAACGATTCAGAAATATTAGTTTAGTTCACGAAAGTTTAAAGAAAAGTAAAAAAATACCTGTAGGTATTTAATGTTTTTTTTGTAAATAGTTATGAGGTAACACAAAAAAAAAACAATTGAATTGAGAACCCCCTCCTTTTTGAAGTAATTTAAAAATTAAGCCTTCTTGTGACTTTCGGTGGATTTGCAGGTTCGCAGTTTAAAATAAAACCGGTCAAGGATGAGACACTTTATATTGTCACATATTTTGTTTATAAACTCGTATTTTTTACCATTTAGCCTGTATTTATTATTGTTTGTTTTACTTTATACATAGTTTATTCTATTACCATACCAAACCTGAAGCTTCTTGATATGTATTTTAGTTTAAAAAAGCGGTTAGTTACGAGTTGATTTTGTTGATTAACACATACACTGAGGGTTCCGTACCAACACGGAATGGACAACACACCAACTGTGGACAATGGACCACAAAGTCTTTATAAAAGGAGGAGGTTGCCAATTCAACTTTTTTGTGTGTAACTCATAACTCTTTTAAGTGTACCGATTTTGATGATATTTGTTACATTTGAAAGCTGGTGCTCGTCATGTGATCCCATTTGAATATTTCAATCCCTTCCCAACCTTTCTAAAGATACAGTCCGGACGACGCGCGACGGTCAGACGGACGGACGAGGGACAGATAACTGAGGCTTAGTATTAGGGTCCCGTTTTATATAGGAACTCTAAAAATATAGAAACTACAAAAAAGTCATTTTTTACTTTTTTTTCTCGTACAATCTGCCATAAAACACATTGTGACAAAATTTTGTTGAATAAGGTCCTATTTCTTGTATTTCACTCAGAAAACCAGTAGAAGGCGTTGAATAAAATTACTTAGTAAATTAAATATGAAGCTCTATATCAAAGGAAATTTCTCTCGCAAACAGATGTTTCTCAGAATTTGAGAAGTGCTTCTAAAATTACTCGTATTTACCCTTCATATTATAACAGTGGATTTGTCTATGTTTGTTTCTCTTCTGTGCCATAATTACGCAACTGATTTCAACGAAACATTACAGAGATACCTTTTAGGCTAGAGACAAACATATGAGTTTGTATTACGCAAGACTCTTAGATTTTCTTACCTAGGTTGATATCTTTAATCGTTGATTTTTACACGATTCCACGCGAACAAAATCCTGTTTGGTTCAGCTGAATAAACACGGTACTAATTGACGTATTAAATTTACTTTCATTCTGACGATTTTACGAAATTGGCCATATTCTCACGTAGTGTGTGTGTGGACTGAGTGACCACATTTATTTTTAGTTTATTTTTGTCTTTTTAGTGACTTCAAGATTCTCAAACATGAGGTAAAATTTCACTTCATATGAGATTGCAAAGGGAAATTTCAAGAAAAACACATATCAGGTACGTGTGCCTTTTAAATGTTCACGGAAAAGGTGTTTAGATGGAATAAGATGTGTACCTATGTTAGGGACGAGAGTATATTACCTTAATGGTACTAAGATAAACTTAAGGCTAGTTAGTGTTTTTGAAGCGCTTTGCATACAAACGCAGTTTCTCCATATTTTAAATACCAAGGGCTGAAACTCGGTGACATTTTGCATGTATATCCTTAGGACTATAATATCTATGCTTCTGATTTGCCAGATCTCCTTAAATTTAAGCATTTACAAATTTTCAGATTCAGTTTTGTATGGAATGTGGAATTCTTATAGCGACGAATTTATTTTACGGAGTAAAATAAAAGACACAAGAATTCATCTGACAGGGTCGTGAAGTTGGCCTCCTATGGGGCAAAAAATATCTAAGAGCCAATTAGCCATTTATACGAATTGAATGAATGAATGATAAATCGAAAAACTGGCAAACCAGAAGCAAAAAATATTAGAACCAGGGATATGCACGCTTTCAGTGTTTAAGCACTTGGTGTTTAAAATATGACGAATCTACGGTTGTATGGGAAGAGCTACCACGAACTGAGACGTACCGTTGTATTCATGTTTATCACTAACAGTCATGACGTTGACCCTTGAACAGATACTCCTCCATAATACCCCCGCATGGCAAGATTCTTGAAGATCGCAGTGTAAAATTTCAGAAGGCAGTTTGTCAGAAGGCGCTGATGCCCATTTTCGAGTGTTTTCCCATTCGTTTTACGGGCTGGGGGTGCCATTCTACACCGGCACCCTCGTAGTGAACAGAAAAAGAGTGCTGTGATCACGTATTTGGACAAGTGCAAATAAAGCCTTATGATATGACCATTGAACTTATAAAACGAGAGAACCAGCACCTGTACCTCTTACATGGCAATGCCAAATCAAGCGACGTCTCCTGATTGAGTCCCAGTAGCGTAGATATGTGCGTGTACTGCATGCTGGTTTTCCTGTCGTTGTCAGTCATTAAAGGTACTATATACAATGGAAGTGTAGCTATGTGCATTAAAAGCTTGTGTTAAATTTTCTCTTCGTTACATTGTCGTGATATTAAAGCGTACTCTATCTTCCTTTTCTTATTTAAATCGATACTTGAGACCACGAAATGCTAAATTTAAATGAAGCTGTCTCTCTAGTCTACGAATTTCAACCCTCTTTTATGACCTTTTACCACAAATCCTCGGCCAACTTCTCTCAAAACTCATAATTTAAACTTCAAAACCTCTACAGTCCGTAATTTAGGGCTACTTTCCTACCATATTCGGAAAGTTATCAGCGAACCATATACATACATCGTGCACAACACACAAAGTAATTAAAAACTCAAATCCCTAACTCACCACAGACACCTCGGTTCACCCGGTTAATTAAAATCGGTACTTTTTGTTTCTGTTGGAATCAGAAGAGTTTTCTCAACCACTGTTTTATTTATTTATTTACGACTGTGCTAGCACGAGACTCACACTTTTTCATTTTCATTTCGACTCAAGTGACAAACTGTACTGCATCCGTCACCCTGATGTATACAGTTATTAAGTCTCATTTGCCTGTAATTTTTCTAGCTCTCAATACAACTGCTGAAACACACTGTTAGGTGCTTGGCGACAGATTTTCTACTTGAGGGTGGTAGCAAGCCATGCGAGCATTCGCAAAATGCTCTTCCACATGCGGTGAAGCACGAGCCGGCGCGGCGCGCGGCGTTCGGACCATGGACCTGTGGCACGGCAGTTATAGAATAGAGCCTATATAAGATCTTATTGATACCTAGCAGTTCCGTATAAATTGAAGTGAACTAAGCTTGTGATCCAGATGGATGATGTTTTCTAAATTTCCGTAACGAGGTATTAGTTTCTACCGCATCTATTTCCATAGAGGTATTTGGTTTTGCACCACGGATGTACTTACTAGCTGCGTCCCACGGTTTCACCTGCGTGAAAGAAGATAATGATGAAAATAATTCTACGTTTCTTAATATCACCAAGCACCATCGCGTGTTAAGCCCGGATAAAAATTGTGCTCTAGTAATTTGTACAAGAATTCTATGTAATATAGTATAGTCTTAATCCAGAACTTAAATTATTTATATATCAAGTTTCAGCGTGTCGGAGTAACAAAAATACACAATTTATTATAATATTAGTGTAATGATTTGTAATTTAGTAGTTATATTGATATGATGCGTCCGAATATAACAAGCGGAAATAAGTAATGAATGCGAAACAATGTGAATACCGAATTATGGTAATAACAATAATCATATACCATTGTAATTTATAAATAGCATATTATATTTTGTTGAATGTATACGAGTTAGCAAGGTTGGTTTCATGTTGTGTACCGTCAACTCTTTAAAAATATACTTACCTCATTGTTTCGTTTGCGTTTCACCACATGGTGGAAGGACATTTTTCGAACGCCCGCCAAGCAACTAACTGTGTGTTCCGGCAGCTGTCCTTGAGAGCCAGTAATGCCTGTTAACACCTTCGACCACATCATCACTTACTATCGGGTGAGATTATGGTCAAAGGCTTACATATCAGCAATACAAAAATAAGTATACGCTATACGTTTTATTGGTACATACTCGTATATTATACGATACACCTAAGTATATTAAACCTAAGTATACCTAATTAATATCTAAGTAAGTTTTATCAAGATATGCGGGCTATACAAACAAAATAGACGTTAGAAAAATATATTTTTAATCTTAAGGTACGAAATGTAAATAAATTCAGTTCGTCATCGATTATTCCTATACATATATTTTTTATGATGTTGATAGAATATGTACTTTTGTCAGTATATTGAGTTGAAATTATATATAACAACTATTAGCCCCATAAGTAATTGAAAATATATTGAGTGGTGACAGGAATCAGGTTTGTCTACAGATTATTTTTTTTTTTTTTTAATTTTAAATCTACACTCCACAGACTCCAGGGTCCGTGACTTTTTTTTAATTATGACATAATTTATTAGTAAACAAGAAATATGAAATAGGAAACATGCAACATTCCAAGGGGAAACAGTGTTAAAAGTTTTTTTTTTTTTTTTTTCTTTTTTTTCCGTTAATGTCATTAGCACTAGCATCCAGAGCAGACCAGTATCCTCTAGCAGCACCCGTTCACGAGTTGACGCATGTGCCAGCCATCGCCTTCCTCAACCATTTTTGAGGGAAGATGGCGACCCGACACACAACACCGCCGCTAGACAACACCTTTCTGTGAGCATGACCACTCCGGATACCCGTGCTAACGATTACAATTACAAAAATAATTTGGGACTACAATAAAATAATATACCTACAGAAATTTACCTATTTTGTTATGCTCCCACGTCACATTTTAACAGGGCCTCCATTACCGCGCTATTTCGATCTTTGATCGCCATTTTGAGCTTGTAATCATGGATGGCTTTTGGTGTCGCAACCATCGCCTTCCTAACGAACCGTCCTATGGCGTCGTTTTCGTCATCTGCGTAGTATATGAAGGTTCCAGTGTGCCGTGAAATTGCAACGACGGCATGCGGGACGCTCTCGTGCAACTTCATGCTGTTCTTGGTCTTGATGGCGATGACCGACTCGTATGTCAGTCCCTGCGCTTCGTGGATGGTAAGGGTGCGTGATCCACTTCCCTCTCCGTAGCCCTGACTTATTAGGGTCTCCTTTTCTTCCTGGGTGTGATCCTATGGAATTGTAACGTCAACAATCCCAAAGGTATTGCACTTGAAAACCTAATCGCAGAACTTAACTTTGACATAATTGCGCCCACTGAGCCCACTCACTACCCTTATATGGAAGACCACCGATCTGACTTGCTTGACATGGCACTACTCAGAGGCGTAATACTCCGGTTACGCTCCATAGAAGTGGTTCACGAGCTTCACTCTGACCACCGACCCATTATACTGCGACTAGGTCCCGACCCAACGACTGACCTCCCCCGCCCCACTAAGACGATAGCGAACTGGAAGCAAGTAGGCGATGCCCTAAAGGCTATCAGTTCACCGGACCTTGACAAGATCCCTGACGACATCCTGACAAAAGATGACGTAACCCTTGCGATCGATTCGTTCACCAATCACCTCTCCACCGTAGTAGGTGCATCCGCAAAGGAGGTCATAGTGCCGGAAGACCGGCGCCTTGTCATTCCAGCGGATGTGAGACGATTGGTGACGGAGAGTAAAGCAGTGACCCGACATTACGACTCTTACCCCAGTAAAGAGAACAAAACTAAGAAACGCCACTTTGAACGCATGGTTCAAAGTCGCATGTCTGAGTTGCGTGATCAACAATGGGGCGATAAACTTTCAAACCTCGTGCCAAGCCACCATGCTTACTGGGACTTGGCGCGAGGTTTGAAAGGAAGTAACCATAACGACATGCCTCCCTTATACAGACCAGTCCCACTAGTCCCAGCGTTCTTTGACGAAGACAAAGCTGAGTGCCTAGCTGATAGCCTAGAGGCTCAGTGTTCCCCTAACGTAGATCACGTTGACCAAGCTCACCTCGATTCGGTGGATGCTGAAGTCGAACGTAAAAGCTCTGTGGTCACCTCTGAACTCCCACCAATCACTTTAGCGACTTACGCTGAGGTGGAGAGACTGATCAAGGCCCTCCGACCGCGCAAATCCCCCGGTGCCGATGGCATCTCCAACAGGGTTCTTAAAACCCTCTCTCCTCCTCTCATCCATCTCTTAGTCAGCATCTTCAATGCTGCTATGAGCCACTGCTTATTCCCAGACACCTGGAAATGTGCAAATGTCATTGGCATTCACAAACCAGGCAAAAGCTCATCTGACCCCTGTGCTGTAGCTCTCAGTTCTTTTAAAACCATTTACGAGGACTGAAGCCATTGTGCGCACCTTGGTTTTAACTAAGTCTCCAATTCGGTGCGCAAGCTTCTCCCTCAGGTCTTTCGCTGCTTCTGTAGTTGTTGTGATAATGATGTCCTTGTCCACACCGAATTGCCTTACCACCCAAGTTGTTTTGCCACATCCTGGAACTCCATTTACCCATTATTTATGTCTACAGTTTAGGGGATATACAGTGATGCTAGTCGTATTTAACGTTTACATTTTTTTGTAATTTATCCTATCCTACCATTATCATAAAATAGCAGATAGGTCCCATTATAATAATAACAGCTAATTCTTATATCTGAACTTGATATTATGCAGGTCTAAAACTGTAACGCTCGGTCCCGCCTGCTTCAAACTTTACATAATTCTAATGGTGCTATAGAACCTAAATGCCAAAGGTCAATAACTGAACAAAGGCAATAACAGACATTTAAATCAAATTAATCTTAAGGAAAAACAATAAATTGAGTAGATTAAGGAAAGATAATAAATGCTTATTTACAAGGTAATGTGGGGTTTTATGTTCTATAATAAGGCGTGAAGTTAAATACATAATTGTAATAGAATTCAAACGTATGTGTCGTTACGTCTGCATTCTCCGAAGAGTTAAGCAGGGCTGTTAACACACGTTTATCCGGGTTTGTTTTGGTTCCTTGTAAAGGGAGCCTATTGCCATCTAAATGCCACAGTTTCAGACTCCGGACTGTGAGAATTTGTTTGTCATAAAAACAGAATGATTGTGCGATCTGGGAATCAAAGAGGAACTTGAGATTCTAAAGCAACCTGCACCTCTTTGCCAACTAGGTAACAAGGTATAGGTATATTCTAATTTAAGATAGAGTTTGCTTAGCGGTTTGCATACAAAACCTAGTTTCGTTATATTAAATACCAAATATTTGAACTCCGTGAAATTTTGCGTACCTACGCAAAATTTCATTATGTCCTTAGTTGAAAAAATAATTACCATATAAAAGATTTTCCGTATGATTTTGAAAATAAACTAACGTTTCTTACGGATAACTGGAAAGCCAGACTAGATATCAGTCTCAAGGTAGAGTTTGCAAAATTTTAGTTTAAAAGCTTGTTATTTAAAATATAGCGAAACTACGTTTATATGGAACGCGTTTCTACGCGCTTTATGCATAATTGTCCTCTATCAAGTGTGAGTAGGTATGCTAATTCTAACTTAGCAATTCAAGTTCGAGTCTTTGTTCCTAATCATATTCACATAGGTCACACACTCATATAGACAAAAAAAAATGGTTTCCATTTGACGTTACGCACCTAAATTTAGATTAATTTGCATTATTTATATCATCTCTATATATTTTTATAGCTTTGCCGACTATCTCACCTGATGATAACTGATGATGCCGTTGTAGATGTTATTCAAGACTTGAATAACTAGCTCTCAAGGACAGCTGCCGTATCATGTTGTTAGGTGCTTGTCGACCGATTTTCTTCTAGACACGCCAATTTCTTTCTACTCAATCCCACTTATGCATATAGAATTGGTACACCTGTACATTATTAGGTATCTAACAATACAAGAACATTTATTGTAGAAAGTTTCGGTTTAATAGCAAGCCGCATCCCTGTCGCTAAGCCTCCTTGGGAATGCTTTTGTTGGTATATTTACTACCTTTCGATTAATGACAGTGCTAGGGCAAAAGCCCTGTAGTAATTTTGCATGGTGGTTAGGCTTTTTGCGAACCTAATGGTATTTTCCGGGAGACATCTTCGAGAGCTAGTTATAAAAATAAAAGTTATAGTCATGATCACGATTCGAACCCGCGCCATCCAGTCCTACTATACATAGGATATGCTCTAACCGCTAAGCCAACATGACATATAACGTATGACTTTAATTTATCCTTTCGCTCATAACCGTTGTATGAGGATGGATTAAAAAGCTAATTACCCTCCTAGGCAAAGTGTTAAACCATCTTTTTTCACACTATCACGTACAACGAGTATCAAGTATGATTTTGGGTAAAAGGATAGCCTATCAGGAATAAAATAGCTGCGCTCACAACGTGAGTAGTGGCATGCTGCTCATTCGACAGATTGTTAGGTTAGTCTTATGCGACATCCTACCGGATAATTTTGATCAGTCCTTACAATCTTAAGTCGGGAACTGTATAATTATGCTCAAACAAATTCAGGAGGCATTTTTAGGAAGATCTAATTTATGATACATCAATATATTTTACCTATGAGAACTCCAAAACAAAAGGCACCTTTGTCTAGTGAAAATTTTCAGGAATATAGGTTTAGTTATGTTGCATCTCTTATCACAGTTTTCATAAGCAGATAATCTTAAATAAAAACATAGTATACAATTCATATACTATATACCTACGGTAAAGTCAAAGCCTGCCGAAGTACATTATCTTGCGTAACATCATCAGACCATTTGCCTTCATCTAGTAACCTAGATAGCTCATAATTAAATAACAGTCTAGTGCGGCTTGTTTTGTAAACTAGATCAGTGCATATGTGCTGAAGTCACGTACTCATTTATATTTGTGACGTAGCCATTCCCTCACGTAATAACGGTTAAAAAAGTTTGGACAGCTCGTGAAACGCTGCCAAGTATATATTTTTCTATTTGTCCTGTTGATGTTTCTTTCTCGTGACTCAATGTGATGTCTTCAGTCAGTGAGCTGTCAGCGAGCTCTGAATTGAAATGCTATTAGGTATATATGCTATATAAATGGCTTCAAACGATCGGATATTGTTATTTTTTTACGTTTTGACGCTGACATAGTACGTTGTACTTAATTGATAAAACGGGACTGAAATAATATTCAGAACAATGATAATACACTCAATACTTCACGGAGTTAAACTTTTCACTGTTAAGAGTTTTCCAATAAGTGAGCTCATTTTCAATATGGCGGCATACAATGAGGGCGGTTTCAATTGAATAAATCTTCTTGACTCAGACTTTGGCTTCATTATTGATTCGTGGTTTCTGATCAGGCCTCGTCTATGGCCTAAGAAAGGTCATGATGGACGACTTGGGTGAACGGCTGACAAATTATCTAGAGTATTAGGTATACAAGTCGTGTTCTACAAATAACTTATAAAAACAATCTCAAATCTCTTAAAAAATTTAGCAGGTGTGCTAAATTTGGCCAGTCGGTTCTGGTGTTGATTGCGCCACGCGGCGGCAGTCCTCGTTTAAATATTTGAGAAGAGTTCGTTCAAACGGAACATTACTCCGACAGAAATGAGAGCGTGCTCCAATGAACTTACTGAAATGGGTTATTCACATTTTCACTTACAATTTTCGAAGTGAAAAATGCATCAGTGCCATTATTCCTTTATTACATGCTGCTACTATTGTTAATGTACCTATACATATTGTTATTGGCAAATATGATAATTGTATATAAAAAATGTGATATGAGATATTTACACGGAGATTCATTATTATAAAAGATGTATTATTTTATACTTGAATAGTTTATAGTTCGATTTATCAATATTTGTATCTAATACAATATCATTTATGTTCAGAAACTCTTATGCAAATTTCTCTTATGCACTAATTATTTTCTCTCTCTACACCGTAATACGCTTTTGTTTGCTCTGCTTACAAGCAACCAGCGAACTATGGTGAGGAGGAAACTATAAAAATGCCTTCTGGCATACATGCTTCCTATACTCTAGCTTGAGTAGTTGGTTAAAGGGTAATTAATTTTTACATTTTGCTAAAATAAACTTTAAATAAAGCGCCGAAGTGCGGGTTAGACTCGCACATGGCAAGTTTTATTCCCTGAATATATTAATTCTTCTGTAGCGTTAACAATATTTTTTATATAACGTTATAACGTGTCTGTGTCCTATCCACGTGATGATCAATAAAAACCCTATACTTACTTTCATTTTAGCATATACACGTATTAGAATTTTATAAAACTTTCCCAACCAGTGGAGGTTAGTAAAATGGCCTCCTTAGCTGAACCTACTTCCGGTTGGCCAATTCCGAGCACTCAATAACTCCTCCCTCTGCATCAAGATAGATCTGACAAGTCCCTCCTTGTGTAGTTTTACTCACTGCTGAGGGTCGTTTCCCCTTCGAGGATTACCTTCTTTTTGAAGACCCTACGCTATCTGGACCTATTCCCGGCGCCGTGGCTTCGTGTACTTTTTATAGAGTGTAGTACGGGTTTTAATTAAACCACCGTAATGGACTTCACCATCCATCTTAGTGACTTTTAGTATACACAGTAAACACAAGTAATTACATGAAATACCCTAGATGTAAAACTTAAATATTTCATCGCCTTAGCCGAACAAACATAACATCACAAATCCAAAGCATCTAGCTATGATATTCATGGTGTCGTAATCCGTAGCCAGACTGTGCGCAGGTCGGTGCCCAAACCATATAAATTCTGAATATCTTGAATATGGTAGATAAGATTTTTCTTAAACATGACTAAGAACCAAGGCATTAAGGTCTGCTTGTATAAAAAACAGCATCAAAATTGGTTTAGCGGTTTGGGAGCTACAATGCCAAGACGCCAAATGACACACCCGAAGAGATAGAGATATATAAATAGTATAATAATATACTTAATATAGGCTATAAACGTTTTTTTTTAAGATCAAGGGTTAAAAAATGATTTTCAGAACGAAATATTGATTAAAGATTGCTTCGACAGAACGTGAATATCCAATTAACAGGACGTAGTGTCTAACACCAATGTGTAATAACACCAATAGTGCTCTCTGTTCTCCCTAAGAATATTCGTAATAATGACTTTCGATGTGGTGTTAGCCCGCGTAGGTACCCCGTTTAATAGTTCTGTTTACTTCAGTACTTATTGAATACATTCTGTTTAGAACGGATTTTTGTCCCCTAGCTTTGAATGGTTGACAGCGACGACCTTCCTACCGACTCGTAAACAACAATTTTGCATAACCGTGGAACCGGCCCCGTTTATATTCATGCCACTAATCCGATTCAGGGTAGATTGAGCATGCTTTGTTTATACATAAAATCGCCGATCGTCTCTTTTTAACCGACTTCCAAAAAAGGAGGAGGTTCTCAATTCGTCTGTATTTTTTTTTTTTTTTTTTTTATGTTTGTTACCTCAGATCTCTTGACTGGGTGAACCGATTTTGAAAATTCATTTTTTGTTTTTTTTTTTTTTTTGTTTGGTTAGGCGTAGACCATGTTCTGTTTTTTTTTTTCAATTTATTCTATTATTTTCTTTGGCTTTGTCGCCGAGCCACCACACGCCTGTAATTTTTTGGTTTTTATAAATATTACAAAAGATGACAGTATATGTCATTGGTTTGTATTGCATGTATATGTCATAGGACAAACCCGAAATTTACAATGTTGTGTACAATGTTAAACTAAATACGATATTTAATTATAAATTCAATGAATGAATGTTAGTTTCCAAGGAGGATTCAATCAATATGGCGAATGCTTTGCAATTCGTGACTTGTGATGAAATGTACCTGTTATAGGCAGAGGTTAGTCCGCTTGACATTAGGTAGGCCTCAAGCTTGTTCCGTCACAATAACATAAAAAAATGTATGTTGATTTTGTTAACAGCTTCCAAACTATCAAAGGTCAAGGTTTTCAGTAGTTTTTGGTCAATTAGACGGTATATAAAATACCCACATTCCAGATTCATAACTAGTTTAGTTTTTGCGATTTAATATTAGCATGGTCTAAAGTGTACAAGAGTTATGGCCCCAATATTTAAAAACAAGATATACTCTACCCATAGCTAGCTGTACGATGACATCCAACAATGTAGGGTACAAAGGTTTTATTAAAGCAACATTCACATGTATTAGACCTTCTGAATAATTCTAGGTTAGCCTGAACAACATCTTCGGCCACATGGTGAGATAGTGGTCAAAGACTAACCAATCAGGCATAAAAAAATGTTATTGAATTTTTACATAATCAAATATTCGTCTTCGGGTCAACATTTCACATAAAATAGCAATATTTCTGGTTTGTAACTCATTCCGTTAATGAGCTACAGGTTCTGCCCTTTGGGTACGCAACTCTAAGAAACGATTTCAATAAGTCATTCCGTATATATCACAGCAAGAAAGTTCGCAAAACTTTCACAAATACACTAGGGAAGCTACTAAGCCTTATCCTTTTTGTTAGAATGAAGCGTGAGGTGTTGGCGGTCTACTGGACGCAAAATCAAAACTTATATTACTAAGATACAGAGTTGAAAATTGTTTCAAACTTTCTGAAACAGCAACTGTCAATCGGTGTATTGATTCAAAGTACATAAAGGCAACATAGTTGTTTGTTTACTGCAGGGTTTGAAATACAAAATGGATTGGAACAATAACATGCGTATCTCGTTCAAGCGTCAATCAATACTGTCAAAACTATTATTTTGATATATCGATAGTTTGCTACTGTCGAAGATATTGAAGAGATGCCTTCAAATAGCAGTTGCAATTGAAATTATATTATCTTTGACGTACCTTACGTTTATCTGCGAAGCCTTATCAATATTTCCACGTTGCAAACTTATGAATACATTGCAGATTGAAATGATATTGTCTTGTGACTGTATAGTCACTAATGTTATTGTCTCTTGACTCAAACTAATAGTGATCACATATATAAATCTCAAAGATTACACTGATTTGAGGATCTGATAAACATTTTCGTAGTAAAAAGATGTTGCTCGAGTATTTACTTGACTGATTTCCTTGCTATATAATAAGAAAAATGAAATAAAATATTCAAAAAGAAAAACAGTCATGTGCGAGTGGAATTCGTACACGTACTCGTACTCGTACCGAGCAAAGATATGTACCAAGAAATTCTATGAAATGTAAAACTATTACGATTCCAAAGAAACGAACTGCCGATGTTCACTTATAGGGTTCCGTCTTGAACTACGGAACCCTTCTTGAGATACAACAAAGAAGAAAATTGTCGTCACCAAAATTATATTTCTAAGTAATTACAATATATTTTCTAGTAAAATATCTACTTAAACGTGGGCAGATATTTAGATTATCATCATCATACATTAACAACACAAAAGACGTTAAGCAAAAGTGACCAGTTCAAGCTAAGGGCTTCAAGTTTTTCAAATTGAAACCACAGTGTATATAACTAAAACACTGCAGTAATTAAGATTTAAAGAGATTATTATTACTTTAAAAGATTAACTTTTAAGACTCCTACAAATGCTGAAATTCCGTCACTATCGGCTCCATAGACATTGATAGTGAAAACGTGATAAGTTTGGGTGAAAAACGTAAGAAAGCTTATTTACACATAACTAGTTAGTCAAATCGAAAATTTTACTTGTCCCTCTTGATAAGGATTTTCAATTTTATTGTTATATTTTGAGTGAATGAGAAACACGAATAATTAAGATATTTACGTTACAAGCACAAGTTTGAATAAACGTTGCCATTTTATTCTATCCATAGGTTTTTAAGGAAACGTGTTTCGGAATTTACTAGCTTGGAAAATATGATCAAGATTAATATATAATTTTCTTACTGCTGCAAAACATTTTGCAAAAAGATTGTTCAAGTGAAGCTATTTAGCACTTGTCAGTCCCTTAAGGCCCTTGGGTACGTCAAATTCGTACTTTCTAAAGCGAACTCCTCCGTAACCGCTGAAGTTGAAGACTTCAAAAAAATATATTTTATAGATGAATTCAAGTACAACATTTGCAACATATGATTTTACGGTATTACTATTACTTTTGCCTTAAAAAAAATTCAAACTACATACTATTTCTTGACTTATATGGCGAACTCATTCTAAACGGCTACGATTTTTGAAAAATAAATTGTACCATTAAATTTCTAGATTGTTATACTACAATTATAACATAGCATTTGTAAATCCATTGATATTTTCCTAAGAAAATGTCGAATTATTCAGATTCAGAACGCTTGCGGTTCCGAGGTGCTCTGCGCGGACGCGGGCGGCGGTGTTGCGCAAGCGTTGGCACGGGGAGGCTGTGTCGCTCGTAGCTCCGCTCGCGCTTTCGACTGATAACGATCTTGTCTTTGTATTAGTGCATTGACACGCGAGATTCGTAGCTGTGTGCGTGCAATGATTCGCTCGCTGCAGAGGGCCAACTTGATTGCGACGTGAAGTATGCGCGGTGACGCTTTATTATTGGTATTTTGTAGACAAATTTTATTCGAATTGTCTCACATATGAAAAGAATCAAAACTTGAAATTGACAATGTTGTGGGTAAATTACAATGGGCGGCCTTATCAATAAGATCAATGAAAAGTTTTATAATATAATATGTACAAATTTAATTAGTAATGTCTATAACGCTCTCATGTTATAACTGGTTAACTAAAGATAATATATTTTTTATATTATGGTAAACAGTTTCCGGCTTTAGTAGTTTGTAGGGTACAAAATGGTTCTCTACTACATTTAGAGTTTGTATGGGGCTACATACATCTTTTGGAGTTCTAAGCTTTTCTTGATAATTGTATTAGGTGTTTTGATATAGGTTAATTAAAACTACATAAAGATAACGTCTGCCAAGTGAAGATGGATAACGTATCTCGAAAATAGTGAGAGATAGGTAAGGGAGATTAGCACCGTGGGGTGCCGGGATAGAATTGCACCTCCCCATATAATCCCGTGGGTGTCGTAAGAGGCGATTAAGGGAAAACTACTGGAAGGTGGGCAGCCACGTGGGGTGCCGGGTTAGAATTGCACCTCCCCATATCATCCCGTGGGTGTCGTCAGAAGCGTCTAAGGGAAAACTACTTAAAGGGGGGCAGCAGCGCCTTCTAAAGAACTGCCAACTTACATTGCAATCCGCAAGACGCCTGCCAAGTGTGGGGATTATGGCAAATACCCCCTTAAAAAGTGAGGCTGTGTTCAGCAGTGGACGAACTGACTGTTACAGTTACAGTACTGAAAATCGATATGTTTTTCTGGACGTCCTTATTCCAAATTTGGAATTTATTTTTCGATGACGTCTGCCAAGTGAAAAAAGTTAGTCCGATATGGCTGAAAATCGATATCTAGGTTGTGCTGTGCGTCATTATTCCGAATTTGGAATTTATTTTTCTATGACGTCTGCCAAGTGAAGAAAGTTACTCCGATTTGGCTGAAATTCAAAATCTAGGTAGTTCTAGACGTCTTTATTCCGAATTTGGTATTTATTTTTCAATGACGTCTGCCAAGTGAAGAAAGTTACTCCGATTTGGCTGAAATTCAAACTCTAAGTAGTTCTGGACGTCTTTATTCCGAATTTTGAACGTATTTTTCTATGACGTCTGCCAAGTGTGGAAAGTTACTCCAATTTGGATGAAATTCAAAATCTAGGTAGTTCTGGACGTCTTTATTCCGAATTTGGAATGTATTTTACGATGACGTCTGCCAAGTAAAAAAAGTTGCTCCGATTTGGCTAATAATCGAAATCAAGGCTTTTCTGGACGTCTTTTTTCCAAATTTGAAATTATTTTTTCGA
This sequence comes from Plagodis dolabraria, assembly GCA_963854805.1. Taxonomy (NCBI): domain Eukaryota; kingdom Metazoa; phylum Arthropoda; class Insecta; order Lepidoptera; family Geometridae; genus Plagodis; species Plagodis dolabraria. The sequence goes on along the minus strand of OY978448.1, from coordinate 21,103,150 downwards.
CGACATCTGCCAAGTGAAGAAAGTAACTCTGATTTAGCTGAAATTGAAAATCTAGGTTGTTCTAAACATCGTCATTCTGAATTAAGAATTAATTTTTTGAAGACGTCTGCCAGGTGAAAAAAGTTACTCCTATTTGGCTGAAAATCGATATCTAGGTTTTTCTGGACGTTTTTGTTCAATATTTGGCATACATTTTTCGACATCTGCTAGGTGAGGAAAGTCACTCCAATTTGGCTAACATTCAAAATCTAGGTATCTTGACGTTTTTATTCCGAATTTGGAATTTATTTTTCGATGACTTCAGCCATGGGAAGTAAGATACTCTGAATTGGCTGAAAATCAATATCTTAGTTTTTCTGGACGTCCTTATTCCAAATTAGGAATTTATATTCCGATGACGTCTGCCATGTGAAAAAGTTCCTCCGATTTTGCTGAAAATCGATATCTAGGTTGTGCTGTGCGTTATTATTCCGAATTTGGAATAATTTTATCTATGTCGTCTGTCAAGTGAAGAAAAATACTCAGAATTGATTAAAAATTGATATCTATGTTGTTTTAGACGTTATTATTCCAAATTTAGAATTTGTTTACGATGACGTATGCCCAGTGGATAAAGTAACTTCGATTTAGCTGAAAAGATCGATCGTCTAGAACAACCTAGATATCGATCTAGGTTGTTCTAGACGTCTTAATTCCAAATCTAGAATTTATTTAACAATGACGTCGGCCAAGTGGAAGAAGTTACTTTGATTTGGCTACAAATCGATACTTATCTTGGTTTTCCTGGACGCTTTTCTATTCGTACTATCGATCTTAATTGTTATTAACTTGTTGTGAAGTGCGTGAATCCCTCTAGGGTGAGTTCCTTATTTATTATTGTTATTTCATAGTGCTGACTAAAACCTATGTAACGTAAACAGCTGTGCTGCCCTACCGCGCTAGACTGTGAGTTTTAAAATGTGAGTCACTGGTTACAGTACCACGATCGTGTCGGCGCGGCTTGGCAACAGTTGGCTGAGGAATATCAGCTACTAAGCCGGTGTCTTCCTTCCAGGATTCCACTTCACTGATTTAATCCGAGGACGGGTGTTTCGAGCACTCACTACCGAGATCCAGAACTATCAGCTGACGCCAAGACCGCCACATCTGGGACCTGGATCACGTGTACTATCAGGCCAGTGTCTCCCTCCGGTCTATGTAACTTCAGTAGAACTGTGCGGCTGTGCAACCTGATAAGGCTTGGCCTAATAAACTTTTCAAACCTACTCCCTGAGTTTACCTACCTACCTGCTGGCCGTGGGATGATTAGCAGTTCCCTATCGCCGCAGTACGATAAAAGTAGGAAAATTATGATTACTTATCAAAGACGCACGAATTAACATCAAAATAATATTTTGACTAACCTCGACGTTTCGATCAAGTTGCATTGACCGTGGTCACGAGTAGACTGAAGAAGCGGGTGTCATCGTCTTGAGGAGCGGCGGCAGCGATTTAAATCTACCCCGCTTGGTTTTCGTTAATGTAATTTAGAAACATGAGTTTAGTTCACGAAAGTTTAAAGAAAAGTACTTATAAATCAATTATTCAAATCTAATTAATGAGAAAGTATATCGGTTACCTTTTCACGATGGAACCAATCTTTACAATATAGCTGTAGATAAATTGCCCATATTATTATTTCCTAGACAAGAAATTATTCATCTCATATCTCGTACCCGGAAAGGAGTGTTTGTTTGATGCGAGTAGCGGGTGGAAGACTGCTTCCCACCTATGGGCAGGAAAATCTAAAGGTAAATACTTCCTTATCAAGGGCCGACATGTCCAATAGCACAAACGTTGGCCATTTTGTATTTTTGCGTACGACACAGTCGTCCCTATTCTTATTTTTCAATGTATTTTCGCCATTATACAAATCTTCCTTTTATATCGTCGTTTTTAAACGAGTAAACCCGCGTCGGCTATAATCTCATTTATAAGGAGATTTGAATAAACGATTGATTATTATAATTTTCTTACTCTTATCCGATATATCTTAGCGTTTTAAAGATACGTCATCTATCTTTACTTAGCAAACGTCATTGAAAAATTAAATCCAAATGTAGAATAATGACGCCCAGCACAACCTAGATATCGGAGTAACTTTCTTCCCTTGACAGACGCCATTACAAGAATAAATCTTAATTCGGAATAATGACGCCCAGCACAACCTAGATATCGATTTTCAGCCAAATTGAAGTAGTTTTTCACTTGGCAGACGTCATCGGAAAGTAAATTCCAAATTTGGAATAAGGACGCCCCGAAAAACCTAGACATCGATTTTTAGCCAAATCTTAGTAACTTTTCTCACTAGGCAGAGTTCATCGAAAAATAAATTCCAAATTTGGAATAAAAACGTCCAGAATAATAATAATAATAATATAAACAATAATATAAATCTTTATTTAAGCCAATAACACTTTTTCCAAATCTTGTATTGCTGGTGGTTTTCACACTTCGACGTTGAAGTTTATATCGTTAAGACCTTAATTGATAGCTGTACAGTGCACAGTTGACTTCAGTACAATTTTTCACGCAAAATAGTTATAAACATAAATTTAACTTACAAATTATCCATAAAATAACATCTTGTTCAGTTTCATACATTTTTTTTTATAAATTATCCACACAGGTGGTATTTATATTTTAACTAAATTTGTGTTATTTACGTGTTTGTATGTATGATGCTATATGGTGATATATAAACTGAAAAATTCAGGACTTGATTATATAAATATGTTTTAATAAAAGGGCTAAATCTTCTTGCAAAAGTTGTACGAATGACAGGTTATTTTAATTGGAAAACTCGTTTATGTAGCATATTACTAAAATTTGCAGATTTTTTAAAGAGTCTGTGTGCGAACTGAAAACAACCTAGATATCTATTTTCAGCCAAATCGAAGTACATTTTTCACTTGGCAGACGTCAACGTAAAACAAATTCTTAACATGGAATAATAACGTCTACAACAACCTAGATATCAATTTTCAGTCAAACCGTAGCATTTTTCTTCACTTGGCAGATGACATTGAAAAAATAATTCCAAATTCGGAATAATGACTCTCAGCACAGCCTAAATATCGAGTATCAGACAAATCTGAGTAACTTTCTTCACTCGGCAGATGACATTGAAAAATAAAGAAAAGGAATAAAGACGTCCAGAACAACCTAGGTAGGTACACTATACATTTTCATTTGACGACTGATCTCAGTCGCAGTTGCAATTGCGGATACTAACTAGAATCGTACGGTAGGAATATAAAGTGCCATGTTACCGGAGCGCATCGCGCATCTGCATATTCTTTGACCGTTATATTTGTGCAGCGAGCGCGGACCGTATGCGGCGATGCGCGAGTAAAGTAAGCTCGATTAGGTCCAGATGCTCAAGGCCATTGGCGACTCTAATCGCCTTAAGGAGTGAATACATGAACTAACGTAGGACCGACTTATTAAGTTCATGCACATACAGGCAATGAGGCAGATGAATTGAATCACTGGATAAATACCTACAATGCCTATTAAATTGGTGGTGATTGAATCTAAGTTCAATTTGAAGAAATTGCATAAAAGTATTCGTCAACTCGTCTTTGTATTTCCTATTGTGTGTTTCTATAAGTATGTCTTTAGAGCGAAGGAAGCAATATTACTTTCACTTTCACTATATATAATAGGCTGAATATAAGAGGGATTAATATATTTAGATTGAGTTACCATAGCAAATACCTTCTGGAGCGTAGCAGATTAACTACGAAATTACTTTTACCCTTCAACACACCCGTCTGGCTGTCGCTAATACCATAACATAGCAACCGTAGTATAGCTTTATAGGTTTAATTTAATATGTTATAATAACAATATCTTTACGTTCACGACTAATTTGATTTCATTGAAGCCCCGATCACGGCTTCGGCCGTAAGGTTTTATGTTCATGGGCAGAATTATGTAGCCGAGGTAGGTATAGTGGGTAGACACAAGAAAAAAATATTTTGGTCGAAATCTGTACCAATTCATGTAACTTTTTTTTCTATTGAATAAAGTGACAAGAGTAGTACGAATAGGTATATATAAACAGGAATACGACGGGACATCTTGGGATCATCAGAACTCCAAAGAGAGATAAATGTCCCAGCATCGGATATTTTATGGATAGTCACAACAATAGCCTTCAATGGGCACTCATCCCTCTCAAATAAAAGCCGACCTATTTAATTTCAATAAATTCTCACTGTTACTTTCAACTTCTTGGTTCTTCCGTTTTACTGGTATTTTTATATTTGCTTAAAACGTTCGTAATTTATATTGTATTAACTGTTTCAAGAGACAAACAAGAGATTCTTCTGTATGATAGTGCAAGTGATTACTAGTATAGGTAGGGGTAGGTATAGGTCAAGTATCTAAATATGTACTTCACCTATCAAGTCTCAAGCGAATCAATGTGCACCACATGTATAGTATCGCTTCATGCAGAAACTCGACATTATTGAGAAATTACAGCTAATGTCCGGAACTAACCACATTATCCGGATTTTCCTTTTTTTATATTATAACCCTACTTTTGTGAAGGTATTAGGGTCAGTATAGCGGGGCGTCTCAACTCTCACGGAAATTCACCAAGAATTTATCAATCAAGACTTTTCATTTCGAAATGAAAGTACATGCTTACAAGCAGTTCACAGAGTCGGTAAGTCCTGTGCATTGAACTGTTCATCTTATTTTAACAAAAGATTGACTTTTACGCCCGTCCATATCGTCTTTTTCTTACTTCATTGAACATTGTGGCGTACGTGCGTGACAACAAGCCAAGCCAAACATTTCTTAGCACTTTAGTAGATAGGTAGATAGGTACTTACATCATAGTTAGTTCAAAAGAAAACGCACCCAGCCTTATAAAATAATAATTAGCATACTTTGACAAAGTTTCGAAATATAGGCGGGTAAATATTATATCCCCGTGGGTTGCCGGGTTAGCATGTAATCCCCCCGTTTCTATACCTGTATGTGTCGTATGAGGCGACTAGAGGTAAAATACCGGAAGGTGGGCAGCAGCGCCTTAGCTTATATCTTTATCTGCGATCTTCAAGACGTCTGTCAAGCGTGGGGATTATGGCAAACACCCCCCTAAATGAGGGAGTGTGTGTTCAGCAGTGGACAATCCAGGTGATACAGTACAATATTTTTTTTTCAATGGCAGCGGTATACCGTCTTAAGGGAAGTGTTTTCATAACACTTTCTATTCCACATCGTAGTTTAGCCGTATTTTAAATACCAAAACTTAAAGATGGTGATATTCTGCATGTATATCCTTGTATCTAATATATATATGCATGCTATGGTTTCCGCAAAGTAACGCCTAGCTTGGTTTGCTAGCTTTCCGTAAAATTATGTTGGTAAAATGATTGCATTCAGATTCTGACGTATGAGCGACGGCAGGTCTTTAAGTTTTAACCGCTCACACTGAGATATACGTATTAATATTGACATAGCTACGCCTGTAGAACTACAGCTCTCCATTGAAAATTATAAAATATACCTTAATATAATCTTAAACTGTACAAACATTGCTACGAATCATCGCGTTTGATTATGCATATTAGAGAGAAAAAACCATCTGCATTCAACGAGTTCTTGAGTATTTCGGCCACGTAGCGAGAAAAGCTTGTCATGACTGATACAATCGAGGAAAAAATACCAAGTCGGCTAAGTTCATTTTGATAGTCTGAACAAATCAGTACCCGATAGAAAAGTACACGAAACCATTCACGACGCCGAGAATAGGTCCAGATTGTGTAAGGCGAGCAAAGAGAAAATAATCCGTGGGTGACCCTCATCATTGAGAAAAACGGTGCAAAGTAGAAGATTAGAACGAGTAGGATGTATTTTCACCGCCTCCCACATGTGAAACTAAATAAATCATACTTCAAAAAAATATTGCAGAACTATGGTGATGGAATTGTCTCTCACTATACGGATGTTTATGTACACCCAGATTGGTAGTTCAAGCTGCAAGTTTTATGACAATACACCAGAGAAAGACATGAATGTATAGTTAAATGTAAATAAAAAAAAGCGGCATGAAAATCGGTTCCAATTTTGGAGCTACGATGCCATAAGACAGACAGACAGATAAAAGCTTATGAAGCATATGCTTAAATAACTTATAACATTTTCCATCGAGGGTTTAAATACAGCAGAACGTGGAAATGACTTAGGGATGTTATAGGAACTTCCCTTAACATATCTTTAGCCCTTAGCATAGGGTTTTTGTTATTGGCAACATACGCATTGTCACAACCAAATTTTTTTTATAGAGAATGTCTTTATAGGAAGCACGAGCACCATGGACCAAGCATTTCAACCTCCAAAAGTTTCAAATGTGTAACCGTTATCTAGACTGCTATATTTGCGTCTGTTCTAGTCCTTTGCTGATAAAGCCACCAAATCAGCCCTATTATGAGTTTCTGAATGATAGGACTCAAGGATGTCGCATCTAAATTGTGTCCCGTACCAAAAGCCGACCCATCTTCAATGGAATGCGAGTCATTACGTCCGGTCTTTTACCATCGGGGCACATACAATACCAATGGTATGGTACCGATTTGGCCGCATAGTTGGCGGTGGCAAAAGCCTGACGGATAACGTCATTTAGGCTAACACAAGACAGTCCGTGGTGATCAAGGAAGGCGGTTAATAGCAGAGCGACACTGGCAGTGGTGTGGAGGGTGTATCTACTCTTTGAGAGTACAGAACGGTGCGCCCGTGAAGTGAAGGCATCGTCGCCAATGCTTAACATTCCAACCAGTGTAAATTTCACAGATGGTTAAATGTGTTAGAATTTTTTTTATGCATTTGACCACTATCTCACCTGATGGTAAGTGATGATGTGGTCGAAGATGTTGTTCAGGCTAACCAGGAGAATTACTGATTCTCAAGGATAGCTGCCGGAACACACCGTTAGGTGCTTGGCGACAGATTTTCTACTTGAGGGTGGTAGCTAGCCAGGCGGGCATTTGCAAAATGCCCTACCACCATGCTATAACGACTGCCATCCGAAGACAACAACCGGGACCGACGACTTAACGTGCCCTCGAAGCACGGAAGCGCTCAGTAGTAATGTCACCAGCGGTCAACCATCTAACTCATGACCGCGGCGGACGTTGCTTAGCTTTGCTGATCGGTTCAGAATGACTAAGTAAACTTCGATACGAGCGCTTCTATACTTATATGTTAATGTATAATATGTATGTGTGTGATATGTCACGTCATGTCTACAGTACACAGCATACGGATGTACTGGATACTTCCATGGCTGCGTTTGAAATAAGCAGCTACATTGGTAATCTGTTTAACTGCATTTGAGTCACGAATGTAAATTTAGAAATATAAATCGGGTTGAGCTCGTTGCATTGGGTTACTGGTATAAGCCACGCTTTATTAAAATAATGTTCATATCAGCGTTGCAGCGTTTACTGAATCTAATGTCGGTCCCGTGGTCCAAAATGTGTGTTTTTTTTTAATAATGCTTTCCATATGAACACCATGAACAAATACTTAGGTACACAAAATAAACCAAACAATATGTTACACGAGGTCACAATTTGTTGTAAAAGTTCATGTATTGTTTAATTTTTGACAAAACAACTATGGGGCGATCAAATTCAGTTTCTTTAACAAAACTTGGATTGGAAACTTGAACATTGACATTGACCGTACTGTTACACCTAATATATTGCTGACCTAGGCCCGAATCCCTCACAAACCTATTTACGCGTTGTCAGCAGTATTTTTCTCTATATAAACGGTGGCTTCCAAAATTAAGTGTTCAGATTTATTGTGATAACTCCAGGAGTCACCAGACTCAGTACCAGTATACCCTTCAGGTGGAACCTCTGCCCAAATTAGTAGCAAAAGTGAGTTGCGGGAACTTCTAAGTCAAGTGTAAATTAATAATTTTATTTTCAAATAAAATAAATGTGTGTGTGTCTATAAGTTGTTTTTTTTTTTTAAGACAACTGAATAGGTCCACACAACAGTACGTAACAATTTATCTCTAAATATGAGTAAAATGTAAATATATTATTCTAAATATTTGCTGCTGCGCTGATTTTGCTTTGTGCGTTAAGTGTCATTACCCTCAGGAACTGCAATTTAATTCATAGTAAAAATAAACTGGGTTAATCTAGGTAAGAAGGACTCTATTTTAGTATTAACTAGGTATCAAATTTGATCAGGTTGCGTTCATCTGGAGGTGATTAAAATACCTATTACAAACATAGGTACAAGTTTGTATAAATATTTACTTTCTCATATATGTATTAATAAAAGCTTTCTCCATAGGCTTCTATTTTAACGATTACTTGCTTTTTTTGTTGGGTTGCTTAGTAGCAATCTACAAAAAACGTGTTACACATCATTATTATTTTACTGAACTGATAATATGTATGTATTATCAGTTCAGCGATATACTATAATAGTATTATTATCAGCTCAGTTTGAAATATAACGCACTCGGGACAACCCCTCCCACAGTAAAAAAATATCACAGTAGCCACATTTCATATCTATTGTAAATGGACAGTGAATAAAGTAGATATATATAGTATATATAAATTGTGTATATATATATATATATATATAGTATATATAGTAGATGGTAAGTGGATATTAGGCGTTATTATATATTATTCACTATTATTAAAGTTTTAGTCGTAGCAGTATTAAAGGTCCTTTTCTTAGGATGGCGGTCGTTATTGCATGGTGACAGGACATTGAGCATAAAATGCACGCCTGGCTAGCTATCACTATAAGTAGAAAATCTGTAGACAAGCCCTTAACCGTGTATACTTTTACATGCCATCTAGGACCGTATTATAACCTACCGACAGGTGAAATTGAGGTCAAAGGTTAACCTATCAACAATTTAAAAAAATCTCTTAAGTATCGGAAGGCACGTACGCGTTTAATTTGCTTTTCCAATACATATATCATAAAAATATCTACGTATCCTAGAGACATATAAGTGAGGTTAAAATTAATTAACACCTTAAGTTCCGATGTTATCATAGGTTATAATATTGTCTTTAGAACAGCACTCAGCTGCAACATTAAAAGCGCAGTTGTGTTGAGATAGCTAATTCAACTCGACGGCGAAAATTGTATACATAGGTATTGCATTGGGCCGAATTTAGACTACCATTGAGGCAAAGAGGGGTGTAGCGTTGTAATAAAGATAGACATTGTTTCTTTACACGTAAACAGAACGATAGTGAAATCAGCCGAGTGCCTTATTTTTTTTATTTGATGGTATACGTAACGCGCATATGACCTATCTGCTTATATGCGGTAGCCTTAAGCAGATGCATTTCATGACAAGTGACGAGCTGTATTTACTGTGCCCATCACCCTGAGATATTCCTACAGTTGTTTAGTCTCACCCTCCCTTTGCTATCAGTGGGTGTCGTAAGAGGTGACTAAAGACATAATTACGTAAGGTGGGCAGCATCGCCTTCTGAGGAACTGTTATCTTAAACTGCGATCCCCATGACGCCTGCCAAGCTTGGGGATTAAGGCAAACCCCCCCTTAATGCGGGAGGTTGTATTCAGCAGATGGACAATTTGGCTGATACAGTTATTCTCATGTGCCTGTAATTTCGTAATGCATTACTGGCTCTAAAGGACTGCTAATGGAAGACATTGCTAGGTGATGGGCGACAGATTTTCTACTTGAGGTTGGTAGGTAGTCAGGCGAGAATGCACAAAATATCCTTTCCACCATGTTGTGAAGTTCTAGCTGGTGAGGGGATCGAACCAAGGAGATGCGGCACGGGAGTCCATACCTATTACCGCTAGGCAACATTGCTTCAAGGTTAGTATTCCCAATGTGGTCATCATTTGTTTCTTTCATAGTTTTGTCCGCACCCAAATGGATAAAAACTACGAATATTTAGACATACGTGTATAAGCGCCAAAAGCGATCATTTTACGACCGTCACTGTCACGCAAACGTGAGACGAGTGTTCAGACGCTACGCGATCACCTGATGCCAAATGGATGTCTTAAATGCTCATTCAATACTAACGGTTTTTTTTTATGCCTTATATGTTAGTTAGCCTTTGACCACTATCTCACCTGATGGTAAGTGATGATGTGGTCGAAGATATTGTACAGGCTAACCTAGAATTACTGGCTCTCAAGGACAGCTGTCGGAACACACCGTTAGGTGCTTGGCGACAGATTTTCTACTTGAGGGTGGTAGCTAGCCAGGCGGGCATTCGCAAAATGCCCTACCACCAAGCTATAACGACTGCCATCCTAAGACAACAACCGGGACCGACGCCCTCCGAAGCACGGAAGCGCTCAGTAGTAATGTCACCAGCGGTCACCCATCCAACTCCTGACCGCGGCGGACGTTGCTTAACTTTGCTGATCGTTTCAGAATGGCTAAGCAAACTTCGCTACGAGCGCTTCAGAATTATTTCGTGGTATCACCCCATCGACGGTACAAGCTTTTCAAACATGGTTACGTACTCGTATTAAAGGTCAGCCAATTAATATTGTAGACGGCAGACAGTGGCCTCCATTTGCAAAAACACCAATTTAATTTTACATCAATGACGTCCGCGATGCTTCCTAATGAAAAATCGATAGACAGTGTACACACCGCGGTTTTATTGTCTGCGCCGTTGTTACAGTGGCAGTGAAAAAGGTTTGGGAGAACAGTTTTCTTTATTTTTCTAGTAGACTGATAGCTGATTGATACCATTACACGATAAATAAAATTGATAGGTCCAGGTGAAACCTGGCAAATAATTAACAATTATAAATAAGGTGGGTATGTCCTTTGGCATCCGGGATAACGAGAACAATAGGATTTCATTAATAAATGGACGATATCGTCCACACGGGAGTCATAATAATTAGTAGGTAAGTGAAAATAAAAACTTTTTTACAACACAAAGGTAGGTAGGTACTTAGATTTTAGCGAGCTTTTCAACGAGAGTTTATAATTGTGGTTCCTAACACAGTTTGAAATATACTATCTCAAAGCAATGGAGTGCAGGTAAAAAATACTATTTTAAGCAATAAAAGTGGTAAAATTACTGGGTCAACCAGATATATGAACTAAGGTTTCAGAGTGACGAGCGCAGTGTAATTTCAAGTAGAACGGGAATGCTAACACTTCAACTGAAATGGACAGGGCGGGGCGGCGGCGGCGCCACGCTTGACTCGGGCGAGCAACTTGAACGTTTCATCGCTTCATTTTATTTTTTAACTTAATTCTGCCTTTTTTATTTTAATAGCTGTAGTATGTACCTACACCACATGAAAATTCTTTAATATATTGGATTTTATATATAAGATTTTATATCCAGGAAATGTATTTACGTGCTTATTTCGTTTATTTTACGTTCCACCCGTGTAGACTATGATTAGAAGCTACTCGTATGATGAATTTGTAAGTAGGTATCCTATATGTTAATCCAGGACATAAACTATCTATACTACGATATGAATCTATTTATTATAACAATGATTGTTTCTCGATCGTGAGCTCGAAAAGTCAAGATCTCCTAAAGATTAGAAACGCGTCGAAAATTCTTCCTGTTTGGCTACGTGGCATTTATGACGTCACGTCGGCTTATCAGAAAAATAAGATGGAACTGTCACCGGATATTATATTTTTATACTTTTTAAGTGTTTTTCTAAAATATGAATTTGTATCACTACAAATTAACTTACATCATACACTTACACACACACACACACACACCCTCCACACACACGCATACACACACACACACACACACACACACACTATACGTTCCTTAAGCGCTAAGTAAATATTGCAAGCACCCGGTAGTTAATATTAGATGTGAGTGCCAGTGTCATAACTATTATGGGAGGAACCTATGTTTCCTGCTCACAGCTGAGGCTATAACGGGAACTTATAGGTTCATTTTTACTCTGTTATATAAATTGAGTCTACGAAAACAATATTTATTTGATGATTTCCAAAAATATTTTTCAAATATTTGTGATGATAGGTGGGTAGTATCGGTAATAACGGTAATATATGGCTATAAATTTGTTGTATTCCAAAGATAGTATTGTAGAGTCACCAAAATGATGCTATACTTAATCTATTCCATTTAGGTAAAACTCCTCATCAATATGCAATTTCCCGTCGCGTCGCCAGATCCGAAGCGGTCACTAATAGCCAAACTTCGGCTGTTTGGTCAAATTTCAATTCACTGAATTATTGTTTTGTTAGTATGTCGGGCTTCGATAGAATTTCCAGTTTCAGTGAGATTTAGATTTCAATGAGTTTGAAAAAATCATCACATTAGCTTCCGGTCTAATTCTAGACTTTGAAAACAAGTATATAAATTAATTGAAAACCCGACTGCGGATTTATTTTCATTAAGCGTTTTATCGTTCCATTGAAATTAAAACTGCAAGTTATACATTATGGAATAGACTTTCATTTTGATACACAACTCGATGGGTTTGGGAGAAAAAAAAATATCTCACAACGTGGCATCTAAAATCCGGCATCTAAAAACTTTTCTTGGGTACTTAATGTCAGCTGCTTTAGCAAGATGAATCTAATGATACGAGTATATTATACATTAATATCGGTTTAGCCGTTTAGAAGTTAAGATGGAATAAAAAAACTCACAAACATACATACATGAAGCCTGAAAACATAACACTAATTTTTTTTGGGCAGTCGTGTATAAATGAGTAATACAACGCTAAGCAGCCGCAGCGCGCCGCGCCGCCGGGAAATAAAAAAAAAACAATGTTGTTGTTGTTATGAAGCCATCTAAATACGAGAGATTCATAGAATATTTTTTTCTGCACCTAATATTTATTTTTTACTTCCTATTGAATTGGTTACATTTGATATGGGTAAACGTATTTTTTTACATCTTGACGATTTTATTGGTCATCATAACATAAATTGTGATGATTACCTGACGTTGAATGATATATTACATATAATAACAAATACTTTTAAAAGTATCCTAAAAAATATTAAATAATATTAAAATAAAACACTTAAAAAAGCATAAAATTATATATCTAGTGACAATTCCGCCTAATTTTCCCGTTATCTACGTGACGTCACAAACATCACGCAGCCTAACCGGAAGAATACCCGACTAGTTTCGCTTCTAAACGAAGCATCTTCAGGAAGTCTTGACTTACCGAGCGCACGATTGAGTCTCGATCGTGCGCTTTTGCGCGTTTAGAAGCGAAACTAGTCGGGTATTCTTCCGGTTAGGCTGCGTGATGTTTGTGACGTCACGTAGATAACAGGAAAATTAGGCGGAATTGTCACTAGATATATAATTTTATGCTTTTTTAAGTGTTTTATTTAAATATTATTTAATATTTTTTAGGATACTTTTAAAAGTATTTGTTATTATTAAATATGGATTTCCGCAAAGTAACGCCTGAATCTATCCATTGATATATTACATATTATTAACTAGAGAATTCTATTGAGCATGTAGAATAATTGACAATTCAAGCTACAACGGCAATGAATCCGTTTCTTTTTGTAATTGCCGCCACAGACGCGAGTTTTCATCTTGTACTTAAAACGAAAAGTCCACAAGCCCTTGATGGCTATAATAGCTTATACACGTATAAGCACATCATTACTATTATTGCCTGAATGAAATCGCTTTGGAAGCACTCGTTGAAGGACGTTTTACTTATAATGTTGGTGGTGGTGGTATGTTGGCTAAAGTCGCCGGCCGAAAACATGATCTGGCTAAAATTGTAACTATTCAGCAACGGCTCCGGATTGCTCCCAAGAGAGAACTATGTTACAATCGTTTGGGTAAGGACTCGATGAGTCCAAAAATACCCATTAACCGGTATCGGCGCATAACTTTCGAAAATATACGGCCCATCCATATCCACCCGCGGAAAAAATTTCTTGGTACCACGCGAGCTAAAACAATTTATTTTTTTACTTTTCTATTACCATCCACCTTAGGAGTGTGAAGCGGCTTTTACACACACTCTGGCTTTTTATAAGAGTAACATATTATTGACCAAGGTATCTTCGACAAAAATTAACATGTTTATTGTGTTGTCTTTAACACAACCCGTCGACTTACGAAATTAGAAATCGGCGTGATCGTGTGAAATTTCTCACTCACGTGCGTAAACATAGGCAAGAGGAAGAACTTTATATTACTGTAATAGGTTAGAGAATTATGTTATTGTAACAAAACAAATATATGTATATACAACAGGAAATTTCTGTTTTAAGCACAGAATAAATATTAATTTGTAATAACTTTGCTCCCAACCTTCAATAACCTACAGGATAAAATGATATTTCGATAACAGGAATTTCCCCTTTAGAAATCCAAAGTAAAGTTATAATATAACTAATGCTACGTAGTATTATATGTTCTATGCTAATGCGAAAGTAAATGTATCTACCTGCGCCTAGTTACTGCCTACTCCTTTATGATTAATCATTAAATATAGTTAATATTTGGTCCCCGCTCTGTGCTCGCGCTAGCTTTACCTTTTTTTTTTTTTTTTTTTTATTCCTGATAGGTTCGCCTTTGACCACTATCTCACCTGATGGTAAGTGATGATGTGGTCGAGGATGTTGTTCAGACTAGCCTAGAGTTACTGGCTCTCAAAAAACCTGTGTCATCTTGTCGTATAATATCATTAAAAAACAGTTTTGTAACGCCAAAATTTAAGTGAAATGAACTAAGATTTATCAACCTTTACCCATCAAAGCTTGTAAAGTCGAATGGCGAAAAATTTAACTCAGGCGTATATACTGTATGGATTCTGTGCCCATCAGATAATGCCTTGTGTATCCGTATAATTAAATACTCACACCAACACTAAAACGCTAGCTGAAAGTAAAAAAAACTGCAGACTTTAAAAAACGTAAAATTATAATTTTAATTTGTTGAAGGCGTTGCCATTATTGTTTAATTACATAAAGCGCTTTGCTTTAATTCGTTAATGGAATTCTAGAAATTAATCTTTCTTATTTTAAAGTAAGCGGACAAATGGTTTTATTGTTTTAAAATTTCAGTTGTTTCGGCCTTTTTTTGTATATAACCACATGCTACTCCTTGGTTTTGATTGCAAAATTTATTATAAATAATTAGTTATGAATTAAGAAAATCAAAGCATATGTTTATTTATTAATGACAGTGTTCAAGCAATTCTTAATTTTTTGCTCGTTTTTTGTTTTTGATTTCGTACTCGAATTTTATTCCTACTTGAGATGATATTTAAATTTTTGCATGAGGCAACCCTGATAAGAATAATTCCATGCGTCCTAAAAATATTTAATGAATAACATCTTGATATTTAAAAGTCGTTTTTAGATAGCGATACAAGAAAGATGTTTTTATTTTAAACTTTCCATATAAAAAAATACAAAATAATTTTAAAACATAAATCTATGGAATTACCTACAAGTTCTTCATCTAACTGATGATGTTTGATATTTTTATTCATCATGCGTAAATGCTTAGAATAGTAGTAATAATTTCTACCTACACAAAAAAATGTTTGCTCCCAATATTTATCAGAACTATCAGATATTATGTAATAGGTAAAAGAGATAGATAGCACAATCTTAAGATCAATTTAAGAATATATTCAGTATTTTCTCGGATAAGGTATCAATCTCCTACTATACTCCCACGCGAATTGTTGCGAGAGTCAATACAATCTTATTTACTCCGCAATAGAGAATAAATAGGGTGGATGTGCCAAAACCCCTATTTGAGCCATTTGTAAAAATATAGTTTTATCTTTATTAAATACGAGAACCTACTCACAAGTAAGTTATACTATTAAAATTATATATCTTGAGTGCTATATATACAAGAAGTAGGTATTTAATAAAGATAAAACTATATTTTTACAAATGGCTCAAATAATACTTAAAATATTTTTTAATTCAAGAATACTTAAGTCTGAAAATAATTTGTTATTGTGGTAAAGTATAATATACTAGCGGCCCACCCCACCTATAATATACTTCGCAAGGGTATTGAAAAAAATTTTAAAAAAATGTTTATAGTATTTTATAACATATTATGTTCATCAGGAATAATGTAGGATTCTAAAGGTGAAATAATTTTTTAAATGGGTCCAGTAGTTTTTTAGTTTATTCGTTATATGTTTATATCTATTATATACAAATATTTTCTCTTTATAAGTGTAGATGTAGATATTATTGATCAATATATACAAAAAAATTATCCCTTTATCCCACAATGGATGTAGATGAAAATTCTTTGAAAATTCAATTTTGTTGGTACTAAATGATCATTAAGTAGCCGAACTAAAATTATGAAATGATATAAACTTTGACCCCGTGGGGAGCCGGGTTAGAATTGCACCTCCCCATATCATCCCGTGGGTGTCGTAAAAGGTGACTAAGGGAAAAATACTGGGTGGTGGGCAGCAGCACGTTCTAAAGAACTGCCATCTAACACTGCGAACCCTAAGCCGCTTGCTAAGCGTGGGGATTATGGCAAATACCCCCTTAATAGGGGAGACAATGTTCAGCAGTGGACGATCCGGCTGATACAGTATTCACTTTGTGTTTTTTTGTGTTCAGAAAATTTTCTTTATTATTAAGTAAAAAACAATTCATGGTGAAATTAGGTAGGTATAATGCGATTAAAATAAGAATAGGACGGGCTCTCGGCTAACTTCACTCATATAAGAACGATCAGCAGAAAAAATTGAAAATAGAACTCCGCCATTTATTTATAAGTAATTTTAAATGTGACCCATATTTATATTTTTAGGGTTGACAGCACAGACGCTATCTATGTTTAATAACATCGCGGGCGTCGGGTTCTCGTTTATTTTGTTTTTATTGACTGTTAATTGTTTGTAAATTTGTAATTAATTTGTTCTCGTTGATTGATATATTTTTATGTTGATTGATATATTTTTTTGTTATCCGTTACTATGATTACGATGAGTCTGACTCAGTTGGTCATCAGGACATGAGCGGCTTCGCAGGGCTAAGCGATTCAAATTAAGATACCTAAGTACAAAATATTGCTAACAAATAAAATCAGTTCAAATTATTTCTGTGTCAGCTGTACAGTCACTTTCGTTTACCTACCCATGATTACATGTTTTTTTTTACCCAGCTGTCCACAAAAGCAAAAATTGTATGTATATATGTGAGTATTTTTATTCTACCACAACTTCTAAACGACTTAACAGATTTTAATATATCTCATATTATATGAGCAAGTGTATATTTATAATATGTAGTATTTTCCCTTAGTAGGTACATAAAAAAAATAAAAAATCAAACAAGTGTATTTTAGACGATTTCTTATCTTCCATACCCATTTGTGTTGGGTATCAAAATGAAGGACTTTAACAACGATGCCATAAATAATCGTATATATACTTACCTTGTAGTTTTAATTTCAATGGAAAAATGAAACGCTTAACAAAAATAAATAATTTTCAGTGGGGTTTTATATTTTTTATTAATTCATACTTGTTTTATCATTTCTTTTTTTTTGCACACTGTACCAAAATCTAGTTTTGACGTCACAATATGGCGCTAGGCCGATCCTATTCTTATTTTAATCGCATTGTACGGGGATGGTATTCGGGGCATCTACCCTATGTACGTATATCGAGCTACAGCGATTGATACAGAAGATATCATATTACAAGCCTACGCAGATAAAATATTATATGTCTCGATCAACAACAAAAATAGGACGATTGGCTTAGAATTCTTTTGACGTTTTTTTCTTACATGATGACTATCTTTATTCTTTTGATGTGTATATTTACCTTATACTGACGTAAGTTCTTATTTACTTTATTGGTCCTTTCAATACGCAAGTAAATACAGCAATGCATTAACATTTATTACGTACCTTCTTTGAGTGTTGCCATTTAAGAGGCAATCGATTTGATGGCAATTACACGATTGATAGTTTAGTTACCAAACTATCACGTGTTATACCATTGATGTGATTGGGTTATTATGGATGCACAGTTATGTTGCTGTATACATTTACGTATATATTAGCATCGGTTTAACTGATTGATTCTCATAAATATATCTATATGACATGTCTGTGCTCTTGACCTTTTTTAGTAAACTTATATTTTAGGAATAAGATCATTAATACATTCACACATCGGCGATGATGATTGCTAAAACAGGTCTACCCCATGCTGATGTACGTAATGTACAGAACTCCGTAGTAACATAATTGCGTAACCATAGTAACACAATGTTACCACCCTCAAGTTGAAAATCTGTCGCCAAGCACCTAACGGTGTGTTCCGGCAGCTGTCCTTGAGAGCCAGTAATTCTAGGTTAGCCTGTACAACACCTTCGACCACATCATCACTTAACATCAGGTGAGATAGTGGTCAAAGGCTAACCTATAATGAATTAAAAAAAAAAACTTGTTTTATACAAAAATGTCAATTGCAGTTTTTATAATGCACACGTACCTACTTACGTCATATAATCGTCAAAAACTGACGAATTGTAAATACTTAGCAAGCACATAATACATAATAGTATGTTATAAGTTAAAGGTTATGTCTGAATTAGTCATGAGTTATACTAATCAATGTTAAATTCAATTTCAATGAGAAATTCCACAAAATTGATGATTAAAAAGTTAGATACTACATAATACAGCTCCCAATTTTTTACAATGAGCTCCCGGCCCCCACACGGGGCCAACGTCTTTAAACCACTAAGTCCAAATTAAATGTATGAGGTTGATCATATCAAAATGTATTAATATGTTTATTGGACCTTTAGTTAAATCATTACTTAACAATCTAAGATTTTTTACCTGACTCTCTGTTAACAATACGTAAGTAGAACTTCATAAGGTTAAGTAAATACAGTATTTTACCGCTATTCCACCGAATAGATTCCTATTACTATAACTTTGGTAAGTATATGTTCTATGATTTTGGTATGGTAGTCGAAGTTGTGACTGTGAAGGCTAGTCTTCGAAATATAATTAGTTCTCGAAGGTCTCTTACCCCTATCTCAATATAGTTCTCAATACTCAATCCTAAATTACTGTTTTTTTCTGCTATCTCGGTGGCGAACACTTAGAACAGGAATTTATAATAACAAATATTTTATGACAACATTAATAGGTATTTTAGAAATAAACGTAAACATAAAAAATATATTTTTAGTGACAATTCCGCTTAATTATGCTGCTAAGTCGACGTGACGCCTATTTTTAAATAAGGATTTTCGCAGAGTAACACCTGAATTTATTATGAGTATATTAGGTATTTTATCTTTTAAGGGCATTTATGGGTCACATTCATTTCGTCATATTAGTAAAAATAATATACCGCATAAAACGGCGATAAAATCTATAAATTAATCAGCGCACGCTAGTATTTGAAATCAAAACTTATTATATGTATAAATAAAATAACAAGAAACCTAATTTTTTCAAGTGTTTCCATTAAATATACGTATAATCGGATATCACGAGTGTTTAGCGAGCGCGGCATCCGTGACCCCAATGCCTAAGTATCTGCCATCCCGTCAGAGCGGTTCATCAAAGCCACAATTCATGCTCAAAGCGTTTGTGATTAAAGCAAGAAAATTAACGTAACAGTCTAGATGAAAACGACACGAAAACTTTGAAAGACGTCTTTACAATTAAAAATGTTTACCTATCAATGGAACCGACTTCAACACTCAAAAGTGTGAAATACCTAACTTGTAGAATTCGGTACCATGATAGTTCAAAGTACGTATTATCACAATATTGTGCGCATGGTATCGACTTCGACACACAACTCGCACTTTTGAATGTTGAAGTCGGTTCCATTTTTTGGTAAAACATTTATTTTTTCCATTGAGATATTATTACTAAATATCTCAATGATTTTTTCGCTCTTTTTAGTAGCCCTTGCTACTTGTGGTAACGATTGGCATTCACTGGCCATGACTATACATATCATCAATTCAAATAAAAAAAAGAAACATCAAAATCGGTTCACCCTGCAGTAAAAAGTTCAGAGGTACTTAACAAACATTAAAAAAATACAGATGAATTGAGAACCCTCCTTTTTGAAATTCAGTTAAAAATCAGGTAGCCCAATTGAGATTATCTTCCAGTATTGGTCTATTCCTACAGAAGGTATAAGGCGATGATAAGTAAAAAAAAACCGGACGTGACGAACTTTCCATCGAAGTTGTAGGACGAACATAATGTAAAGTGACTATTGGACGACATCATTAAAAATTAAAATCATTTTGAACAGATTCATATCTGAGTCTCAATTTTGCAGAATTGTGTACAGTTACCTCTATGGGACTACAAATAAATTTGTATTATATCTTCTCTCCGTCCTCTACCGTACCTATCTAGTGTTAGTTACAAAAATCCAGCGGCGCAGAAGATTAATCAGGCTCTCACGTTCATCAGATCTTACGTAAGTCGGGTATCTGGGCTACAAAGGCCTAATTCGTTTTGGCAGAAACATGTCTGATGGATGCCATTCTAGTTTATTTATCTTATAAGACTGTAGCAAAGCAGTATTTATATTACATACCTAGGTATTACATTTTAGGATTGCTGATGGTGGTAGACGCAGAGACGCAGCCAGTTTACCGTGTACCTACTGAATTATCTAACTTAAATATATGTAGTATACAAAAACCAACACGGTGTTGCTTTTTGTTCGTATCTAAAAGACAAAGAAGTCTATCCGATACCAACAAAGTCACAAAAAGCAGTTTTCTGCTCTTAGAAACTATTATTCCTAAATGTAAATACGAAACTTGTTGTATTGTGGTATATTTATTAAGAATGAAGAAAAGTGGCCAAAGGCTAGCATATACGAATTATAAGACATAAAATAAGTACCTAATTATTTCTAACGAAATTCATAAAAAGATAATATGCACGTAGGTGTTCCTAATTATTTTTGATAGTTTTAATTTAGTATTATAATAACTGTAGCTTTACACCTTTACAGCTACAGTTTTATTATCTAACTATTACTTTTGTTAATCAGCTCAGATATAAAAATAAAAAAAGATGAAGCACGGCACACATAAAAAGTGAAGGCGGAAAAAAATATGCTCCTATAATACTATCCCTTTCTTGCTCCACGGGTTTTCCATACTATTGCATGTTGAACTTCTTTATTTATCTGAAGACATCAGAGGAATGTATAATTGAATACCTGCGTAGGTAGTAATAATCGTATCGATGGAACCGGTGAGAAATGTAACAAACCATTTCTATGGCGCTGCGGTGTTAATTTAATTGCACGAGTCATTTTACCTTCGTGATGGATCGATATGTTGAACTCTAAAGTACGTCAATGCACGGTCAAGGTTGATGCGCCCTTTCAAATTATTTATTCACTAGCTATCTAGCGTATAATTGCAAAGCACTTTTAAACAAACTGCTGGGTATTACTAGCAAGGTTTGAAATCAATTCAACACATCCCTATCTCATGTATTATATTTAAATTATTTTTCAACAGACAGACAACAATATTTATTGAAAAATTTTCAGTTTCTAGGTGTGGCGTTACAAAGGTACAAAATGGGAATGATCCGGTCAAGAATAAAATGTCCAGAATTGGTTAGTTACATAAAAGAACTACTTCACCTAATACTTACTCACATATTATTATATGTATTGTACTAGGTAGTTTGTAATGAATAGCTCGGTGGAGCACATTAAATATAATTTTTTAATATTAATTAATTAATAAGAAGAAAAACTTACATTTGGTACAGTTAGCTGTGCAATTAAACGATACGATCACTTTTGATTGCATGACACAAAAGCAATAAAGTGAATAATACATTTACAAAAGCAATGAATAAATTAGTATCAAGCAAAAGTAGTTAAATGTAAGCAATGATTGCTATTTTTGAGGGAGAAACTATAGCAAAAAAAGCAGCTCATTGCTAGCGACTAGGAAAGTCAAACCAACCGCTTTTGAAATAAATTTCATATTAGCTCGCGTTGCAACGTGAAGGTCAAAATTATAGAAAACACTATATTTTACACGGATGAAAATAAATAAAGATTACAATTGATTTTCATGTATAGTTTCAAGTCTTATTAGTAAATTTAGATTTTGGGTCAAAATAACGTTTAATCTTGAGATTTATGCATACAAATTGAATAAAAAAATCACAATACAAATTGTTTGCGACAAACATAAAAATTTACCTTTTACGATCACTAAATACTTACAAATTACCGAAAAATCATTACTTCGCAGTTCGCCAGTGAAGGTACCCTCTAAAAAGGATAATTATATTAATTATACCGGTCACCGGTGGTAATTAAGAACTTACCTTTGTACATTTAATTGTTGTTACCAATTATTGTTAAAAATCGACGAATCACCATGCTTGATAAATCAGTCACTTCCTGCAGTCTAGACCCCTTATTTAATCAATTAGTGGAGGAAATCAAAGGTAATTGTTAACAATAAAAGCCGTGTCGTATGTATGTACGTAATTATATAATGCTAATGACCGTCTTCGCACGTGCAAGACCATGGCCGTGATTTGAATAAATTTAACTAAGTATTATTGTTATCAGTTTTTTTATGTCATAGTGACGGAACAAGCACGAGCCTCACCTGGTGTTAAGCAGAGTTACCTACGAGTATAACAGATGCATTTCGTCACAGGTCACAAATAGGACTGCGCCCAGATATTTATGAAAAATATGTATCTAGGTGTAAACATTTATCTAGGTATATATTTTTCGAAAAATGTGACCCTATTACTTTCTAAGACGATGTCCATACAGTCGTGTATACATTTTTATAACCATAATAGGTAAACAGGTTGTCAAACGTTTTACACTGTATAATGTATTACTAAGTCCTGTTACGGCGCAATATTACCTACATAATGTGTATTAAAAGTAAGTAAAAATCTGGCTACTTGCCCAATACGCACATGGCCAGTTTTTTCGTTTCCGCTTCTTTCTTTTATAGGTTCCGGATTTCAATAATCCGTAAAAGAAAAAATGTTGGTTTCGATCAGTCTTTAAATACTTTAAGAATCGGCTTTTTTACTATTTGGTGGTTAATTAGAGGATATGGGTACATTGTATAACGAAATTTCTGATTCCTTATTATTTTGGTTTTTGAGATTTGACTACGTGACATATTGACAACTCTGTCGGCCTTAAATGTTCCAAATGAAGATATTTGTTTAATATTATCTTTCTAGTTCTTCTTCACACATCCTGGGGTGCTTTAAAGTTTTTTTTATGAATCAAGGTGTGCATACAAAATACGTGTTTTTCAGTAATTCTATCTCTCTTAATCGTAACAACGGTAATAAGTAGCACATACAAACAAAATTGGTGTAAATACATACTATAAAACAACAAATAATAAAATCGGCCATGCGCAACTCGTGCTAAACATAGAATGAAAAAATATCGATATTTGATATATTATATTATACATTTACACATGGAATAATATAAGGTGTTATTATTATCAGACTCTTCATTATTTTTTGTGTGGCAGCTGCCTCAAACCATCGAAAGATATTAGCAATAAAATATACTACCGTTATTGGTGAATAACGACTAAATGATTTTTAAAAACACAACTATTTTCATTAATTAATATCAGTATTATAAAAGAGGATCCATAGAATGTAAATGCGTATAAATTAAATTAGATAGATTATATATGAAAATAGCCTGGCTCTTACACACAATTAGCTATCCAGTTTCCATCGCACAATCTAATTATAAGTTGCCGTGAATAGGTCTATTCAGAGCGGGAAGGCTCTGGGAAACATGAAAGAAAATACGTTTATAGGAAAAGCGGGAGCTTGTTCTTCGCAACGTGTAAAAATAGAGGAACAAATGAACAAAGCTTCTGGAAAGAAATCTACAGAAAACATTTTAATGAATGCTGAGCTCTGGGCACTATGCTTATAGATTTCAGAGTAACAAACAACTTTATGAAAGCTTTCTTTGCATTTTAAATTTATAAAACAAAGCACAGATGAAAAACAATTAAATTATCTCTCAGCTTTTCGGGTTTTTACTTTAGGTATTTATATACTCGAACACACTTTTAGGTTTTTAGGATACCTTACTAAAAACCTGTATCATATTACTACTAACCATAATATGGAATAGGGGGCTGGTTCTAATTTTAACAGAATAGGTATGTGTTAGCAATTTGTATATGGGTAGCTGAATATAGACATTCAAACAATTTTAATCGTAATTTTTCCTTAACATTATTGACTACCATTTTTGATTGGTACTTATGGCGTGCGGCAACTTATCTATACTCTTATTGATCTGAACAAGCAAATTCTTCTAATTTTAATAGAAGAATAATGTTTATTATGACTTTTTTCTTTACCTTAGGTCACCAAGTTATTATGAAAGTAGTTTCATCATCATCATTTCAGCCGCAAGAAGTCCACTGCTGGATCTATGATAGACCTCCCCCATAGATTTCCAAATAGAACGGTTGGAAGCGGCCTGCATCCAGCGTCTTCCTGCTGCCTTAATAACGTCATGCGCCCACCTTGTAGGTGGTCTTCCAACGCTCCGCTTGCTAGTTTGTGGCCTCCATTCGAGAACCTTTCGGCCCCACCGACCATCAGTTCTGCATGCTATGTGCCCTGCCCATTGCCACTTCAACTCGCTAATCCGCCGGGCTATGTCGGTAACTTTCGTTCGTCTACGGATCTCCTCATTTCTGATTCGATCTCGTAGAGAAATACCGCGCATAGCCCTCTCAATAGCTCGTTGTGCGACTTTGAGCTTACATATAAGGCCCACAGTTAGAGGCCACGTCGACGACGATTCCGACCTGTGCCGCCACGCCGTGCACACCTGTCTACAGCTCCGCCAGTATCTCCCAGTGAGACCGCAATAGTCCCCGCACTATTGCCGTCTCACTCGGGTCATCGTTCCGACGCTAGTTGCAGACCAGTGCCTTGGAATACGCAGTCCTGACGAAGTTTTGTTTTGTGTGCAGAAGCTGAGCAGCCGCCGAACGCCGTGCAACGTGAGCTACGAGCTCGCCGTGCCGTCGCGCAGAGGCGCTCTAAGACGTCAGGCATTACCACCTACCCAAGTCCCTTGTTTCGGAACAACATCATATCGGGCTGGTGGTCTTGTTTTGACCGCACTTTTCGGTGCGCATTTCACAACTTTACTACTCGACACAACATTGTAACAGTGCGCGTAACAACACACTTTGTGCTGTTAAGCGACGCCGTTCAGGCGTGGGGTAGCGTCAGCCAAACCCGTCTGAACGATCAAATCCGCCATTTGCTGCGGTCGCAGTGTGACACCCTACGGTGACAACGGCCACTGTCGAACTTTTGGTTTAACCTTGCACCGTGGCCTTTCCCGCTTCACGGGTCAGCCGAAGCAAGCTGGGCTCCGGGATAACTGGCCTTGGGGTCGCCCCTAGTCAACCCCGGAGTAGCGCTTAGGAGCACCCCGCTCCGCCGAGAAAAAAGCTCGGAGAGGGTACACAACTAGGGCACACCCTAGGTACACACTCCCTCTCACACAGTGAGCTCACAAGGTGTGTGAGGGAATTCAAACCCTTGATAGGGCGTCCTGAGTATTCCCCTCAGGATGCAGTCCCGTCCCTCTAACGGTGAGGTGCAGGTCCTTCAGACCTTCGCCCTCCGCCACCCCGATCTATACGTTGCACACATGCAACTCCTTGAAGAGGAAGAGAATGCCCGCCTCACGGACACTCTCATCGCTCCCTCCGGGACTTCAAACCCGGAGGCCAACGTTCCTCCCTTGACCCGATCCTATTCAGAGGATAGTCCTACTTCGCCCGCTCCCGGGCCCGACAATAGACGCACGGTGGCAGCCCCTCCCCGTGAACGGTCTCGCTCTCGCTCACCGATCGGGAGGTCAGCGAGTACCCGTCCCTCCTTCGCCATTGTCGAGACCGTTTCGGAATCCGAAACGGACATGGAGGTAGATCAGGCCGGCGCTTCACGCACGGACTCTGATTCCGATAACGACGGTTACACCGTCGTAGATCGCAAACGCAAGCGCGCGCCCAAAGCCGCTAGTTGCGCTACTTCCGCCCCTCCCGCCAAGGCACCCGCAAAGGCCCCCGCCTCCGGCAAAAAACCGACCCCCGCCCCGCGCCCCGCGTCTCCTCCCTCCGCTCCGGTTTCAACCGCCGCGTCCCCTCAGGACGCGAGCGCACGTCGCGAAAAACCGCCTCCGCCTTTGTTCATTCAGGACAAAAGCAAATGGGACATGCTGTCCCGTTTAGTTTCGGATCGTGGGATCCATTATACTAATGCCCGCTCCACGCAGCAGGGCATTAAAGTCCAAGTGCCCACCAGTAGCGACCACAGAGCGCTAACAAAGCTCCTCCGTAAAGAGAGCATAAGTTTTCACACTTATGCGCTCGAAGAGGAGAAAGTCCTTCGCGTTGTGATTCGCGGTGTGCCTAAGGAGATACATACCGATGCGGTATGTGACGACCTTAAAGCACAAGACTTCCCAGTGCATGCGGTTCACCGCATGTACAGCGGGAAGGACCGCAGTCCATATGACCTAGTACTCGTAGTACTAGACCGTACACCAGAGGGCAAGGCCATTTTTAATTTAAAAAAGGTCTGCGGCCTCTCTGGGTTAGACGTACAAGCCCCATTTAAAAATGGAAGTCCCTCGCAGTGTCACAACTGCCAATTATACGGTCACGCCTCCCGCTTCTGTTTCGCTCGCGCTAGGTGCGTCAAGTGCCTAGGCGATCACGCGACAGCGGCGTGCACTCGCACTCGGGACTCGCCGGACCCACCCAGCTGCGTTCTATGCGGTGCTCAAGGACATACCGCGAATTACCGCGGCTGCCCAAAAGCACCACGCATAAACCACAGGGTGGCAAGGCATAGGCCGACCCGTCCCTCATATGACCGTTACCAACGGGTCAGCCCTAAGCTGTCGGTAATACCTGCTTCACAGGTAATACCCGCGCCGCTCCCCGCCCGTAACGCATGGTCTAAACCACCCAGTATGGTAAAGACCATCAATCCCGCCCGCGCCCCGGCCCGCGCGCCCGCACCCGCTCCCGCCCGCGCCCCGGCCCCTGCCCGCGCACCGGCCCCGGCTCGCCCCGCGCTCCCGGCACCCGTTGCCAACTCCGTTCGCGCCCCTCCTCCCCGCGCCATTTCTCGGCCACAAGCCCCACCCATGCCGCTGATGGATGCCTCTCTTCAAGAGGACATCAAACTAGTCAGCGACCTGGCGATGTCTATTGACATCAACGAAGTCCGCGAGCTAGCGCACAAGATGCACTTCGCTCAATCCCCAGCGGACGTGATCCAATATACATTGGAACACGCGAATTTACCTAGCGCCCTTAAGCGCTTCGTTCCCCAGGCCCCTCCCCAGTACAACCACTATGGGTAGTACAACCGCACGCACGAAACCGCGCTCAGTTTCGTTAGCGTCATTCAACGCTAACGGTTTCTTTAGACAACGTGACCTTGTCCACGACTTTTGTTGCACCCACCTTATCGACATTATATGCGTGCAGGAAACCCTTCTAAAACCGGGGAAGGCGAACCCTAGGTTTGCCAATTACAGAACGGTACGTGATGATAGAGTGAACTCCCGTGGGGGAGGCACTCTTATCTATTACAAAAGGTCCCTGCACTGCATCCCCCTACCTACCCCGACTCTTGTTAATATGGAAGCATCTTGTTGCCTCCTAGCTATGACTGGTCATCAACCTATAGTCATAGCGTCCTGTTACCAAGCTTGTCAAAAGCCGATCGTCCGAGCTGACTTAGAAGCATTGTTCTCATTAGGAAGCGCCGTCCTTCTGATTGGCGACTTCAATAGTAAGCACATCCTATGGAATTGTAACGTCAACAATCCCAGAGGCATTGCACTTGAAAAACTAGTCGCAGAACTTAATTTTGACATAATTGCGCCCACTGAGCCCACTCACTACCCTCATACGGAAGACTTTCGACCTGACTTGCTTGACATGGCACTACTCAGAGGCGTAACACTCCAGTTACGCTCCATAGAAGTGGTTCACGAGCTTCACTCTGACCACCGACCCATTATACTGCGACTAGGTTCCGACCCAACAACAGACCTCCCCCGCCCCACTAAGACGATAGTAAACTGGAAGCAATTAGGCGTTGCCCTAAAGGCTATCAGTTCACCGGACCTTGACAAGATCCCTGACGACATCCTGACTAAAGATGACGTAACCCTTGCGATCGATTCGTTCACTAATCACCTCTCCACCGTAGTAGGTGCATCCGCAAAGGAGGTCATGGTGCCGGACGACCGGCGCCTTGTCATTCCAGCGGATGTGAGACGATTAGTGACGGAAAGTAAAGCAGTGACCCGACATTACGACTCTTACCCCAGTAAAGAGAACAAAACTAAGAAACGCCACTTTGAACGCATGGTTCAAAGTCGCATGTCTGAGTTGCGTGATCAACAATGGGGTGACAAACTTTCAAACCTCGTGCCAAGCCACCATGCTTATTGGGACTTGGCGCGAGGTTTGAAAGGAAGTAATCATAACGACATGCCTCCCTTATACAGACCAGTCCCACTAGTCCCAGCGTTCTTTGACGAAGACAAAGCTGAGTGCCTAGCTGATAGCCTAGAGGCTCAGTGTTCCCCTAACATAGATCACGTTGACCAAGCTCACCTCGATTCGGTGGATGCTGAAGTCGAACGTAAAAGCTCTGTGGTCACCTCTGAACTCCCACCAATCACTTTAGCGACTTACGCTGAGGTGGCGAGACTGATCAAGGCCCTCCGACCGCGCAAATCCCCCGGTGCCGATGGCATCTCCAACAGGGTTCTTAAAGTCCTCTCTCCTCCTCTCATCCATCTCCTAGTCAGCATCTTCAATGCTGCTATGAGCCACTGCTTATTCCCAGACACCTGGAAATGTGCAAATGTCATTGGCATTCACAAACCAGGCAAAAGCTCATCTGACCCCACCAGTTACCGCCCCATCAGCCTCCTCAGTGCCTTAGGCAAACTTTACGAGCGGTTACTTGCAAACCGTCTCCAGTCCCATGCTAAGGAACACCACCTTATCCCAGATGAGCAGTTTGGCTTCAGACCCGGACACTCATGCGTCCAACAGGTGCACCGCCTCACGGAGCACATCATTGAGGGCTTTAACAAGTACCCCAAACCCCAGACAACGCTAGCAGTCTTCCTCGACGTAGCGAAAGCTTTTGACAAAGTCTGGCACAATGGCTTGATTTACAAGCTATACCAATTTGGCGTGCCAGAACGTCTTGTGCTCATCCTACAAGACTTCCTTAAAGCCAGAAGCTTTCGCTATCGCGTGGAAGGCACCCTCTCCTCCCCCCACCCAGTCAGAGCCGGAGTCCCTCAGGGCTCCGTGCTATCACCCATTCTTTTCGCGCTGTATACCAGCGACATCCCACGCTCTCAGCCTAACGTCCTACTAGCCCAATACGCGGATGATACCGCTATTTATACCACTGGGTGGCACATCAGTAGAAAGTCCATTCCCGCCCTCCAACGGGCCATCACCGAGATCGGTGACTGGTTCCGTAAATGGCGCATCGCGGTCAACCCAGTTAAAAGTGCAGCTATGTACTTTACTGAGAAGGGCCGCCCCCGTTACCCGCAACCTTTAACTTTGCTCGACCAACCCATCCCCTGGGTTAGTAAAACAAAATATCTCGGAGTCACCCTTGATCGGAATCTCACCTTTAGCGATCATATAACAACCGTCCGTAACAGAGCGGCCTTTGTAATGGGTCGCCTTGGTCCCCTGATTCGCAAAGAGAGTAAAATGTCTCACTTTACACTGCCTGCATCCGCCCCATCATGACTTACGCATCAGTAGTGTTTAGTCATGCTAGTGAGGCCCATCTCCATAAGCTTCAAGTCATTCAAAACCGTTTTCTTCGTAGTGCAACCGGTGCTCCGTGGTATATCCGGAACACCGAGTTGCATTGCGACCTAAACCTTCCCTCTTTAGCGCAGTTCAATAAGGACTGCGCCCGCCGATACTTTGATCGAGCGCCCCACCACTCGAACCCTTTGGTTGTCCAGGCATCGAACTACTCGACCGCCTCTTCTATCCCATTTTTCAAACCCCCCCGTCGCCGACCACGGCAGGTATTAGACGACCCGGATGACCCCATCGCAGTCATTACATTGGCAGCTTTAGCGTTATCCGCAAGTCGTCGAGGTAAAATCCCCAGGTGTGAGGTAATTAGAGGTCACACAATCAAACACCGAGCTCGCCGGCGAGCTCGAGGCAAAAACAAGGTCACGATAAATTGCTCTCCAAATAGTCAAAGAGTATTATTCAGTAGGGCCCAATTGTGCAACACTGCAGTTGCACAGAGGCATTTTGCTCCGATCCCCCCCATGTCTCTCGACAGCGAGACAAGCCGAGGTCCGAACCACAGTGGTGCCCTTGAGCTCGCTGTCAACCCCTCCTATAATAGCGGTACGTTTTCGGCGTCCGCAGGAGACGGAGGTAGAAAGCGCTTTTCGCCTTCTACGCCCGTCTCGGGAGAAGTGCCTTCGGCACTTCTCCCTCCCGGGCTATTGTAGGGCCAGGCCCTCGCCCAAAACCCGGTGGAGCTGGACGACCGCACAGGCGGTAGCCAGCATCTATGTCCTCCCTAAAAAAAAAAAAAAAAAAAAATTAGAGGCCACGTTTCGGTTCCATAAGTCATCACTGGTAACACACACTGGTTGAAGACTTTCGTCTTAAGGCACTGAGGTATTTTGGACGAAAAGACTCCGCGAAGTTTCCCAAAAGTAGCTTAGAGGTAATAAAATAGTCTATTCAATTGTGAGCTCGATACGAACTAATCTGTCACCTATCCTCAAATATTTTAGTCGTAGTAGCATAGTCTCCTTACTTTAACTGGTGCCTATACCTATCCCTACATTGAATGTACACTTAAGTAGTATAAAACACTAGCGGCCCGCCCAAGCTTCGTATAGTTATTTAACAAAAATTATAAATTGAAACACTTAAAAAGTAGTTATTGTGACAACTGTAACAGTTAGACATATGATATTGCGAATCTTTTCGTAGATATTGATGTCCTTTATAAAATTGTCGTCATCACTTAGCTCTATTATCAACAATTTCCGCAGCGTACGCGATATAATGTTTTTTTTTGGTATTGTTTTCACACGTTGGGTTACATTATCGCAGTTTTCATACGGATCGCTAACTTTTTGAAAATACTCTACACCTATGTATATTAGAGATAATATCGGATTCTAATGGTGGAGATTTTTTCAAATCGTTCCAATAGTTTTTAAGTTTATTCGTTACATATAAAAATACAAATATATCCACTTTTTAAATACTACTAGTATATAATTTGTATATAGATATAGATGTAGAAGTCCTAATATTATTGATGCCAACAAAAATAAATGATGCTCAACTGTTTCAAGTGCTCTTATTTTTCAACTCAAGAAACGATAAAACACGACGATAAACGAGAAGGTAATTTATCTTCACAGGAATTTTAGCTCTTGAAATCGTAATCGTTATATCTTGGCAAATGATTGTCCTTCACCTCAACAGACGGTCCCTTTTTACCTGGTTTTTATTTTTTATTGAGAATTGCTTGTGTCTATGCCGTTTAAAAATAGTCGTTTTAAATTTGCTGGAAAAACGGTTTGTAGCATATAGTTAAATTGAAACATAAAAGAGAATGGTTGTATCCAGGAAGATAAAATAAAAATTACAGGTCCTTTTTGTTTTATTCAATCTATTTTACCAAAACCAACTATTATAGTTCATCAAGATGAATAAACAGACCGACTTCGATCAAGAATACCTAAATTTCACATACAAAATCAAAGCTCTGTGCTTGTCCGCGTAAACATATACTTATACACCTACATTCATTTACTAACAAACGATACAAAGTTTTAAAGTTCAACCTTATCTCAACCACAGCGCCTTGTAATAAGGTCACAAATCCTTTAAATATTACGATTATTTACTATAGAAAACGAGCAAAGCAATAAATTACACATGTCACTTCAAAATGAAAAGACGTAGGTTAAATCAATTTCTTAACTTTAAATAAAATAGGTATGTCTGATGGAAGCAGACGGACAAGGAAGAATTAGCATACTCATCACACATAATTCGTCGAAGTTTCGAACTTCGGGTCCGAAAGAAAGGTATCCGCAAAACACGATTTCGCTCACTTTTGTTTATTTTCGTTCGTAGCATAGACTAGCAAGCATTTGCCTGTGTAGATTCTGAATAAGATATTTTTTAAATTGAATTCGTATGGTTTGTACATTTTCAAAATATAAAATTATACTTTATTCATAGGTAAGTAGCCAAAGTCAAGTTCTAAATATGCAGAAAGAACACAAATACTAATGAGGATATAAATACCTATGGAGAACAAAGAAATTAAAAAAACAAAGAGTTTTTTTTTAGTGGCAAACAAGCAGACGGCCCACCTGATGGTAAGCGGTTACCGTCGCCTATGGAATGGAATGAACACCAGGGGCGTTACCAATGCGTTGCCGACCCTGTAAGACTCTTTTAACACCCTTTTTGAAGGAATCCATATTGTAGCTCTGCGGGAAAACGCTAGCTGGAAGATCATTCCACATTTTGCAAGTGCTTCCAGGACTCGATTATGTGTGGATGAGCTTTCAAAACGGTGACGATGTACGACGGTACGATGATAGAATCGCGAAGCCGGTATAAGATCAAACAGCTCCTGAGAGCATTCTCCGTTATAGAGCCTGTAGAATACACAGAGCGAACCGATGTCTCTATCTAACTTCTAGAACCTCTCGCTGATCCCTAACTACATAGGACTGTCACTCTTACCATGTGAAAATGTTCTTTAATATCTCTCACTTAAGACTTAAAATTGATTGAGCCATAATAGCGTTCTCAGAGTAGTATGGGAGACTCCCTAGAGGGCACGATTTGTGATGAAAGATGCGATCTGACCATAGATTATATGAAACAACGAACTTCGTATCGCAAATTCGATTTTTGTTGCCTGTAGTGTCGCTTTTAACACGAAAAACGAAACTTGTTTGAATTGTAGTAGCAGCCCAGGCCCCGATTTCATTTCACGTATGAAACCCCAAAGGTATGTGTTCGATGTTTGAAAATCTTCGCATCATTCTTAGATTTTTATTCAAAGGAAGTACTAATGATTGATTATATTATACTATCGAGTCATTGAGATTTGAGATGTACTGCAGATGAATGAGTAATTTTTTTATCCGTGAGGATAACCTTTTGAAGAAAAATACATACCTAACTACTAGTTTCAAATAAATATCAAACATATGGCATAAATGTTCAAGAGGTACCTACCTCCTCGTCTAGGCTACAAGCAACAAGCAGTTGTTTTCTCCAATCTGTTATCGATACGTCAATACCAATATAACATACAAAAGTGTGTCAGACTGAGAAAAAACTGATTAAACAATCGCGCCTAATACAATAACGCTTGCTCCACTCATGGACCAATTTATTGGCATAAAATAATGATAATATATCTGATGACCTCATCTAGGTACATGCTTGAGATTCGCTAGTTTGCAAGGCTAAGATCAATGTGAAGGCTGAATTTAAGGAAAAAGAGTTAATAAAACATTTTTTTTTATCTATGTACTTAGAATTGATTGATAAGTGATTATCAGATAGATACACATACATTTGTAAGCTTGTATTCTATTCGGCAATGTCACCTTATATCTGGAGGTTGTTTTTGTAGCTGTCCCTGTGCGTACAGTGAAAGCTACGACTAGGATTATATTATGTAAATAAATTCAAAAATGTCATATACTGTAACAGTCCCATATCACAATATAAAAGAGTTCTTAAGGTAATGAAACTTCTTGTGGAGTGTTATTAGCTGAGCATATTTGAATTCGGCGGGTCGGTACAGTCCCATGAGTTACTTGCAACAAACGCTTTCACGATCAAAATCAGCACAGCGACATCTATTGGTATCGCGTGCAAAACACTTACAGAGTGAAGTTAGTCACATTCTATATAAGGAGTGAAGGGAACTTTATCTATAATCAATTGTTTTACTTAATGTTACATATATATTTACTTAATGTTATATTATATCGTGACTATTTATCTTAATATTAGTATTATACTAATTAGCTTTTGGTCAGATTCTCATTTTGCCAGAATACTGTTTTAAAGACAAAAAGGATTGTCTTTAGTTTTAACAATATTTTTAAATAAAAGTAATCATTGCTCTTAGAATTACAACAATAGTAACTTACTAAACCTATTCCCCATTCCTTTCAAATAATCCATTTTGTTAATTTTATTGTATCTTTCGATTTATTCATGTTTTCGTCCCTTGGACGACGTTCTTACATTAGAACTATCCAACTGCATGTGTACAGCCTTACATCATAAAATATAACCTCAAAAACGTAAAAAATATTTTATTGGAATCTTTTTATGAATAAGACTTATGCCAACTTCCGATTGCGTTTGTAGTATGCTGTTTTTTCGTAAGCTAGTCCACATATCTCACAAGCGCAATATATTTCATCCATTAATTTAAAAAATATATTTTGTAGGTACTTGGCTGATTTGATTTATTTCAGGACCCTTGTCTATTTAAAACATTGTCAGAATCACTTCTGTATTATTATTTAAGATGGAATCAGTGCTAACTTTGAACACAATATTGAGAGACATGCTGACTTTCAATAGATGAAGACAAAGCACGATCTTAATATTTTGGCCAACTGCTTTAGTAAAATGATAAAAGCAACCAAGTAAATTATAACATTCTGAAATTTGATTAATTATAATAGGATCCCGTGGGGTGCCGGGTTAGAATGTCACTTCCCCATTTCTTCCCGTGGGTGACGTAAGGGGCGACTAAAAATACCGGAACGTAGGATGCAACGCCTTCTGAAGATCTGACAACTTCTACAGCGATCCCCTAGACGCTTACCATGCGTGGGGATTATGGCAAATCACCCCCATACAGGGACACCTTGTTTGGTGGACGTTTTGGTTGATGTGATGATGATGAC
The DNA here is from genome assembly GCA_963854805.1 of Plagodis dolabraria. Classification (NCBI taxonomy): domain Eukaryota; kingdom Metazoa; phylum Arthropoda; class Insecta; order Lepidoptera; family Geometridae; genus Plagodis; species Plagodis dolabraria. Next base: position 21,067,993 of record OY978448.1, on the reverse strand, counting down.
ATACTTACTAAACTACATTAAAATAAAACTAAAATAAAACTAAAGTTTGATTTTAATGTATTTTAATACTATCGTAAAAACAGTATTTATATTACAAGCGCAAAACTGAGTAATAAACTATGTTTATGAGTATTCCCAAAAAGCCATATCGGCCATAAAGCTAAAGACTGTTTACAAATAGTTATAGGTCTTGGAAGTGTATTTTGTTAACAAAAACAGTACTATTGTGTTGTAACAAGTTGCGCCAATTGGGTTTGGGTCCCATTACATGAGTTATAGGGCATTTTGCGAAGCAATGATGACCGAGATGTTATAGCTATGGACTGCCGTGCCGCAGGTCCCTGGTTCAATACCCGCCGCCCGCGCCGGCCTGCAGGCAATGCCGTGTACTGCATGGTGGAAGGGCATATTGCGAATGCCCGCCTGGTTAGCTACCACCCTCAAGTAGAAAATCTGTCACCAAGCACTTAACAGTATGTTCCGGCAGCAGTGCTGCTGACAGCCATGCTGCTTACCCTCAAGTTGGTGACATGTCAACATTATCACTTCATTGCATAAAAAGCAAGAAAAAAATTTGTCGCCAAGCACCTAACGTTATGTTCCGGCAACTTGTTCTGAGAGCCTGTAATTTAGAGTTAACCTGACCAACATCTTCGAGTATGCAAAGTGTCTTGAGCATCTTCGAGAATGTAAGTAGAGTGCATCATAACTTACCATCAGGAGAGATAACGGTCTATCAAAAATAAAAAAGTGCTACAGTTTTACTCGTTATTCTTGTTGTTTTCCCCACTCGACGAAACACAAGAATGACTGATACCTGAATGCTGGTGTAACTGATAACGCATAATATGTTATCAGTAAGTGTGATAAGAACAATAATAATAAAAGAGTGCACTACTCACAGTTAAAGTGCAAAACTATGAGATACGAAACATGCATGTTTATAATAATATCTACGCATCCATTACGTAGTTTTAAAAAGAGGTCAGTGAACCTTTTCAAACAGATTTAGCTATGCAAGCAGCTGTGCATTGTACACATGATAATAACACAGGTAGGTAGGCCCACATGGCCATACTCTCCATTTTTTGTTTGACTAGTCGTTTGGTCCCATTTAAATGTCATCAAAATCAGTCAAGCCTTTTGAGTTTCACTCGAGGAACAGAAAAATATTTTCTCATCTTGATGATATAGTCGTCGCAGTGAATGACAATCGATCCCGTAAGTAGCAAGGGTCACTAAAAAGAGTGAAAACAAATTTCTAACCAAACAATGGAACTGACTTCAATACTCAAAAGTCTGAAATAACTTGTCGAAGTCGGTACCATGCGCACAATATAGTGATAATAGGTACTTTTGAACTATCATGGTACCGACTTCAACAAGTTATTTCACCCTTTAGAATGTTGAAGTCGGTTAAATTTTTTGGAATAAATATTTTTTTAAGATTAGGTTACGGAACAATCATGTGAGGCCCACCTAGTGTTAAGCGGTAACATTTGCCAGCAACAGATGCATTTCACTCATCACCTGACACATAATGTTGTTCAGTCTCTTCTGGGGGCCAACTCCCATCTCTTAATTCAGTCTTATTTTAACATTACATCTACAATTTTAATTCGCACCACCACATATCACTTTAGTATACTTACATTAGAACTTCAACGTGAGAGCGGGATGCATGCATTGAATCAAGTCATTTGTGCGACAGAGGTAGCACTATATGAACATTATTGTTTCGTGACGGCCACGGTACCAACCTTAGTATCAATAATTTAAACTTGAAACAATGACGTTTGCTTTCCATAATAGTTTATAAAAGGTGGCAGTTGGGCCCCTACTTGTAATTTCACCGGCATATATACACTTCAAACCATAGTGTAGAATTATTATATGTTCTATGACATGGTAATAGAACATTAATACTATAATCAGTGGCAGTATTTCCGCGGATGATCTCGTTCAATAAGAGTTCTACTGCTTCTATAACTTTTTGGTCTCATTTGCTTTCCTGACTTGTTTAGGACAATGCTTATAAAGTGTACACACCAAGAGTAATTATCTTCCTGCATTTATCCAACGCTAGGTGCGATAGGCAAAACATGTATTCTTATTTGTGCAAAACATGTATTATATCAATAACTTCCACTGTTGAAAATTGTTTTTGTTTGCCATAATCCCTACGCTTGGCAGGGTTTTGAAGGATCGCAGTGTAAGATGGCTGCTTTTCAGAAAGCGATGCTGCCCACCTTATGGTATTGTTCTTTTAGTCATCTCTTACGTCCCCACAGGAAGATATCGGGGGTGCAATACTAGCTCGGCCACCCGTAGGGATCACGCAATCAAGCCATATCGTCTTCAGTCGTCTTCTAACTCCCTTCCATATTAATAGTTCATAGGGATTATGTTTTTTTATAGCATTTGAGTTCTATTTCACTTATTAGTAAGTGACGATTCGGTTGAAGATGGTGTTCTACTGAATCTTAAGGAAAACTGACGATAGACGTTAGATGCTTAACGAAAGATTTTTACTTGAGGGCCCTCCCTTGAGAGTTAATGATTCTTGAGACCATGCAAAAATAATTTTCCAGTTATATGTTTATCATTATCATGTCATACTCTTTTTCTTCTACTAGTTACATATCATGAGGACGAAGTCAACGACCATATTTTTAAATTTTTCTCTGCCTTGTGCTGTTTTGATGAGCTCAGCAATATTGGTCTAATGTTGTCTTAGGTTTTCGCGATCGTTACACATTAGTAATTAAACAACTGTCACGGGGTCACTGCGTGACCACGATCACTGTAAAGTGTTTGAAACGTCGGGACAACAATAATGATAAATATACGCGATTTAAACCGTGTAAAGTTGTTAAATTACTATAATATTGGTCCAAGTTTTAATGTTTTCTACACCAATTACCCAAACCATGCTCATCTACTCTTCAACTTTTTGTCACCGGTGCTACTTCATCACATCAAATCACGAAAAGATCTTCGTCCAATACTCTCACTCTTAATCTTGTCCAAGTCCACATAATACATTTTAATTTTTGCTACATGCACTCTTTTCAGCAGCCTCCCTTATTGCCCACCACTTAGATGCATTCATCAAAACTGGGCATATAAATCTTCTTGAGTTTCATGGGCATTCAAAATTCACATGTGGTCTTAGAAACCTTATAACATCTTGATATTTTGGTGTGGTACGGAAATTGTCCTTGAGAGCCAAGAAACGCTTTCTTCAGGTCAACAAACCTCATGTGCATATTCTAGACGTGACGTAGCTACGTCTAATTTTCGCACAGTTATCTATATGTGCAAATATGGCATAGAGTAACGCAAGTCCAAGTATAACCCGGAACTGTTTTTGGTTCACCTTTGTATTTTAAAGCGGGCACCAGAGATCTGATTTACCATTCACCTGAAATCGCCTCCTTCTCAAACTACTTAGAATTACGTATATCAGCCATTTTCATCCATAAGCATATAAAAATCTTCAACAGCTGATCTGACTCAATAGCTTTTCCATTCTTTATGCCTTCCACGCTCATGTTCACATCACACAGCCACCTCTTGTAACAAACACACATGGAACAGGGAAGTAGGAAACCCAATGGTTTCCTACTTCCCTGTTCCATTTTTAGGGTTCCGTACCCAAAGGGTAAAAACGGGACCCTATTACTGAGACTTCGGTGTCCGTCCGTCTGTCACCTACCAGGCTGTATCTCAAGAACGGTGATAGCTAGACAGTTGAAATTTTCACAGATGATGTATTTATATTGCCGCTATAACAACAAATACTACAAATAAAATAAAATAAATATTTAGGGGGGGCTCCAATACAATAAACTTGATTATTTTACCGTTTCTTGCTCGATACTAATAACGGTGACAGGTAGACGCTTTAACTATTCACAGTTTATAATTTTATGTTCTCTTTATATATAATTAATTAAAATAAAATAAATAATTAAGGACAAGCAAGATTTATTTTATGGGGGCTTCCCATACGCAAACTTGCAAGATTAGGGTATGGATCCCTTCGTGCGCGGATCCCTCGCACTTGGCCGGTTTTTTTTTCATTTTGATATCTCAAAGTATCCTCAACCATGATGGTACTTTTTTTCCTCTCCATAATCTTTCCATCGCCATATTCACACATGTTATATGTATATTTTCATACTACCTATTAGTATTGGTAATTATCCTCGACCTCTTTTCACTCACTTTTGGTAATCGGTACAGGTTGTTTTTTGCCATTGGGCCGTTTTGGTACAATTAATAATATTAGCAAGTAAATATCAATTGCGACCGTGTTTGTAGCATTCTTTATAAATTCCTTAAATCCTTAACCTTTAAGTCTCGCCAACCAATGTGTTCACGCTAGTACCTACGATGAAAATCGAATACGCTCGTATTTTGTTAGTTACAGTTCTCAGATTTAGAATGCTAAGACGTAAAACAGTGGCGATTGGTACAGTTTTAACAGAGCTCCGGAACTAGTGCAGTCGGCAAATAAAATGAACTAGGTATGTTTTTATGTATTTTTGTCGGTTTTCTTGTGCAATTTTATTAGTGTTTTTAGCCAATGATACAGAACAACTGCTGTCGGTGGTGACAACGTGTACACACTGCAACCTCTTTTTAATTTTTGCTTACGTAACTTTCGCATACTTATAAATACCTACTTTAATCAATTGGTGTATTATGAATTATTTGCCTAATTTTTTAATTTTTCATGGGCTACTTTTTGACTACGTGTATACCTCATACGTGTTCTTCCTCATCGTACGTCCTCATATGTATAGGTACATATCGACAGGAATCTTGCTCTCAAGGACGGATTGTTTCAATTTTGTACCCTTATAGGAGCCGCTGGGATAGACGGTTAGGTGCTTGACGACAGATTTTCTACGTGAAGATAGCAGCTATCCAGATAGCATTCGTAAAATTCTCTACGTCCTTGCGGTGAAACAGCCCGCGTCAGGATTCAAATCAAGGATCCCTAGCGCAAGTCTGCAGAAGTAGGTACCTACCACCTGACTATAGCTTCTAGAAATTAAACGTTAAACAAGATTGTTTAATATTATGGCGAATTATAATCGTGAAAGTGATGTATACTGTTTAGAGAACATTGTTATTTATTGGCTTTTATTAGTATAATCATATAGTTACTCTATTTATCTCCCCACTACTACAAGAATAAAAGGCAACTCAGCATTAATAAGTATTTTTTGTTTACAACAGTAAATGTCGGATAAATTATGATAAATGACACCAATTTCAAATATTATCGTTATCTTATTGCTATCGCAGACACGTCCATCGAAGCGGATTTACTAAAATATTTAGACAGGCTACTTACTCAGAGTTTAATTTATGAAGTTCATACACAATAACAGCGGCAGAATGAAGAGCCTTGACTCGGATAGGAGCGGGTTCGGCGGCTGGTCACAACACAAGTCTCAATCAGAACACTCAGTTGAGCGCCGGCACTCATAAATAAGGTACATAATGCACTCTGTGTCGACACAACGGTCCACTTGTTCAGCTACAGCGGTCAGCAGCACAGTTAAACACAGAAACAACACATCAAATGAGCCTTTCACTCAAAACGACAAGCTGACTGCGATGTGTAAATCATAGCGGCTGATCAGCTAGATCTTACGTCTGCGAATCAGAACACCAAGTTGCACCTGGCGAAGGCGACGGCCGGTGTCTTTTAACTGGTTTTCATTGAAGAATTCACGGTTTTGTGTCAAATGGGGTTCGATTTGTTTACAGCAAATGCGGGCGAGTCGTGATGCGCGCGCAGAGGTGTGCACACGGGTGCTCCTCAGGGCAGCCGGCATCAACTGCCGCGAACATATCTCGCGTTCCGGCCGCCGACCACGCTGAACCTAGCTGATTACACCTACATGCCTCTATTACTTGCCGCCAAATCGAATTTTCCTATTCGCTCGGTCTCAGGTTTATCAGACGCGATAGAGCAAGATGTGAACACGACGAAGGGAAACTTGAATCTACGTAGGTAGGTACATCGCTACGAAGTTGACTTTTGAGGTGTTGGTATCGTTGCACATTTATGTTGCTCAGGTGATTTTCTTGATTAGTAAGTAGAGTTTTTAGGTCAAAAGAAATTAAGGATGCTCGATTGATCGATGAAGGACTTAATAATACATCTACTAATAATACTCTGCGTTTGGTGGAGTTCAGATGTTTGCGGATGATGAAAATGTGCTCATGAACTAAACTAAATTGTTTTTAAGTGTACCTGTGTATTTACCAAAAAATCTCTTTTTTTCGTCAAGTATGGAATTCTTTTAAAGTAAAGTGCGAACAGCAGCAATTGGCAGTTTTCTACTAGGTACCTACCTATTTGTTGTTTTATAATAGCATTTTTGCGGTATATCAACTAATTAAACTTTATTAGACGCAGTTGCCGTTTTTACGATAGGTAGGTACCTACTTAGATCAAAAACAAAAATCGTTGAAAATATTGTTCGTATATAGTATTGAGACCCACTTTAAATTTTTGTTATTATTTTTAGGCATTTTTTTGTAGTAGCTGTAGTGTTATGTATAGTTCGTAGTATATTGTTAAATAAATGCATAGCGCCGGTAAAAAATGTTTAGGCATTTCACCATAATAACATATACAATACATATTTTCGCTGAATATTTCCAACCAGCAAACTATTGCGGTTTCAACGATACAGTCCCACGGCATGACTGATGCACCGATGGATAGATGAACAGGCATCTATATCTCGTATGGAACCCTAAAAGCATGCTGCATTTTAATACCCAAGTAATTTGTACATGGAAATTAAACTACAATGAAGGTTATAGTTACCCACAAAAACTTACAAAGCTTGCAAGCGGAACAATACCAAGCGTTTTTATCAATTATAAACGACTAGGAACATTACATGTTTCGGAAATGGGTATTAAGCATACAAGATTTATAGGTATGTCACCTTTTATGTTTATTGCTATTGTGTTTATAGCACTAGCCTTTGACCACTATCTCACTAACAAAACATCTTCGACCGTACCAACACTTACGTTGGTGCGGTCGAAGATGTTTTGTTCAGGCTAACCTAGAAATAATAATAACAAATATTTAAAGAAAATATAAATTTAATATTTAAGAAAAGTCGGGTGACTCGCGCTCCGGCTTGTTCCTGGTGCAAAGGGTGGCTATCCCGCGCGGCAATGCAACGAGTGTCTTGGGCACTTTTGCACCTGGAACGCTAAGGGGCGGGTTATTCGATTGGCTCTATATATTATATTATGTTGTCATACCCAAAGTCATGAAACCAACGCAAAATCTCATATATTTTGTTAATAATAAATATGGATTTCAACAAAGTAATCCCTAACCCATCTATCAGTTAATTTAGAATTACTTGTTCTCAAGGTGCTTTGCGAGAGATTATCTAGTTAGGGTGAGTTGCACCAAAACTCCTGTTAATGTTAGCATAACTAACTGCTTGCTAACTAACTTAAACGACAAATGACGATGAGCAGTACATTACCAGTTACATTTACCAAAACGGGTCGATTCATTCAATACTCTGTCAATTTTTAAGTTGTCAGGGAGCAGTTTAATGAGGAACACTTGTCCCCAAAATACAGGCGGCGTGGGTACGTCGCGCTCCCCGCGCAGCCTCCAAGCACGTACAACACATAGTCACGGTAATATGATAAATAATATTACCGTGACATAGTATATTGCTCCCTCAGTTTCACTCCTACAACGAAGTCGCTCAACAGATGGATTTTGACGTTTCCAACATTACATTTTCCATGTTTTTTGACATATTTACTTAATTATTCCTTGTAAGTAAGCAATTATAAGTATTTAAATAATGAACGAAATGTTTTTTATTAAAGGGTACATAAACGGCCCTTATAAATTAAATTCCGTTGTCTATCTATTTATATGTTTGTTTGTCGATACCTACATACCTACGTCTCGGGTTTTTTTACTTGTTTGTACGTTAGATTTAAAAAAGATTGTTGGAGTAGAATTCTAATAAACAATTTTTATAGGAAGGATCCAACTTCCTAGAAAGTAGTTTACAAAAAAGTTTTGGAGCATGATTCAAAATAACACATTGAGTGTATAAATTATTTATTATTACAATAATTGTTAAAAATATTTATGCAGCTGAACGAGAGTAATGAATTCTGTTAGATGTTATATTAACTTATTGATTCTACCTAGATAAACTTTCCGTCTCCAGTGAATCTTCAAACTACAGATGATACACGTACAATACTCTTCGTAACTTTTGCCATTAGATGAACTTTGTATCCACATAATTTCTAGCAACAGAGTATTATGCTATTGACAGATCAAATACGACATGTACTATCATAACCACAAATAAAAAGATTATCTACTCAATTAAAATTATTGGTACATATCGTTCTATACCGATTTGACGTTAACAATAACCAGCCCTATTTGAAGGGTTATAGCTACCGATAATGTACTACCAATTTTTACCTATTACATATGTTGATTTGACGCAGAACTTGACGATAACGAGAGTAATATAACTTTAACGATAGATGGTGCAGCTCACCCTACATGTATTATTGTAGCCGCAAAGCAAGAATTTACAAAATGCCATACGATCATAAGATCATACGGCTACAGCCGTTTTACGACTACCTCCTAAGATAACAACCGAGATCAACCACTTAAAGTTCCCTCGGAAGCAGGGAAACGCACAGTAGTATAATATGCCAAATGCGACTAGCGGTCCCGGTCACCCATCAAAGTCATCGGATAAGAACGAATAGCTAAGCTCCGCTACGAGCGCTTCAAAGCACCTGCTTTGCTTATGTGGCCTAAGGAAAATATGCGTAAAATTATTTCCTACAATTATATACCACGTATAAGTAGATAATTGTATTGTACCTACATGTTTCATCCGATTTAATCTCGGATCAAGACCTCTCTCAAGATATTTTCCAATTAAATGTAATTATATGCTTATTTTTTTCCCAGAAAATAACAAAATGTAGGTTATTATTTCGAAATTTACGCTTGCTTTTACAAGAATTCAGATTGTTATCATACCTACTGATACTCACCGAGATGGCGCGGTGACCACGAAGTGGGTCTTGGCCTCCGATAGCAAAATAAGTCACTGTTTTCATTGCGTGGTTTCGCTAAAGTTACTGTAGGGTTTTTCCACTTCGTCTGAGCACAACGGTACCTAGGATGTCCAACTGGACTCCACCGGCTGATATTCCGCCCACGTAAGCTTGCTTCATTTCTCGACCATCTCGTATCCGCAAGATGTGGCTTTACCATCGTAGACTGCGCCTTAAACTCCCCCATGATGTTTGGTTCAGTAAACAGCTCCTAGGTCTCGGCAGTTTGCAGACTCTCCCGTCTTCACTTCCAGTATTTTGTGGTTTACCTTCCTTCTTCATAAAAATTAGAAGTCTATATACTTCATCTTGCGTGAGCGCTTCAATCTTTGCATTCGTGAGTAAGAGTCGGCTGCTAAAACTGGGCCTGGGAAATTCTATGTGCTAGGTTTCTTTACTACGTTCCAGTGTATATAATTTTTCAATTTTTCCATTTTACTGAACGTGGCTGTAGCATGTTTTGAAGTGGGTATATTTTTGTCAGTGACCTTAGTTAGAGTATCGTAAATGCCAAAATCTTATAAATCAAAAGTATATAAGTTAGATAACTTAGCTTGTCATAAACTGGCAGGGGGTACAATGGCTACTCAGAAATATAAAAGTTTACAAGTGAAAAAAATACTAAATTTGCCTATTCAGAGTACCATTGCCAAATTTCTTTATGAAAAAAAAGAATGGGTTAAATAGTACCCAAATAATATTTCAGTTTTGTTAGTTATTTTCATTGACTTCATAAGGTTCAATAATTATTTATTACGGAATAAGTCTATGACTATTATCAATTTTAAAGAGATTGTATGTCTGAATTGTCAACACTAACTTTTATCGAACAAAAAATTAATGAGTTAAAAATAAACAATTTTTATTATTTCTCCTGAATAAAACAATACACAGTATTCATTATTATCTGTAATATGTGCCTGTGCCTATCATATTCATGAAATCAAATTAGTTAATAATGATTAAATGAACAATTCAATTACTACGTTACATATATTTTATGTAGGTATGTCCTCGTATAACTTGAAACAGATTTATTTAACCTTATTGTTTTCTTTTCTCACAACCTTAGAAGAAGTTAGAAATATTTTTAATGTGCCTTATTCATCTCAATTAGTAATGTCGAGTTATTCGACTGTTCGCCAAAGTGAATGGCGATTAATCGGTATTCGACTATTCGCTATAACAACTATTCGCGGCAACTCTAATTCAAGCTCACCTTTGTTTATTGTTCTCCCAGCTTAATAAACAATACATATGGCACAATAACGAGTGTGACATTGAAACCAACATTCTACACGTACTGTACTGTACTGTACTGTAACAGCTGGATCGTCCACTGCTGAACACAGCCTCCCCTATTAAGGATGTATTTGCCATAATCCCCACGCCTGGCAGCCGTCTTGGGGGAGAAGGCGCTGCTGCCCACCTTCCAGTATTTTTCCCTTAATCGCCTCTTACGACACTCATGGGATGATATGGGGAGGTGCGATTCTAACCCGGCACCCCACGGGGCGAATTCTACACGTAAATGCAATGAATTGGAAATTAATAACGTAAGTTTTAATATTGTTAAGTTTGCAATAACGCCTCCTAAGCGAATTACATTACAAAATTACAAATTTACGAGAGAAAAAATTATAGTCATGTGCGGGATTTGAACCCGCGTCCATCCACCCCTTTAGCTGGGGTATGCTCAAACCAATTGAGCTAACATGACACAATGGCTCATAACTGTAAGTCTTGCTCTCGTTCTTCAACCATCGTATCGGGATGGAGCGACACCTATAGTTCAACTTGCGTTGTACTACAAACAAGACCAATTTTGCAATTGGTTTTAAACTTGTAAATGATGACGCAACCTTATAATTTTAATATTGTTAAGTTTGCAATAACGCCTGCTAAGCGAATTACATTACAAAATTACAAATTTACGAGAGAAAAATTATAGTCATGTGCGGGATTTGAACCCGCGTCCATCCACCCCTTTAGCTGGGGTATGCTCAAACCAATTGAGCTAACATGACACAATGGCTCATAACTGTAAGTCTTGCTCTCGTTCTTCAACCATCGTATCGGGATGGAGCGACACCTATAGTTCAACTTGCGTTGTACTACAAACAAGACCAATTTTGCAATTGGTTTTAAACTTGTAAATGATGACGCAACCTTATAATTTTAATATTGTTAAGTTTGCAATAACGCCTGCTAAGCGAATTACATTACAAAATTACAAATTTACGAGAGAAAAAATTATAGTCATGTGCGGGATTCGAAGGGGTGGATGGACGCGGGTTCGAATCCCGCACATGACTATAATTTTTTCTCTCGTAAATTTGTAATTTTGTAATAACGTAAGTGCTTATCCAGTACAACATCACTTACCACTTTTGTACAATATTATATGGATTTTACACATGAAGTATATATTTGAGAATATTATGTATGTTCGGAAAAATTTGAGTAAATTTAAATTAAACAGTGACAACCACAATTACAACACTAGGAACAAATATAAATTAACGGTACCGTGTTTTAGATTAGCAAAGACAAATAAAAGGTCCTTTTTAGGTAATTGTGTGCGGTTTTATAATAAAATTCCCGAACATATTACAATGCTCACAGAAGGAAAATTCAAATTGCACGTGAAAAACATTTTGATTAAGAAATCCTACTACACAGTTTGTGATTACTTAAACGACAAAAATGCTTGGAAAATTCCACCTCTGCCAAGCCATCACATGTCTCCTACGTAATTTAAACAACTATTGTAATAATTGTATTATATTGTTTATAACACATTGTAAATAGACGTAAGAATGGCCCCGAGTTTCTTGCCCGTTCTTCTCGCAGTGGCTCTATATTTTTTTATTCCTGAACGTGGCAGTACAATGTAGAATATTTCAATATTAAAATTTGTAATTGACCTTCATAAGAGCGTCGTAGACGCCTAAATTGAATAAATGATTTTGAATTTGAATTTGAATTTGAAGGATAAACTAAGAATAAGTTGATAACTAGTAAATATTAAAAAAAAACTGAAGGGACTTCCAATACTGAAACGTATGAAATATGTAACTTATGGAAGTCGGTACCATATGCTGATTTTACACACCGACCTCACATTAGCATGGTCCGACTTCCACAAATATTTTCATACTTTCAGTTTTGGACGTCGGTTCCGCTTATATTCTTTTCTTTTTAGTGATAACGACTGCTTACAAGCTAAGATTTTTTTCACCTTATTACCTATGTATATATATTACCTACTTATATATATATACCTGTATTTCAAGTCTCTGTTTACAAGATCATTCACTTGCCTAAAATAGTATTTCGACAACAGCAAATATCTTTAAATCGTCTAGGTAAGTGAATAAATTTTTCAGTTCATTGACTGTAACTTAACTACTGAACCGATTTCGATGAAATTTAAATGGGACTACCTCGACGGTATACTCTTTGCAATACAATTATTAAAATCAGACCACTCAGTAAAAAGTAATGCGTAGTCATTCATAAAAAAAAATGTATACGCGTTGACTTGAGATTCTCCTCCTTTTTTTGGAAGCCGGTTATAAAAGGAGAATATTTCTCTTTTTTGCTTATATTAGGTGGATATTAATTCATCAACAATACTGCGGGGGATGTTGTAGAATCGATAGCGGAATGTGTTCCACTCATGTGTAATTTTCACATACACAAAAAGTCTGTACTATTGCTTAAGCTGCGGTACGTTGGCTTGGGGAATAATAGCAAGGACAAGCGCGGTCTACGAATACGGTGTATCTACTCTATTCATACACACGCACGATTGCTACGCGAAGTCAATGAACTGCTATACTAGGCACAATAGACAGCTGTTTTGTGTACCTATTCTACCTAGTCGGTCTTTGGTGGCTTGTGACAAAAGAACGCGCGACGCGGATGCGGTTTAACACAATACGGCATACCTAAGTAGCTCCAACACAATACAGTACGTACCTACGTAAACTTGAAATTAAAAATAATGTAGGTAAGTAACATTTTTTATCATTTAGAAGAGTTTAATCGATTGGCGATTATGCACAGCATTCGGCAGTCTAGCTAGATTGGCCGGTAAGGGCTTCGCGTTCCTCAGAATAGGTACGTGAAACAGCTTCATCTATCACTAGGGCAAAACAGCTGTTTTGCCCTAGTGATAGCGTCTAATTGACATCGGGTAGCGTTCGTACGTGTGAGAATGGAGAAAACCGCGGTTCTCGCTATCATACTAAAAGGCAACGCGCCGCGCTTAGAAAATAGTTATACTGATTTTTTGTATGTGAAAATTAAACATGAGTGGAACACATTCCGTTATCGATTCTACACCATCCCCCGCAGTATTGTTGATGAATTAATATCCACCTTATATAAGTAAGTAAACGTAATAAGTCTGCTAAGTTTAGCCGGACGTCGAAACCACAGACTTAAAATTTGGGATAACCTAGCATTATGATTTGCACATAAACGAACCCGTGCAATATTCCATAATGTATTGTAAGAATTTCTCAAGAAAGGTAGTAAAAGATTATTTACTATACTCGTAGCTTCATATTTGCAACCTAAAGAGAACTTCAGATTTCAGATGGCGCAGAATACCTATAAGTGAAGACAAGAAAAACCTTGCTTCTATCTTGCTGTCCTTTTCGACAGTATGGCACGTCCGTGGAGCGTGAAATACCAGAAACTCACAGTAAAGATTAATTATATAATGTTTACATTTTGTTCTCATAAGTAAAATACTGGTATACATTAAATCAGTCTGCAGAACATACACTAAGAATTAAGTGTTGTAGCTTTCAGCTTGCTCTTCAAATTCACAGTTTTAAAAGTATGTTTTAGTCTTTCAGGTGGCCAGAGAGCAAAAAAACATGAGGTAAGTTGGTAAGTACAAAACATTTTTAACACCATTATAATTAACATTATTAAAGAGTCAGTATGATATACTTGACTCCAGAATACTTAACAGGAACTCGACGTCCATTTGTTAGTAGGTCAATGGTTATTTTTAAATTAATATTCCCTAAACAGACTTATCGCGGGCCGGTCGATAAGTTTTCCAAACAAACACTGATATAACTCGTATTACTGCGAAAGTTAAATTTGTCTTTTTGTTACTTCATCAAATAATCGTTTAGTGTCTGGCGTTCATAACTTATTTAAGAGTTTTACGTGGCTGACCCTGAGATCATTGAGATTGGCACGATCAGGAGATGGGACTTTCTTATAAAACGCTAACGAAAATATACTGTGGGTGGTTGAGACTTCAACAAAATCATACTAATAACTACTATACTGATAATTTCTTGACGCGACGTTAACACGCTATTTTTAATTGCCTCCATTTTTTTTATCACATACCTACTTATCTAAATGCAAATTAATATATTCTTCCTATATGTATAGGATGCCAATAAAGCTGCCGGTTATTTATAATTCTGTATAAAAAAATCTAAGATATAATAAAAACAATTCATAAAAATAACCATTTTGTAAAAAATACCAGAAGATGGGCAACAATACATTTTACCTAATAGGAACCCAACCCGTGAAAAAGAAAAGCCAGAGGTATTTTATATCTATTTTTGTATGTGGACTGTGAGGTGTGACGATGCGACTACGACTTCAATAAACGAAATAAAGATACTAGACTAATAACTTAAAATTCTGTTGTCAGAATATTCTAGAATGACTTATAAAAACTCGATTGCCAAAACGATAAATCATAAGAACTTACGTAGACAACTTCTTAAGTGTTTTGTAAAAAATACCCGTCTAGCTGGAATCTCTAAATATAGAATTTAATAAGTAACGAACCATAATCCGCTGTAACATTTTTGTGTGACCGCCATACAACGCAATATGAATAGCTAATATCACAAAAATATAATTATCTCATTTAATAGTATGAAATCATAACATGCATACCATAAATTAAACTGTCTTAGTGCATATACATTTTATAAATTTATGCGTTGTTTTAAAAACTAAACTGTATTTATCAATATCATGAAGGATACGATTTAAAAGAATAATTTCCAACTGGTAATTACTGGTAGCTGGAGCATTTGGATTGCCAGTGAGTCTGCAATGACTTATGGGTTGTCTAAATGCTTTTATTGTAAGCTGTAGTATTGTATATAGTTCGTAGTATTTTGTTAATAAAGGCATACCGCCGGTAACAATAAAAAGAAATCCTTTGAATTGGATAATATGATGTCAATGGATTACACAAACAGTACAAAATAAAAATTAACATATCATATCACACATGCACACTTTCTTTCACGTCTTCAAACATTGCTTTTACAAAAACACAGATACTACCTTAGATTCATCCGCATACAACCACTCTCTGGATAGTTCTCCAGCTGTTTGTTGAGTTCGGAGATGGGGCTTGGTATTGAGTTTTCGTGGGCAACGGTGCTTAGATACTGTAATATATATATAAAAAAATGGTATATTCTATTCCTCATTTTGAATGGGTTTGCCATAATCGGCAAGCTTGGCAGACGTCTTGAGAATCGCAGTGTAAGATGGCAGTTCAGAAGGCGCTGCTGCCCACCTGGTATTTTTCCACTCGTTGGCACTTAAAACTCCTACATGAAGATATAGAGGGGTGCATTTCTACCCCTGCACCCCAAGGACTACTAATATACAATGTGAATTTATTGATTACCAACCATCTCTTGTTCAGACATCATTAAGCAACAACATTTTTTTTTGTAAACATCAGTCGTTGGTCTCAATCTGTCTCGTGACGTTCCTGATTGATCTTGATTGAGTCACTGTGCAGGTCGTTTTGATAAAATGAATGGTACGATGTTATATCGTCAGTAGAGCACAAAGGATTGATTGTTGCTCACAAAGTTTTAGTAGCAGTAGTAGTAGTAGTACTTTCAGCATTAAGTAAGCAAATATATACCTATATAGCGTAGATGCTGAAAAAGCGCGTGGCTTTGCTCGCATTACATTTGTTTATATTTCGCTTCGTAGCGAACTACATGCTCACATCGGTATAACGCAGGAACAAAGAAATCTTTACACCGAACTATACCGATATCCGTTCTGCTGTTTTGATGGTGGTAAAAAATAAAACAAACACAAACTTTTTAAGAAAAAAATACGAGACTACCCATATAGATAAGTCAGATAAATCCGACTATTGTTTCGACATTGTCGACCACTTCCGGTGGTTGTTTGGGACGCTCGTGTTAACTGACTTATCAAAGTGAATAATTCCGTATTTTTTCTTTAAAAGTTAGTTTGTTTTGTAAGGGTAGGTTCTTGGTCTCTTCAGCAAGAACTAGTCTTGGTAATTAACACCGCAGTGTCATATATTCTTCTTCGCAGCAGAAGGTGCTAACAGTACTGTGTTTAGGCATGAAGGATATTGCAGCAAGTGAAATTACTGCGCAAACATGACATAAGATAAGAATTAGCATTTCGAAGTAAGAAGCTCAGTGCAGTGTCATGGAGAATCAGGATGGTGACACTGCAAATATGTAATGGATAAGCGTGACGCTTACAATCAGGCGGACAATTTGTTCGTCTCCTTACTTCATAACGTAAGAAATAAAATAAACTAAAATGCTTCTAACTTTCGATAAAATATTATTTCCGAATTAATGAATGAATGAATTAATATTTATTTGCTTAAGTTATGGGTACATAATTGCAACGATAAAATAGCATAAAATACAGTTCCAATAAAAATGACGAAATGGCGTGTGAATGTTATTAGCATGCTTAATTTACAATTATACTATTTTACAATTATCAACTTATTTATAAAATACTTTTTTTCCGAAGCTTCTACGTATACTAGTTACTAGTTTACCTATGTATCTTGCAATTGAGACTATGTATTGTATTCGTATACATTCTTTGATCTTTAATAGTTATTTGTTATACAAGAGTGCAAAGTTGCTTTTTAACCGCGTGTTCAATTTTGATGACCGAGCAAGCGAAGGATTCTAAAATTGAATCACGAGCGCAGCGAGTGAATCTAAATTAGAATCCTGAGCATTAGCGAAGGAATCAAAAGAGCACGAGGTGAAAAATCTTTGCACTCGAGTGTAACACGTAACTTTTCATTCCACCTCAGCGAGGAAAAGAACCGCGTACAAAGCCAATTGAAAAAAGAACACCAAGAAGGTTCCGAGTCTGAGTTTCTAACAAATTAAAAAAAAGTTGTATGATATATTCGGCACCATAGAGGTAGCAGTAAATAGGTTTAATGTTTTTTTTAATTCACAAACTTAGTGCACACGATGTTCTAAATTCAATTTACTTAATCCTCTAGAGAATAAAAACGGCTTTTCCACTCAGATATTGAAGATTAAAAATACTCTTTCCGAGATGGTGGGATGAAAAAGGCATTTATACTACAAGTATTATCGTGGGACTATATTTTGTTACCACGCTATGTGATCTTTGTAATAAACGACAAACATTTTCAATAAAGCTAATCCTCTTTTCTTTATAAAGAGAATAAAAGAACAGTCTGAATCGGACTCGTGCACTCCCCGATATTTATCTCTAAAGTAATACTAGTTGTGCCCCGCGATTACTCCCTCGTGGCGTGGTGTTGGATGATGATTATAAAAGTCACCTTATCTGTTTCCCTATCAAATTTCATCAAAATTGTTCCATCCCTTTGAGCGTGAAGAAGTAACGAACATACAAAACCACTCACAAACGTTCGCCTTTATAATATTAGTTTGATAAGGATCAATTTGTTAATACCAAGTTTGCATGAGAAATAAATTATCAATTTACATTAATTTATGGTTCACTATTTTGGCGATAATGGCTTACACATAAAATATAGATATATGCTGTCGCCGGTTTTTTTTGTAGGAAAATTTAAAATATGTTATACATTATGTACGTGTGATACTAAAGGTTTTTGCAGCGCACACCAGATTAAGTCACGGCAAATTTTTTGCCTACTTAACACTTATCGTTTTATTTTGGACAATTCACACAACATCTTTATAAATAATAGCTTATGTGTTATTCTAATGTCTAAGCAATAATATTATAAATTTTCACTAAAATCCATTCTGTAATTTTTGCGTGCAAGAGTAACGACCTTCCATAAATCCATACCTACAAACTTTCGTGTTTATAATATTTGTAAAGATTTAATAAAATATGGACGATTATAAATACATTGTAAATATTTTGATAGAACAATAATGTTTTCATAGCAAAAGAAGTTCGAAGTCTTTTACATAAAATAACCAAAATATATAAGTATATTGATACTCTTGTTTTAAAGCGCTCATATAGCGAAGTTTGCTTAGCCGCTCTGAAACGATCTTCAAAGTTGAGTAACGTTCGCCGTGGTCATGACTTGGATGAGTGACCGCTCGCTGGTGACATTACTACTGAGCGTTTCCATGCTTCGGAGAGCACGTTAAGCCGGCAGTCCCGGTTGTTGTCTTAGGATGGCAGTCGTTCTAGCAGAGTGGTAGGGCATTTTGCGAATGCCCGCTTGGCTAGCCACCAGGTAGAAAATCTGTCGCCAAGCATCTAATGGTGTGTTCCGTCAGCTGTCCTTGAGAGCCAGTAATTCTAGGTTAGTCTGAACAACACCTTCGACTACATCACTTACCATTGGGTGAGATACTGGTCAAAGGCTAATGTACCAGGCGTGAAAAAAAAAAACGTAATACAAATAAATCTGCAGGTAGTGCCCAAAAAGCTGGCGGCGTTACCTCGTTGAATGAACAAGCTTATGCGTTGACCGAGGTAGGCGCCAGTTCTTTGCACACTTGCCGTTTCCATTAAACTTCTGTAATCTGTTTTAACAATTGGCGTGAATCTGGACAGTCGCATGGATATTTTTTTACCTAAACCGAAGTCGGTAGTTAAAAATTTCATATTATCACAATATTGTGCGCATCGAATTCGATAATTTATTTCACACTTTTGAATGATGATGTCGAATCCATTTATAGCTAAAAAAATGTTTGCTCCCTATTTAGTGACCGTTGCTACATAAGGGACCGATTGTCATTGACTGTCAACGACTATATCATAAAGATAGGAAAATATTTTTCAGTTATTGGAGTGTAACTCAAAAACGGCTTGAACTATTTTGATGAAATTTTAATGAGACTACACGACAAGCATCAGCTTTGACATAAAAAAGAATTAACAAAATCGGTTTACCTATTCAAAAGTTCTGAGGTAACAAACATAAAAAACAGACGAATTGAGAATCTCCTCCTTTTTTGAAGTCGGTTAAAAATATTACTAAAATATTACTCAAAAGATAATTTTGTGTTGTTTCAGGCTTGTAACTTATTCCGTTTACGAGCTAAGGACACGTGAAATAGGGAAGGACAGAAAGACATATACCTACAACAGACACTGAACAAGACCCTGTATTGCTCAAGGGTATGGAACCCTAGGATCGATAACACAAATCGATCTATATCAAATTACTCAATCGTGTTTGAAATTTCAAATGTGAGAGGTTAAGGTTATTGCGGTTCCAGTACGATAACTACTTTTATGTTATAGTAATATATCTGCCCCTTATCGCTTTTGGGTTGCCCCATAAAGGGCGGGCCATGATCGACGTTAGCTTTTATCTATCAAATGACAGTCATGTCCGGGACCCTGGCACAGTATACAGCAATACCTTTTACACGATTGAATCTGTCAGTTTTATTTTATTTAACATTGTCAGCTGTTGTTTTCTGTGGTGCATACTAAACGTGCCTGTTATGAGCGCCTTCACCAAAGTGCAGTTCCTGACCCTGTAGTTTCAGCAGACTATTTTGCAGAGTTACAATACAAAAAGTAGCTACTTAGTAAATAGTATTTTTATGTGATAGAGACGGAACAAGCCCGAGACCCACCTGATGTTAAGCGGATTAACCTCTACCTATAACAGATGCATTTTGTCATGTGACGAATTGCACTGCGCCCGTCAAATTAAGACATACAGTTGTTAAATCTCATGTGCCTGTAATTTTTCTTGCTCTCGAGGACTGCTGCCGGATCTCTGTTAAGTGCTTGGCGATAGATTTTCTACTTGAGGGTGGTAGCTAGCCAGGCGGGCATTCGCAAAATACCCTGCCACCGTGCGATGAAGCTCAAGCCGACGGCGGTGGGGATCAAACCCGGGACCTGCGGCACGGCAGTCTATAGCTATAACCGCTCGGCCATCATTGCTTCTATTTAAGGTAGATTACAAACCTGGGGAGCATAGGGCTAGAAGGGCACCCCCTGTATCTTCTTGTGGGAGATGTAAGAAGCGACAAGGGAAATGCCAGCAGGTGGGCAGCAGCAGCTTCTCAAGAGCTGTCACCTTTACACCCAAAGTCGCCTGTCAAGCGTGGGGATTATGGCAAACCCAACGGTGTATGTAACGGATAGTGATGATGACATATTATTATAAAAAAAAACATACGCAGAAGCTATAGGATGTTGATTGAAAATAAAAACACACTGACTGCCTTTAATATATTCTCATTTTCATTATGTACTAATTTAATAAATCTGTATTTATTTACCGAACGCTTTTATAGCTAAGTATTTAATTTTGTTTAAAAGCGTTTTAATCGAGTCTTTTTCTTATTATATTTCTTTTCAACCAAATTTTTTAAATTATATTTCTTGGGTAATTAGATAAAAAATAAGTACCTACTTACCATTTAAACTAAGGTAATTTTAAACCTAACCTTGTGTACGCACTACTTATGTAGGAAGATTGGTAATTACCAAACTAAATAAGCAATGCGAAAACAGAAAACTCTTTTATTATACCTATAGATATTATTTTTAAGTATTTGGGTATAACCAAACTAAATAAGCAATTCGAAAACTGAAAATTCTTTTATTATACCTATAGATATTATTTTAAAGTATTTGGGTTTTCACAATGTCTTGTAGGCAGTTGTGTTTAGCCACATCGTCATGTTTATTACCAACTTCATTATAATAATGTGTTTGTAGATTTGATCGTCCTTCAAACAGTGTTATGCTATCCACCTCATTTCAATATATGTAAACACTCAAGCGCGCTCTCGGCATGGAGCCAACCATGAAGGTAGGTAGGTAGGTATGGACAAGAGTGAACTAAAATAAACAATAAGTACTACGAGTATTTGGTATTTCGATACGAATAAATTATATTTTACAAATAATTGGAGCACAAAATTTTCGGTGAAAACGTGCGTGTCCAGGTAGCCGAGCGGTTTAGGCATCCGACGCGAAATCGGAGGACGCGGGTTCAATGCCCGCCCGGAGCATAAAGTTTTGTGCTGCTATAATTTGTAAAATATTATTTTCGCTTAGCACGCGGTATTGCTTGTCATCATATTTAGAAATACTAATAAATTAATTCTTGTAAATTGTTATAATGGCATATAAAATAAACATTTAAAAGTAAATTTGCATAAGCCTAATAGTGGTACATTAAAATATGCAAACACTTATTTGACGGCACTGCTAATGATATTACTAAGTGAAGGAGACAAGAACTAACGCCTTGGAGGCGGCACGAGCGCAGTGCAGTGTCAAACAAGAAGGTACTGCAACGTTTGTAACTGTAATTGACACGCGTGACGCTTCCATCAGGCGAGAGGCTTGTGAATAATGTGAATCTCATCATCCCTATAACATAAAACTTACCGTGTACCTACCTATAATATGATGTACATTACAAAAGTTTCAGTTAATCATGTAAGTAATATAAATTATAATACAATACAACCATATCATCTTCATTATAACTAGGTATCTAACTATATTGTTTCGATCTGATTGTTAGCTTTATTTTCGCTCATGACTTTATATCTAGAGAATTTTATATTAGTGGATGTTATTTGCGGAAATTACGAGTTATTTTATCCACTCAATGATATGATACTAAAATAAGTATTTACGCAATATCAATGTTTGTTTTATATACATAAGACTTGGAATCATTACTTTTGAACTGAATATTATTATTATGCCTTATTACAGCGCAGCATTATTTCTTCACAAATCTGTCATAATATTAAAATAATTGTGAATAGCCACTCACTGAATCTGTACCAACCAACTTGTAAAATAATTTAAAATAATAACCACTCTTTTATGCTTTATCCAATATTTGATCGGATCGATCGCAATGTGGACATTCCTGCAGCCTCATGTTTAAAAATGCATCTTTCGCAACACTGCCAATGAGGCTTTAATAGGTGAATAGGTGACATGTCTTATGAAATGTACTGTGAAGAAATCGTGCTTCCTCACCTCTGTGTATTCATATATAGGTATATTGAATTTGAATAAGCATTGCAATTCAACGGGGCAATGCTGCCAGAATGGTGGGCACGCTCCCAATTGGTAGTGGGCTGGAGCATTTGGACTGCTTGAGAGTCTGCAATGACTTATAAGTTGTCGAGTGCTGTTATTGTAGTACCTAGCTGCAGTATTGTAGGTATATAGTATTTTGTTCACAAAGACTCAATTGGCATTTGTTTTCTTTAATGGTATTGTGACGAAATATATATACCTATTTATATATAAAAAGTATATAGTATATGTATGTAGTATAATAAGATGTACCTACATGCAATCAGTAGGTATATAACGTAAACAAATGCATAACTGATGTAGTTGACACGCTTCTTTACCTATAGTAAAATAACAAAAACAAAAATCCTGACGTAACGTTAATTGTATATACAGTCATTCAGACTACAACATTTTATAGGCAGTGGGTACTTATAGCATTTTATCAGACGAATATTATATACTTAGTACCTAAGTGCATATACCTAAAAGTATTATGTGCATCACTTACTTGGTTTTTGCGTGGATACAGGCTTACATAAGCACTTGTGCCCGTTTTTTACTGCCGCATGAGCACGTTCTCCTCACTAACCAGATTTCAACACTTCAACCACTATTTACATTGCGACACACCAAGGGAAAACTCCTACTCAGCGAAATTCCTTAGGAGTTAGCACACGCTTGACTGCTTTCGCTCGCTTTGTGCAAACAGAGCCTCCGACGCGGACACTGAAGAATCACCCGCTATTCATGTCACCACAAAGATTACACTTATTAGAAAGCACTGGTTGCAATCGAAAAAAAAGATTGAAAAAGAATGTTGCTCAAGCGCACGTGAAATCGCGGGCGTTCTGAGGAGGGCCAAGGCACGGCGCGATGCAACGGCGAGGCGGAGAGACTGTTCCGAGGAGGACGGGGCGCGGCAGCGCGGCGGCGGCGCGGGCGCAGCTCCGGTCGAGTGCCGGTGGTGGGTGGTGGGCAGCGCTCGTCACGCCACTCGACGGCCGCTACCAGCTCGCGAGATGACTGCAGCAGCGGCGGTGGCGGCCGGTGGCGGCGCCCTAGAAATCGCAGCGACATACATAACTCACTTTCGCTGTCAGCCGTACCATTTCCATAACAGGTTTTTATTAAGTGAGTTTAATTTACCCTGATGTCCATGACATCTATATACACCACCAGCCAAAGCGAGCTGTGATGTAAGGGCCCATCCCTTACATCACAGCTCGCTTTGGCTGGTGGTATAAATAAAGGTACAATTGACCCATACCTTGCGCCACAGCTCAGCTCTGTGTAAGAAAGATCTGTAGTTACTTGTCTACACAGTTTTCACTGCAACTACCTATCTATACTTACCTAAGTTCCGTAAGTATATAAATCATCATTGCCGCTGCTCACACAAGCGATCGGCTTTGTACCTTTTATTCAATTATGATTTATAGGTTCCATTGTTTCTTTTGTTCGCCGACGGTATGTCTTGTCTGAAAATTACTAACAAGATCCAGAACAGACTGGAAAATGGTGGGAAAAATTTGTAATTGTAGTTATCTTCAATAACCGAACGAAACTAAACACTTGCAGTTTTTTCCATATAACCTTATAATATATAGATTTCGATTTTCGGTATCTTGGATCAATTATATGAAATAACGGCGACATTGACCGGGGAAGTAACATGATATATGCAATGTAAATGAAATGGCAGGCCTGACAGGTCTTTTGGACCCCAAACGATGTGACGCGTACATAGGTATACTTGCGCTTTAAACTTAGAATATTAAAATTTATATCGTATCTAAATATTGAACAATGAACGATGCGGATGAGAAAATAATGTATGTGGCAGAGACGAGAATGTTTGATGTAATCAGAATATTGAAGATAAGGAATGTGTATATTTGAGGAAGTTTAAGAGTAAGACCAGTGACGGATAAGTTGAAGAGTAATAGACTAGCAGTATCTGAATGTCATATAAGATGAGAAGAGTTTTGAGTATGAGTGTAGGCGGATGCAGGTCCGTTTAGCCTTTGTGGCCGAAGAAGATATGGATGCTAACTTGAAGTAGAATATGTGTGCTAAAGATGTGAGTAGTAGACGAGTAAAGGAAAAATGTTGCCGTTCCCACTTTGAGTGAAATAAAGACAGGATTAAAAGTCTTATGGACTTAGTGGATGTTTATCAGAAAATTGTCTGAGAGAAGGTTTAACATAATATATATCGGTAGATAGATATATTTTGCTTTAAAAGTTTACATCAGTACTATTTATGATTCATAAAAGTAGCATTGGTATGATTAGTTTCTTTATGTTAGTATAGTCAGTAAGTAGATATAGATGGGATGTAGCAACTTGCAGACGAGACTGATTACGAAACGATGCAGTTTTGAAAGTTCAGCCTTCATTTAAACAACTAATCACAATTTTTTTCGCGTATTTCTAAGTTATTTTTTTATAGGATTGTGACGGAACACGCAGGAGGGCCACCTGATGTTAGCGGTCACATCTGCCTGTAACAGATGCATTTCGTCACAACAAGCTGTTCTTGTCATGACTCATGTGCCTGTTATTTTATATTTACTTACTGGTTCTCAAGAACTGCTGTTGGAACTCAGCAGCGCAAGT
Organism: Plagodis dolabraria; assembly: GCA_963854805.1. Classification (NCBI taxonomy): domain Eukaryota; kingdom Metazoa; phylum Arthropoda; class Insecta; order Lepidoptera; family Geometridae; genus Plagodis; species Plagodis dolabraria. The sequence continues at coordinate 21,042,869 of OY978448.1, read as the reverse complement.
ACCGAACTTACCGATCGCTAAATTTGACATTACAATCGTCTAAATTCGATAAAACGGGTTGTTGCAAACATCGATATAACCCGTTTTATCGAATTTAGACGATTGTAATGTCAAATTTAGCGATCGGTAAGTTCGGTACTTGCGCTGCAGGTTAGGTTATTGGCGAGAGATTATCTAATTGAGGGTGGTAAAGCTCAAGCCGGGGGAGGGAATCGAACCATGGACCTGCAGTCCAGTCTATACCGCTCGGCTATCACAGCCTCGAAGCTACATAAATAGAAATTAATAACAGTTATGTAAGTAAATATTATTTAAAGTTATTAAGGATGGTGTAACCAAAAAATCTTACATTACCTCACCATAAATGTCTGTGGAGAATCGAGGAGATCTTTTTTCTAAGTCTCGAAATCCCTACCTGATGGGAAAACATGGTGTTTACGACCAAACGAACCAAAAAAGTAGAAGAGTGTAATTCTAGAAAGCAGCACAATATCAATTCACATCACATATACATAGCTGCCTGCAACGAGCTTGGGCAAGCGAATGGCATTAAATCATCGTGATAATTTTACATTCAACGGGCAATTACCGCTAATAACTTCATCCTCAGTTGTGTCCATGAAGTGTAAGGAAGGATAAGGAAGTGGAAATGAAGTAACATTCGAAACACGAACATATAACATTATATTCTTCCTCAGAATATTTTTCCGTTAGATATCAATAGAACTAATATGTACTTATCATGCACTAGAGCCAATCAATGATTTTATTAGGTATCTTTGGTGTTCGTATAATAATACCATGTTTATTGTATAAGCAATTTATAATTATCATCTTCCTATACTTATTCCACTCGCGTGAGGTTGGTACAAGATGTCCTATCTAACATAACAAGTATAACAACATCAGACAGACAGACTCTAAGTTCTTTCTGCCTGCCCGTCATATAGAACGTTTTCTAGCTCATAAACATAATTAGTGCCAAACATGCAAATTTGGTGTGTTGTTTGGCGAGAAATTAGAAAATTTTCAGGAGCATGACATATATATCCCAATAGTCTCCACAGTGGTCATTTTTAAACCATTTTCGGTAGGAGATATATCTAAATCTTTCATAAACTTAACTAGTGAAGAATCTGAAAATTCGGTACGTTCAAAAATCATTTCTTTCATTTTGTAAAAATTACTAAAAATGCTAATCTAGAGAGCTTCGATCAAAACATCTTATTTATCACGATCGAGGCAAGACACTTGGTCGGTTTTTGTTCTGGCTGGAGCAATTATCACATAACGAACCAGTTCTTGGTTTTTTTTGTATTCACAAGTCACAAACGGTATCAACAAAATACTACAAACTATTTAAACAATTCAGCTGCTACAATGCAATCATTTATATTATACAGACAACCTACAAGTCATTGGAGATAGTACAAATGTTCCAGCCCGCTGCCAACTGGTTTGTGTGAGTTAGGTGTGAATACAAAAAAAACCAAGAACTGGTTCGTTATGTGATAATTGCTCCAGCCAGAACAAAAACCGACCAAGTGTCTTGCCTCGATCGTGATAAATAAGATGTTTTGATCGAATATCTACAAATAAATATATGCCCATATCGATAGATGTTGTATATATCTGAAGATCTATTGACTAAGAGACTTTATCATCAGGAAATTTTGGTAATTTTTCCACTTATTTTAGGTTCATACGGACATAGATGATCTGTATGGCGAGCCCAACCGCTATAGGAATTGCTCCCCTGTCCAGCCTCGTGGGATGCAACTTATATATTACAAAAAAAAACAGGTGGAAAATACATCAAACGAAAGGGCTTGAACTCTAGATTAGATGTTATTAAAAAAGGCTCGATGTACTTTTTTTTGTAATACGAGTACAAACAAGTTTTTAATTCCTGTGTGTTTGAAAATTACCTAAAAATAAACACATAAATTTGGGATATTGGCCAAAATGATAAGTTGTAATTGAGTGCCATTAGGCAAGGTACTCAAGCTCACTAATATGCACCGCTTTGTTACCTGACACACTAAAGGCTTGATTATCGATTATGATAATATATTATATAATTATTATATTATCGATCTTGCCTATCTGGACCTAAGCCAAAAATAATACCTAACTTGCAATATTTTTTAAGCATATAGAAACCTAGTGAATTAGCATTGTGAATTACTTATTTAATATTCTTTGTCACAAGCAACTCAAGTTCATCATAAGTTCATCAACAACAATGAGTAATTATAAAAATACTTATACTACGGTGCTTCAGAGTTCATACAATACTTTAGTATTTATTATAATTGAATAATTTTAATGTTTTATATAACCGGCTGTACTCACGCGTATTGGTCGAGATTGTCGACCTAGGTTTCGGGCATATCCAATGCCCTTCCTCAGGTGAGTTTACGCGTCTAAATCGCGGCGACGACTCCGCGTAACTGCTCCTTCTGCGCGGCGCGAGAGTGGAGCTGCGGGGGCGGGGAGTGGGCTGGGGGGATGCCCCGCGCACCGCACAGCTGATGGTAGTGCATCCTCTTCGTCACTAAAGTTATCGTCGAAAACCCCAACACAAACACTGCTGACTGTATCACACTCTAGACTGCCTAGCACTTTTCGAGTTGAGGTTGCATTAAGAATAGGTGTCCAGGCTGGAGGGAGGGTCCATCCACGATCTCTGTTGAAATTAGGGTGACGGGTGATTTCGATAGCCTCACGTACTTTTCGAGGTACAAAGAATTTTTCTCTTGCTAGTACGGAGGCTTTGTCGAACCGTATAAAATGTTGCGTGTCCGAGAGATGTGCGTGCTCCGCTAATGCTGATTTAATTGTGTCCATATTCTTAATGCTCCTAATGTGTTCGGCAAGTCTAGTTGCTTTTTAATATTTTTTAATAATAATTAAAAATATTAAATTTTAGTAATAATTTAATTTTTTTTTTTTATATAATTTTTATTATTATTATATTATAACACAACATTAAACTTATTGTAAGAAATCCAAATCGTATACAATTATACACTTTCAAACTCAGGTAATATTCATCATATAATATTCTACTGGTTGCCAAATTAAATAATTGTATTACAGGGGATGAGGTTGTATAGATCGTGTAGGTACACTTTTGGTCTTCGCCTTCGTCAGTCTCTTAGGTGCGTAATATCAGCAGTCTTGTTATAGTTGAGCTGGCAACTATTCTCCATATTTAACTTTTTTGGTGGAATTAAGAAACCGCGGACAGTGCTGGATTGCGTTGTCATGCTATTACCCGGATATTAAGTCCACCGTCGTCAGTGTAAATAGAAAAAGAAACTGACCTCCGAGTCAATGCATAAACTTCTTCCTACTGCGACATCGCCCGCGTATAGACTAAGTTTTTCTCGTTTTGTCATTTAATCTAATATGTATTTATCCTAGCATACTATTGATTACAGCTTCTCTTACCGCAATATTTGCTTCTATCGTTGTCTTCACCTGCCCTTACCCCTTGACCACCCTTACCCTTACACTGAATCTACCTTTACTTCTAAGCAAACACTTTCCTTAACCTCTAGGCATTCCTGATAGGATATACCATAAGCAACATATAAGGAATAATCCAACTTTACTCAGATGTGTGGAATATATTAGGTAACTTGTACTGCTCATGTTTTTATAAATAAACCTAAAACCAGTAACAAAAAAAACCTTAAACTTTCTCGATCGTGCGCTCAAAGAGGGCAATGCATTAGAAGCAGTGATAGCTCAGTGGCATTGGATTTTGACTGCTTGAGCTTTACCGCGTGGTGGAAGGTCATTTTTTGCATTCCCGCCTGGCTAGCGACTACCCTCAAGTAGAAAAAATAGGAGATTAGGAGCTTGTAACGGAAAATAAAACAAAATATGCATTATAAGGGTAAATACTCGTATCGATGCGTGCTGCGCATCGACATTTTGTCTACCCAAGAGCGCGAAAATAATTCTTTTCAAATGTATGCACCGGTCCGATTTAAAAAAAAAGAGCACGGATTATTTGAGGATATAGTAGGTTACATTTTTGTGCGAGTTAGGTGTGAAAATTCACTATCGCTGAGAAGCCAAAACATTATTTTAAAACAACTGCATTACAAATATTTTTTCAACCTATTAATCAATCAGTTATGAAAAACCTTTAGCACGAATTTGTTGCCAAAATGTCTGTAGATCTTCTTCTTCTTCTTAAGATGGCTTTTAAACGCAGCTTGGCGTTTTTCTGCCAGTGTCATGTCTGTAGATAGTATATATTTTTTCTAAATTCATACATCTCAATTACAAGATACTCTGCGCATCTTCAAAGTGACCAAAATCAGGGAAACGACATTTGTATTAGTCCCGCGCCAATAATATCAATATTTTTTCTTTATCATGAAGGTAATTTTGTGTGTTTCAAAATGACAAATATACGAGAAGAAAAATTATAGTCATGTGCGGGATTCGAAACCGCGTCATCCACCCCTTTAGCCGGGGTATGCTCTGACCGACTGAGCTAACATGACAATGGTTCTTAACTCTAATATTTCCTCGCGTTACGAGAGGAAAAATACTCTAATAAAGTTTCTATTTATCTTCACGTTCTTTGTTATTTTGTAATGCAATCCGCAAAGCATGCGTTATTGCAAAAATTTAAATATTAAAAATAGTTTACCCTGGTTATTTTAAAGAATTTAATATTTTTTTATTGGGTAGGTTTTTCAAAATGTTGTACTACCTCATTGTCCATATTGAAAAACTTAGTTTATTCATTAGGATCGCCATTTTCAATGCAATAGCTTTTTTATTTTATATTCTGGGGGAAAAAGTTAGACCTGATGAATACATTGATAAACATACATGGGGGCTTAAAAGGTAGGTCCGCCAACCATTCACCGCTTTATCCACTGAGTATATATTGAAAAGCCTTTGAGCCTTTCGTCAGATATATTTAAAGTCTTTTTAACTATAAATATTTAAAGGCAAAATGCAAATTAAAAAATAACATACTGAAAATAAAATAAAGTTTCAGGCATATGCTTTCAATCAAGTCCATGCAACGCGTAGGTGAATGGCCGCGCTTTTTCCTTGTACCTGCCCTTGGACTAAAAGTCTCTCCATCGAGTTCCCCTTTCTAGAGATTAAAATATAACCTAATACTCGTACCAACTCACAATTTAACAACCGCTTAGATCTAGCGATTCGTATGCTGACTGAGCTGCTGTTTCAGCTGGTATCTTCAGGATCAAAAGGAGCTAGAGCATGTGTTGGTTTATCTTGCAGTCCATAACAAATTTCAGCGCCGGAGAAATATTGGCACATATGGCAATTATACTAGATTTTCTTATGGGGTTGTGATGGAACATTCAGCAAACCCACCTGATATTAAGCGGTAATCTCAGCCTATAACAGATGCAGTTCGTCACAACTGAACAGTTCTGCACCCATCGCCATATAGTCAAGGTCTCATGTGACTGTACCTTAATAATTACTTCATGGTTCTCAACTCAAGGTATGCTGCCGGAACACATGGTTGATTTTTTACTTGAAATTGGTAGCTTTCGTTCGTAAAATGAAATTCCACAGTGAGGTTAAGCTCCAGCCAGCGCGGCAGTGGGATTCGAACCATGGACTTGCGGCACATGGTGCATAGCTATTACCGCTTGGCAAACACTGCATTATTTTCCTGTTCTTCAATATCTGTTCTAATCTGTCAACTACCGATCTTAGCACTGCGTCATGTAATCTCATCTCAACAATTGACGATGGTAAGTTAAGGTAGCTTTGCACGATGATTTTGCACAGTTTACTACACGAGAGAAAATAAGTCAGTCCGCTTTACTATCATCACTTTGATCTTTTCTCGTTTACTCGAGTAATTTTCTGTGTCATATTATGTAAGTTAATATAAAATGATCGACTGTAAATAAAAAAATATATTTTATAAGTGTATAAATAAAAAATTATGTCATTGAAAGTTATTTTCCAACCTAGTGTTTTCTGATTTTCAGGAATTACCAAACCAATCTCTTAGTGCGGTCCCGGGTGCCCGGGTAGTCATAAATCTGGATTAGAAGCTCGCTGTCTCATTTTCTTGTAGGTTTCTAAGGGTTAAGGTCGCGCCGCCTTACTGATATACCTCTATAGGTACAGCTCGTGTAACGTAAAGTATGTGGAATAAAACACAGCACGGAATTTACAACTGAATCTTAAAGAGGGTACATAAATGAAAACCTACTCATATCGGGATCTGGAAATTAACAATCCAATTAAAATATTCCAATTAAAATAAACACATATTTCACACCATACATATACTTTTTCCACAACTCACACGTAGATTACAGACTTAAGGACGCATTCTGATAGTAATGGAATTTGAGCCCATGTCAAGATTACAATATGGATTGTAACAACTTTAAACAGTTTAAATTGCGTATATTATTTTTTTCGCGACGTTTCAAGCACTTGCAGTGATTGTGGTCACGGCACACTGACAGAAAATTAAGTTTTAATTAATATGTGTGATAAAACACCAATACAATATGCATTAATCAACAATGCACAGCTATTGTAATTTTGATAATTACTGATATGGGCCAGTTCATTGCATGTAACTTGCTACGAAACAACTTGCAGGCTCTGCTCTGCTTGGGTGCAATTTTACAAGAAAGTAAATTAACTGCAGTTTAAAAACAAAAATATTTTCAATGTAAGTAGCTTTCATTCATCATACCTGCATGTAAGAATTTGCATTACAGGACCTAAGACTACATAAGAACATCTGTAAAAAGTTAGTCAAAGTTGAGGGACATATCTCATCAACATGAAATATAAATTGATCTTAAAACAGATGACATATATAGACGTCTCTTTGCTATCTCTATCTGGGATGCGTTGCAACACCTAACTTATATACGTCGTGAAGCCTCTCATGTGGCCGATTCTCTTAGTTGGTACGTTCATTCACTGGGAGGACATTACATTTACAGACGTCCATAAATACAGTTCAGAACTATGACAACTATGTACAGCAGATGTTATAATTAATTATTGTTTATTTTAAGGGAAGTGCCTTTAGCGTATTACAAACAAACGTAGTTTCGCCATATTTTTAATACCAAGTGTATGAACTGAATAAAATTTTGCACGCATGTCCTTTGAGTCTAATATTTATGCTTCTGGTTCGCCAGTTTTCCGTAAAGCCATGTATATTAAAAATAAAACAGAAAAATCATTTTGCATGCGATTAAATGAAAAAATAATTAAAAAGAAAAACTGGCAAGGCCATGTCAAATTTCGTAGTTTGAAACCTTGAATTTTTTTGTTTGTTTTTAAAATATCATAAAACTACATTTGTAAAAGGCGAAAGATTTACTCGTATTGAAGGGAAACCAGAGTGTTGCTAGAGAATACTGGTCTGCTCTGGATGCTAGTGCTAATGACATTAACGAAAAAAAAAAACTTTTAACACTGTTCCCCCTTGGAATGTTGCATGTTTCCTATTTCATATTTCTTGATTTTAAATAAAAAATGTCATAATTGAAAAAAGTCACGGCCTCTGGAGTCTGTGGAGTGTAGATTTCTAAAATAAATAAAAAAAAGGACATTTGTATGGAAAGCGCTATGAAGACACTAACCGTAAATTATCTACTTATCTTAAGATCGATGCATAACTTTACCAAACAGCATTCATGTAAATAGTACCTACTGCAAGATATTCATCCCTTAGAACATACTATATAATACAATTATCATAGCACAGTAGTAGTACCCTGGCCTAATACGTATCTAAATCGAGACCTATCTTTAGTTCTTTATTTGAAGACATTACTGACGATATGACGTCATGGGGTTTTTCAGTGGCAGTAATTGCGAGGCATTGACTGGAATTAATTCTTAGTAACAAACGCCTTCATCGATATGAATATTTAAGGATTCCGATGCGTGGGTGTAATAATTACTTACGCAAGTTGTTGTGGTTTCGATGATGCTACTAAATTATACAGAAATAGCATATCTTTACCTATTTGTACCTTACGACGCAAAACGAACGTAGTATCTCTACTCGCAGATATTTTATTCAGGATAAAATCCAATCAATCTTTGAGTGGTTTTGTCTCCAGCTTCCTCAATCGAAATTCCTTAATTCTGTATCTGGTAATTTATAGAGCTTATATAATTTTATTGCAATTATAAATTATAATTATCATTTCAATTTAAAGTGGTAAATAAACCTCGTTTCTACGTGTGATTATTATTGTGTTAGCTGACGTTATGGTACTCCAACTGACACATGCTATTTATGCGGCTGAAGATGTGGTTATACTATAGCTAAGAATTTTAATGTGTGGCAGTCCAGTTCCAGTGACACCAAAAATTTAAGCGTTATAGCGAATACCTTATTGCTTAGACCCTTCTTCTCTCTCTTGGATCTTATTTTCAGATATTTGTTAATCAGTATGCAAATCAAGCAAAACAGCGCTGTATAAGTTAATATCATTCACTCTGCAGCTTTGGCGGTAAGTACCTATTTATGATGTCCAGGTAAAGAAATATAGCACTTTACCTTTCTATTGCAAAAGAGTTCTGTATCAGCCGAATTGATCACTTGTGAACACAGTGTACATTAAGGGGGTTTACCATGCCTGTCCTCGCTTGGCAGGCGTCTTGGGGATCGCAGTGAAAGAAGGCACATCCTCAGAAGGCACTGCTGCCTTCTGAGGATGTGCCTTACCTTTAGTCGCCTATTGCGAACCCACGTAAAACGCGAAACACACGAAATAGATGGGGTGATATTCTAGCCCAGGATATTACGGGCAGAATTTCAAAACAATAGATAAGTAAGATATCTTACCTTACTCGTAATTTTTTTCCAGAAAATTGATTATGTGTTTTAAGGAGATAAAATTTGTTCCTAAAGGCAATAGGTATTACATTGTACACAGAGGGGAGAAATCGAACTTTCTCCCGAGTGATACATAGTGCTTTAAGCACAGTTCAAATTCGGAAAATTCCCTCACTAGTATTTTCGTAATATTTTGTTTATCTACCTAAAAAAATATACTCAACTTTTACATTCATTCCAAATATAGTATTTTCTTTACTCAAAAATAGGCAGCTTAATCGAGCGTGAAATGTTTCCATTTTTTAGACAATTTATAAAAGAAATACTTAGTTTAATCTTTCCATAAAAAACGCGACATAAACGTGCGTTAATAGGCAGGGTATTACCTTTTCTTTGCTCAATTATAAAGGCAACAGGCGTGCGTCAAAAATGTTACTCGGTCTCATTCAGGATATCACCTTTTCAAAGGTGTTCATAATGACACCAGTTTGCTACTCGGCCTTGTTATGACTACCGCGTAAGTACCTAGCTGCTTACCTATAAACATTTTATTAGATTCTGAATGTTCCAATTTGCCATTTGGCCGGCGGTTGGAAGGCCACGAAAGGGCGAAATAACGATTGCTATAAAGTGGTGCGGGCACGCGAGCGCCGACCTTGCCCTTATGTCTCTAAGATAAGTACTTCAAGATTGTCGTGTACGGTTTACTGTAATAAGCATGGATTATGTGTCATGCATGCATGACATGCGATTCTCAGAATGTAGAACACGTACATAAGAATATGCTTGTTTACCTGAAATATGCTGGTGCAACTTACCTCTCTTTAAGATTGTTACTTATTCTCCTCTGCATCTAAGCAAGAAGACTGAAAATATATACAATACATGTCTGTACTTCACCAGTAGACAGGTCGCAATGATAGGCATCTCTTTTATGGCCTCAACCACTTTGCAAGCTGACACACACAATATATTAATCAAACTAAATTTCTTATTTTAACGATATTGATCTTTTCAATTTACGATTGGTTCAATGTTACGAGTAAAAATCTCGATTAGGTCCTTTTCCAGCAGCGGTGATACGACTGCAATTGCGTCGCTGGTTTGTGTGATATCCATCGTACACATTCTACCGCGGGGTTGAGCTTTGCAGCAAGGGGATGAATGCCTGCCCGGATACAATACAACCCTCATTTGGAATACCTGTCATCTAACATCATCTAACAGTGTTATCTGACAAAGCTGCCTTTAAGAGCCTGTTGAAGAATGAAGTTGTTTAGCAGTCTAAACCTAGGTCTCTAGCCTGGTAAACAGCTTCATAATTTTACCAAAAGGTGATTATGACTTATAGGATTTTTTTCTAAATTGGCTACTAATTGAGTGAATCTATTTTTTTCTTCCTTATTTAAGGACATTTTCATCTCAGCCCAGTATTGACCTTATATGTAATAATATATAAATACAAACAACAAAAAATAAGTATTACTAAAGTGCGCACTGCGCCGTACCGACTTAACTATAGCTTCTATATAATGTACTTATCGTTAATATACTACATTATCAATAACTTTAGCTTCATTATAGAATTAGGTACAGATAATATAAAAATCGATATTATTTCCAGTAAAAATATAAAGAATCAAATTAGACTTACATAATAATTCTAAACAAATTTTCACAATAACACGCACAGTAAATTTATAAATCTGGTTTGCCAATTAAAAATGACGAATAATATGATTTATACCTAACTATGTACCTGTTCAATATTAAAGATTATTTTTGGCGATGATTTTGATTACATACCTAATTCAACACGAGTAGGTAAATCTATGTGTGTTTGATTTATTTTGTATTCTGGTGTTTTATAATATGAAAATTCAGTATTAATAAATTAACCTGGATTGTATGCTTAATCTATCTAAATATGTAGGTAATGAATTCTAGTCATAGATGTCAGTTCACTTGTACGCAGATTAGGTACGCGTACCACCTACTTAGTATAGTGTCCTGATGTCGGTTTTGTGAGAATTCTCTCAATACTCAGTAATACGTATCTAATCTACGGATCACTGATGGCTCAGTGGCATTGAGTATGGAATGCCGCGCAGCAGGTACAAAATTGGAATCCCGCCGCGGGCTTGAGCTTTCACCACATGGTTGAAGGGCATTTTGCGAATGTCCACCTGGCTAGCGACTACCCTCAAGTAGAAAATCTGTCACCAAGCACCTAACGGTGTGTTCTGGCAGCAGTCCTTGAGAGCCAATGAAATTACAGGCACATGAGACTTAACAGCTATGTCCCAAGGTGACTTGCGCAGTGCAAGACGTGAATTGTGACTAATGCATCAGTTATAGGCAGAGGTTAATCCGCTTAACATCAGGTGGGCCTCGAGCTTGTTCCGTCACAATAAAAAAAAACAATATATCTAGGATATGTTAGTTCTTATTTTTTGTAGCTTAAAATCCAATTTCGTATCAGGTTCGCGAATAACAATCCTGCGAATATAAGTATTGTTTCATGATTACGATTGTTTCATTCGTAGGTAAGTTTGAATGTAAGATAATTTACGAATGGTATGGTTAACATTTGTGGGATACACCTTTAGGAATAAAAATACATAAACTGGACGATAATATTCGTATTTATTTAAGTATAGAAATGGCCAATTACATAATTAAACATTTTAGACATAGGACATTCTCAGCAGATTGGCATTTTAACCTAAGAGGTTCTATAAAAATGTACATTTTTGGGCACTTCAGTGCATTACGACTAAACATCTAAACATATTACCATCATAGTAGAAATTACATTTATGCAAAAAGTTATGTCTTGATTAAGTGAAAATGTTAAGTAATACATAATTATTTACAGATTTAATAATAAACTATACAATTTTATATTGTAATATCTACTAACTTTTATCAAATTTCATTGAAATGTGCTTATAGTATGATCTTATATTATATTGTATAACAAACTTACGCTTAGCTTTAATTATCACAAAAAGATGAAATAATGTATTGTCATTTATACTACATTGTCATATTAACTACGAATAAATATGCAAATATGTATAAATCTCATACAGTTACCGCTTTAATTACAGAATCATTAATTTTATTATAAAAACTTACGCTCATATTTATATCTAATATATGAAAAACACGGGTGTTTGAGCGTAAACTTACTATGAGTCGATATCGCTATCGACAATGTTTCGGCTTCTACCGGAAGCCTTCCTCAGGATTTTGAGTGTGGTACGTCCGCCGCGGTCGCGTCACGCTTCACACTGAATCATTAAGTTCACAATTAACAAAAGACGCATAATCCTATTAATATTCAAATGTACCTAATTGGATTGATAAATTGATTTGGCGATTAGAAATGACACAAAATAAAAAGGATGAATATATCGCATCCATCTGGTCGTGTCAAAGTAATGTCGCACGGTACACTTTTTAATCCAAAGGTTTGCGTTGTGCTGTTTTCGAGCTTGACTTACATTTTTCTGCATATTTATTCGTAGCATATAAACAATAAATGATAATAATACGTAATTGTATCAATTTGTTGACGTTGTCCTAATGAACTTTTCTTAGAAAAAATCTTAATATATTTCAAATTACACATTTGTGTACCTTACTCTAATTCAGTCAAATAATAATTTGATCATTTTCAGATTATTTAGATTATAAACTTAATTTATATTTAATTATAGTTTAAAGCTTCTTTGATTTATGAACTTAATTATACGCGCGTGATTTATATGGAATGTAGTTTTTTATGGGAGTAACGTAAGAGCCTTATAACAAATCGCACTACGCTCATATTTGTAAGTATATATAAATATTCCATATAAAGTGACATCATATAACGGCATTGGCGTCAGGCAGGCGGTCCGCGAAGAGCCGGAAGCCAAAACTTTATACAATGTGTAGTGTTGCATTTTGTGTGGTTACCGAAAATATTGTATTCTATATATTTTTGTGTCACATCCTCCGTGTAGTAAAAAATGGTGGGAAGATGGTGATGGTGTAAAGTCCCTTAATTTATTTATCTTTAAACGTGCATTGTTTTCCAAGAGGCATTATTATTATATGCAGTAGAAGTATTGCGTAATATTAGTTTTTATTTTTATGATATCAACACGATTATGAATTGTACATACATAATAATAATTTAATGTAGTTTATATCGCGTGAGATTTGGTTAGCACGAAACACATAGTCCCTGAAAGTATCAGACGGATGCAACGAGATTGGACGGATGTGTCTTTCAAAAGTAGCGTTTTGGTGCATAGAAAATATGTATATAATATGTCGATGTATATATTAAATACATATCTATTTTTTATAATGTATACGTATATATAATAAGATATTCTAGAAAAGATGGTGTGAAAAGGATGGAGCCAATACCGACTAAACAGTTAGCGGATACTGACAGATAAAAATTAAGGTATGCGTCTTTGCTATACTATTATAAATCATATGAGAAGCGATAAATAAACGCACCTACATCAGACAACTATCATTATAGGTACATAATTTGGAATGGCTTTTCACGATGTGGATACTGGGATAGACAAAAGAGATTCCTTAACCAATATGGAATCTTTAATAGACTATAAGCTTTCAGTTTCCATTTAATATTATCTACAAACTTAAATTGTGTAGACATCTTTATGGTTTAAAAACAATTATAGGAACTCGACAGAGAATTATTATACTATTATAATAATTTTAATTTTAAATGTTGTTATTTCAGCAGTCTGACAAAACTGTCTCATATAAAAATTATGTCGAATATTCAAGTTCCAAAGAAAAATTAGGAACCACATTTTTAGTAAGTAGAAATATATGGATATGGCTATACAATAGTTCTTCACAGTTTTAAACATTATATAAAAACGTTGTGACAGTACATTTGCAAACAATGCTGGGAATAATATTGAAGTACAGATAAAAAACATCAATTACACTAAAATAAGTGGGTAAATCAATATAATATTATATATAGTACAAGTGAATAGATTTCAAATGGCACCACATTTAGTAAATCTTAGCGAAAATGATAGCAAAATGACACTGAATTAAATATTTATAGCGCATATAGTTACTTAGCTCAGCATGAGAAATGCCTACCCGAAGCACTATAATAAGAAAACAATAATAACTTAAACAGCATTGGTGCATGCTAAGCGAAACTATAGAAATTTTACGACTGGAAAATTTTAACTTTCAGACGGTCTCGAACCGGGAACTCAGGACGATATCATGAGGTTGGGTTCAAGTCCTGTTGGAAGTTTTATTTTTACAACAAAAATTTCTAAAAAGATGAATTATTACACTTTTTTTATATATAGTATATTTTAGTATATTTGCGACTTTCGAAGACTTCTTGACATTTGGACTCAGTGTATGTCATAAAGTTATTTAAATATACTTATAACATTAAATATATTATAACTTATAAGTTATAACAGTATGAATGAGGTAACAGTGATGTATTCTCGAGATTAAATTATGAAACATAAAAAGTAGTAAGACCGGTTTCCAATTCCTGGTGTGCGAATTCTACAATAATATTTACAAATATTTAACGTTAACACTTTCCGACATGTTTTAATGGAACGAGAGGTTAAGATATTAAATTTTTCATTCTATGGTTCAGGGTCAATCTTTGATTGGAAGATTGTTATCTGCGTATTTTTAACCGCAGCGATGTTGTTTTAATAATTTGCATTATAATGAGACGTTTTTTAGTATTTGTAAAGCACTTGCCTTGTTTGAGGTACTTCAAAGTTATATAAACCACTAAATACATATATTGACCTTAACACATATTTAAGACCTTTAATAATAAACACAAGAATTTTACAAGAACTTATTTGTCTTTACTTTAGGTTTCGTGAAAATAATGACGCTGTTAATTAATTGCATTGCCACAATTTGTCTAATCAAATGAAATATTGTATAAAATATTATATTTCATGATTTAATATTATTGATCTATAACTTCAAGTTACTAATAAAATGTTTTGTAATATTTTATGACATATATTATATCGATGTTTTTATTATATATGGAGGATATTACTATATCAACAGTACTACGGGGGGTGAAGTGGAATCGATAACTGAATGTATTTCGCGTATGTTAAATTTTCACATACACCAAATCATATATACGTTGACACATTAATATCCACCTTATATATATAATTTGAAGATAACAGTAACAGATGATCAATGTCAATGTAGGTATCTACATAAAACATTTTCATAACATCATTAGTTATCAACAGTCTCCCAAATACGATTTTACATAAAATACATTGTCCCGTGGTGCGTCACTGGAACACTCTACATATGAGGTCGGTCGTGGAGAAATTTAATGTTAAATTTTATATTAAGTGACTCTTATATGACATTATTAATTCTATTTATTTATTTAATTTTAATAATTATTCAATTAAGTATCTATTGACATGTACAAAATATGGATTTTTCTGAAATAAACGATTGATTGATTGATTTATTAGGTATATCACATACATAAATAGACGTTCCTACGTCATGAAACGTATCTAAAATACCTAATAAAGAACAAAACATTACCAATGTAAGTTAGTATTAGTTCAAACAATCGGCTGTGTACATACGAGGTGATGTAACCACTGAATCCTATAAGCAGGTGATGAACATCCGAATGACATAAGACAGGTATTTCCAAATGCGTTTCCTTGGATTCGTTTTAGTTGACACTTGTATGTTTATTCGTGTTGGTAGTCGTAACTATACCTGTCATAATAGTTTTCTATCCGGTCGTGATCAGAATGCTTATTGGGCAATATTCACGCACATTTATATTTTATCTTTGTGGTTAGAAATTATTTTATATTAGGAATTTTCCTAACGGTTGATGGTCAACGTTCTAAGCAATAACCAGTCGAGTTAACCAGTTATTCCTGATTTAAGCGTTCCTGAACTCTTGGTCCGTAATCCTAGTCAAGATATAAATACCAATCTCAGGTAATTCTACATCAATCATGGTAAGCTGTCACATCTTATACTGTTGCTTTTTAATAAACACATATCAACATCATCTCAGTAAAAGGCGTTCGTTAGATTAGCATCTCAAGACCCTTCTCAGACCGCACTTCAGAACTTAAGATTGGTCTATTACTATCTATCTATCTAATAATATTTTGATAGCATATCCTAAGTTGAGATTGGTTTATTAACATGGACCTTACGACCCTAATGTTGTATTTTTTGCATTGACGCCTACTAAATCACAAATAAGAGGAAACATGTTAATGATCGGTATCCATCCCCGTACGTCGTGCTAATAATAATAACAAAAGGATAAATTGTAACTATGACTCACTTCAGCACAACAGCTCAGATGGCAGATGGCCCGGTACCCCGGTTCCAGTGACGAATCTAAACGGGTTCGTATCCCGCCCGTAGTTCAAACTTTTCCTTTCGATGTTTTGCAGATATATATTCTTGTTTTAACTGCTCTAATCAATATCTTCCTGACTTTTTGAACTTTGAGGTAAAAATAACCTTAATTGCGCTACAATAAGAATATACAAATGAACTACAAATTATTTATAGATAATGTTCACAGTAGTTGATCCGTTCACAATTTTTCAATGACCAGTATCGAGTTACGATCAAATCAATGGTCACTTCCGTGCTTATAATGGTATTCTGCAGCAGTAATACTTCTCGTTTTCCTTATAGAACTAGTCAAATAGGTTACTCGATTATTATTCTAAATACAGCACAAAAATGTATATATTCCATAATTTTTAAAACTATGATACACTATTCAACTTCGTGATAATGTAAGTACTTTAAATCCATACTTTTGAAGTAATATATATTTTTTGAATGGTGCGACATGGTTTTGAAAATTATCATTTACATCTAAGTAAAATCGGTATTTGTCAAAAAACATTTGGGAAATAATTCAGTAATTTTAATGTACTTGTCAAATGAAGATTTTCGTACTTGGTGAATGTGTATTGTCCTGTAGTGGTGATGGCAGACGTATCCCAGTATGTGCGCGATGGTCAGTGGTAGTGTGAGAGCTTCCCTGGCCGCCTGGGCGGTGCGCTCTCGTATTCGTAGTAGTTGGACTGAGGGCGCACGAGCCCGCCCTCCTTACAGGAGCGCTGCGAGTGGTACCCAGCCGCTGTGCCGCCGCCGGCCACTGCCCGCCGACTGCCGGACAATTTACTATTAATCATCCTTCATATTTAATTTACATGGAGGTAATGATGGTAACATTTCTGTTTAGGTACACCGGCGTGACTTTGGTAACGTCTCGTAGCCGGAATGATTTTCAACGCGCAATATTACAACAAGCGTCTTTAAATATGTCCGTGGTTTGGAACTCGGACACTCATTCATTCCAGTAAGCAACATGACTTTTGAGATTTTTTTTGGATGAGGACTAGATTTTTTTTTACATCGCCCTCTGATTTTTATTGTGTCCGTTACAAACAGTTTTGAACATACATAAAACCCTTCTCTGTCTCTACTAGTGGCCGACCTTAGCCTTCTAGGCGCAAGCATGATCCACCGTCAACCGCGTCGTCACTACCATTAGGTGAGACAGCGGTCAAATTCTTACATATCTAATTTTAAAAAAAAGCTATCGTATAATCCTGCTCCAGATTTGTCATTTTGTATAGTGGAACATAAAATTAGGAAAGTTTTAATGTTGTCTTAGGTTTTCGCGATTGTTACGTAGTGATCGTCATCCCGTGACCACGATCACTGCAAAGTATTTGAAATGTCGGGATAAAATAATGTAAAATAAACGCGATTTAAACCGTTTAAAGTTGTTAAACTATTAGGAAAGTTTTTTTTTCTATAATTACTTCGAAGTGACGTGTAAACGTATAATATATATATATATATATTATAACGTATAAATATAAATAATATATATTTTTTTATAACGTATACCTATCTTCTCTAGTTACTATTATAGGTACTAAGTAACATACTCTTGTACTAAATATAAAAAATCTGCATTTGACACATTGATGTAATAATGCAGGTATCGTTTCCCATATTTATTTTTCAAATAAAAACGTTATGCCAATAAAATAACTTGTTAGCAAGTTCATATAATATCCGCGTGTATAAGCAAAATCCTTGGGGTGTTTCCCAAAGGTTACAATGTAATACTTCGTCACTCTACTTAATTGCTTTGCAAAATAACCAAGGTTCTCACCTTATTTATTAGAAAGTATATTATATTTGATAAGTGCGTTCTTAATAAACTAGCTTTTGTAAATAGTAAATACAATAAACGTTAGTGATGCATAGTAGCTTGTATAAATAGCGAATACAATGAACGGGTTGGGGTATTTTGGTCATAGTGTTATTTCGTCACAAGCAATAAAATGTGCAAAAAAGTCACAGCATTATTTTTAGCACCTAACGGTGTGTTCCGGCAGCTGTCCTTGAGAGCCAGAAATTCTAGGTTAGCCTGAACAACATCTTCGACCACATCATCACTTACCATCAGGTGAGATAGTGGTCAAAAGGCTAACCTATCAGGCATAAAAAAAAATAATAGTTTGATAATTATATATAATTACTGAAATTTTGTCACAAGCCAATTTATTTAAAATTACTGAGAGTGATTTGGTTACAATTCAGTAGTACCTAATATAATCTTTTAATGCAAAAAGGTACAGTCAGTGTCAATATAAATATTAGTATTTTATTTTGTTTATTATATTTTGTACTAAATTTTTTTGTGCATTCTGTTAGATGAAAAAGTAAGGCAATTTGTGATTAAAAATGTGTTTACTTCATAAAGCAATTTAAACCTTAGTAACTGTACTTAGTGCACTGTAAAGATATGATCTTTTTAAGTATAGGCCACAGCTTTAAAAGCTTTCATGACGACATAATTCAAGACATTCTATTATATACATTCTATTTTGTATTTAATGTCTAGTTAAATTTGTACATATTTATGGTAAAAGATATGTTACAGCAATGGAAACGATACTGGAGTAAAAATTATTTTCCGTGGTTCCATTGGCCAATGGGTCCACGGTTAAATTACTTTTTTCCGTAGTCCCGTCAATGGGACGTCCAATGGAACTACGGAAAATGACTGATAAAAGTCGCAGACATTCTCCATAGTTTAATTAAATACTATTTCAGTAGTATAAGAATTAAAAATGGATTGTTTAGGAATATCTACTGATCAATTTAAATAAGCATAGATAAGTTAAAATACGGTATATGATTCAACCTTATGTATAAAGCATATAAACGTTTACTTAAAAAAAAAGTCTACTTCGTGAACTACAGAAAATATGTAACTAAAAACTAGCAGTCAAATGGTAAAAAGGCACGAGAATATTATATACGTTTCCTACAATATCATAACAAAACAATCATAATTATGTATCTTACCAATTTCACATTGGATTGCAGGAAAAATGTTATTTTGCTTTATTCAACTGTAGGTATGTTGTTCTAGGTACTTATTATTATATTATTTTTCTAACAAAATCTCCAGCGACTTCGTCCGCCGATTCTATAAGGATCAAAATTGTTTTCGCTTGTAATTCATTTTATATTATGTAGGGTTAGACGGGACGATTATATATTATGTCCTATATTAAAAGATTTATTTTAGATTATGGTCATGGATTAAAGCATACTAGCTACCAAAATATATAATCGTTAATTTTAAAAGAAAACATGCATAATGGTCAGAATACAAGTTGAGATAAACCTAAGCACACGTAGAGTTCCAGAGGTTACCTATCCGCTTCCTTGATTAGGCCAAAGGAACCATAATATTATATCGATATAGACTTCAGAATTATGTACACAATCCCTCCAATGACATTTGAAAAAAGTTGATAAGTTGTACGCGTACCGCAAGTGGCACATCAAAACTTTGCTGATTGACTAACCGAAGCTGCAGCGCAAGTACCGAACTTACCGATCGCTAAATTTGACGTTACAATCGTCTAAATTCGATAAAATGGTTGCGTTTTATCGAATTTAGACGATTGTAACGTCAAATTTAGCGAGCGGTAAGTTCGGTACTTGCGCTGCTGAATCGTCCCATCATCCGCAAAGGCGCACGTATTTTGAGTTTTGTTTTTGCACTCCAACTATAGCTGTAAGCAATAAGTACATCATCGTTCTCTCACATGCATTCTGCCTTGACTGACGTTACAATAAGAAAATCTGCGGCCAAGCACCTAGAGGTGTGTTCCGGCAGCTGTCCTTGAGAGCCAGCCTTTCACCATTAGAATCTTACATTATCCCCGATGAACATATACGATAGAATAATTTCAAAACAGTTAAACATTTTTTTAAATTTTTGTTATTTACCCGTGCGGTGAGGGCCTAGTGCGTTATATTATATGCGTGCAAGTGATGCAACGTGCTACTTCTATATATCGAATGGGATTTAGATAACCTCTTTTTCTTTTAAAATCATCGCAATCGAGAATACGAGGAAATGAGGAAATGCAGTCCCATAGATTCCGCAACACATAGAATGACATATAGATGAACCCCAAAAACGTATTAAAATTGATTCCAGCTACACATATAGATGTACGAGTATGTTATCCTTAAAAATAAATTACCTGTACGTATGGGGAAAAATGAGGCTTTGCCAAGTATTCTGTTTGTTCGTACGAATAGACAAAAATTTATCCTGTCTGCTCCTCAAGTATGAGTTACCCTTGCCAGTCTTGCCACAATACCAAAAACATTTCAAAAAACTCTTACACGAAGGTTTAAGTAATGCGCAATCTGGTTTGGAGGCCAATGCTTTCGAATGTAGTTGTGTTATGTCAATAACAAGAAGCTTGTCTGTCTTAATCAATGGTAAACCCCCTTTTTTCCTTACGCAAATTATGCAATTATGATTATAGTTTATTATACGATAGTGACAAGTGGCATAGTTTATTGCATGTCTTAATTGCTCGGAGTAACGTAGTACATGTAATATAGGAAATAATTTGAGTTGACAAGCTATTGCAATCTGAAGTAAACGAAGCTTCTTAGAATTGACAAGGTTGAACATCAGGGTTTTTTATAAGCATTAGATTTTTCTCGCAATTCTGCGGTCTCTTCGTTTTTGGTATGTTTATACAAGCTATGACAAAGAAGGAGCTAAGTGAGTTTCTTTGTCATAGATTTTTTACACGACGATAAATTTTGTATGGGAGAGGAACATAAAATCTATATCCATTTATCATAACACTAAATTTACGAAGTTAGTACTAAATTTCAGTGATTTTGGATTTTCCCAAGAATATTATTTAAAAATATTGGGTAGTATGAAAATGAATCACATGTATCCCAATGATATCGACACCAGAGGGACGGTCTTGCTTTTGCTCACTAAAAAATTTTTTTTTTTGGTAAATTTAATTTATTTCTTTATATATGTTTGTAAGGGTACAGGCTTAAAAGTCAAAAACTATTATTATACACAGGTTTTAAAACAGTAATCAAATGAAATCTTTTAATATTATGACTTGTTATTATTATATATGTATTTTTACCTCTCTTCTTGAGCTTTGGCCCGTTGCGCGTCCACCTGCCGCCTCATCTGCCCTATTTGCACTTCACTCAGCTTCTCGCGCCGCGCACTGCTTGAAATATCAACAACAACATCAACATTTGCATTTATTGGTCGTATAAAAAGCGATACGCTGTAAAGTATTCGTAGTTCTGCAAAGCCGCTAGTTTGGATACACATTACATAAGTATAACTGAGCACCTGGCTCGAAGGACCAAATTCCAGAGTTATTAGATTAAAGCTTGATAGATAATGACATTAAAAAAAAGATACACAGCCTCACCCCTAATGGGGGATGCTGTGTTCAGCAGTGGACTATCCGGCTATCATAGTACAGATATTAAAACGAGTCATATATTTCATTTCACTTCATGTATTCCAATACCCATTAATGCATATCGCTTATATTTGATTATCTTCAGAAATATATGTTAAAAAGTGCAGTGTTTTATTAAAATTAAGTCTATCTATAATCAAATCGCAATATTTGGTGTGTGATTTTGTTATGCTTTTGAAATATGAAGATTTCTGAAATGCACAGAATTCCATAGTAATATACCATAGATGTTATAATTATTTTGTACAAATTTTCTTTCTACCCAGTCAAGTAACGACATCTAACTCAATTTTGTGAACTATTGTTAGGTTCCAAAAGAGAGAGCAATCTTGTCCTACTATTATAAACACTACTGGTCGATACATTATTTATCTATGGTAACCCTAAAATTTATATATTACGCGATAGAATATTAGCTTTGAGAGATAATTTGAGTATATCACCCCTGTCTAGGGGAGTTCATTGAAATTTGGAATATAAATCTAAGTGTATGGTCCTGATCCAATACCGACATTACGCAATATTTGTTCTGTAGTACATTCGTCACGTTCGTTCGTTGACATCACAAATTGTATTATATATAAATAAAACGTATGACATGAAGTCTATGCAATTACATAAATAAGCGATTTAATGAGTTTCATAGCAAGACAAGCTGCTAAAAGCTATCGAAAGATGTTCAATAGGAAAAAACAATTTACCTATTATAACCCATGTAACTCACTTTAAATTCTGTTGTATTTCTTCGTAGTTGACATAGTGGCCAGTTGGACCCCAGGCGCTGTCCATTGCCTATAGGAAATAAACACAATATTAGGTTTTTACAGCAAAAATAGCCCCGTGAGATAGAGCAATTGCTATCTGTGGTGTCGTAAGAGGCGACTAGGAGCGATTTCTGAGGACCTTTAAACTGAGGAATTTTAAACTGCGATCTCCAAGACGATTGCCAAGCGTGGGGTGGACGAATTGTACCTACTGCGCCCGTCCTGAGACATACATTTACTAAGTCTCATGTGCCTTTACATTTACTGGCTCTCAAGGATTGCTGCCGGTACACACTGTGAGGTGCTTGGCGACAGATTTTCTACTTGAGGGTGATAATTAGCCAGGCGAGCATTTGCAAAATACCCTTCCACCACCGCGCGGTGAAGCTCGAGCCGGCGGCGGTAGATATCGAACCACGGAACTAAGGGATGGCATTCCATAGCTATTACCGCTCGACTCATTAGTTATCATAAAAGCTATCATGGTTGTTGTAACCTATAATTGTCATTGTTACCTATAGTTGTCATTATTTCCTATAGTTTTCATTGTTACTTATAGCTGTCATTGTTACCTGTAGTTGTCATTGTTACCTATAGTTGTCATTGTTACCTATAGTTGTCATTGTTACCTATAGTTTTCATTGTATCTATAGTTGTTATTGTTATCTATTGTTGTACTTTTTACCTGTAGGTAGTTGTCATTGTGAGCTAGAGCTGGTGATCTACCTACCTGTGAGTGCGGCGCGGTGCGGGCGGGGGGCGCGCGGTAGTGCGGCGCGGCGGCGGCGGGGTGGGGCGCGGGGCGGGCGCGCCGCTCAGACTTGTGGAGCCGCTCGCCACTGCTGGCGCTGCTCTGCCGGGAGTGGGTCCCCTGCTCCGCTCTATATCACAGGATACATGTAAGAATCGGTTAAACAATTCGGCCTTCCCGAGAAAAGGGTCACAATATACAAGGTTATTGGAAAAATGCTAAAAACCTCTTAGGGTTGACTAGTCCTAACAAACATTAAATAATCATCTCATGATTATTTTTTTATTTAAAAAAATTATATATTTTAATATATATTTAAAAAAAAATGTTTAAATGCCTACTACGAGCATAGAGCGCGCGCCGCGGCAACACTGGATCGCGCCGTGCTCCCTTTGAATAGAATTTTGAATAATAATATTTACATCGAGCAAAGTAATAAAAAATATGAAATACTTTTAAAACAAATATGATTACAGGCACAAGAGACTTTTAACATGAGGTGCTCCTCGTATTTATTCAGTCAAAACACAAAAAAAAAATCTCAAAATGTTTGTTAGGACTATCAGAAGTCAATCCTAAGAGGTTGTTAGCATTTTACCAATAACTCTGTGTACAAATAATCCGAATTCTTATTATCTTATTAATGTTAATTATTTTTTAAGTGATTTTCGAATATATTTAAGTACGTAATATTTTCTCAAAATATTTAAAAAATATTTGTTATTATTAGATATGGACATCCGCAATGTAACGTCTGAATCAATTATCTTATGTCGTAATTGAGGACCAAAAAGGAGTTTCAGTTACTGATTATAAAATGAAAGCATAGGACGAAATGAGTCTCGAATCGTTTCTTCTGCGACATTTTTTTTATGTTATTGTGACCGAACAAGCCCGAGGCCCACCTGATGTTAAGCGGACTAACCTCTGCCTAAAACAGATGCATTTCGTCACAATTCACGAATTGCACTGCGCCCGTCACCTTGAGACATAGGCACATGAGACTTGTTAAGTCTCATGTGCCTGTAATTTCACTGGCTCTCAAGGACTGCTGCCGGAACACACCGTTGGGTACTTGGCGGCAGATTTTCTACTTGAGGGTGGTCGCTAGCCAGGCGGGCATTCGCAAAAAGCCCTTCCACCATGCGGTGAAGCTCAAGCACGCGCGGTAGTCCGCCAGTGCCACTGAGCCATCGCTGCTTCAAAATTTGTTCAGAATGGTAATATTTTTTTGCAGATATAAAGATGTCTCCTAAATTTTGTAAACTTTTCTTACTCATATTTGTTTTATTAAATTGACTGATAATATTATACAGTTAAATCAAATTCATTAAATAATAAAATGGAAAAAAAAGAGTTGTGCCAAATTTTGTGGACTTTAAAATTTTTGTGCTGTAATATTTAGCACTTATTTATATATTTATGTTATAAAACTTCACTTTATACTAAAACAAGAAATTGAATATCTTACACAGAAAAAAATAATATCTTAGGCCAAGAGAGTTTATTTGGTTCAAGATCTTTTAGGTTTTCGATATAAGGAAAGTCGAAAATGTCTTCACCTAAGAAATAAAATGTTTTGTATTATAGTTCTTGGGCCAACAAATATATTCTTATACCAATATTGAAAAGTTTCTTTTTTTAATTTTTTAAATATATCACTTCAAGACGGAAACTATTTCAAAACAAGAAACATTTTTACATCACAATATGGAAGAGCTCTTTTTTTAAGAGGTAAAAAGTGGAACCCAAGAGCCAACCTATTTTATTTAAAATTTTTATTTCGTGTCTCAAAACCGAATAACTATTTTTTGAAAAGCTTTATGTTTTGACCCAAGAGCGAGTATGTCTTACTTGAAATATTCTATTATATCTCTCAAAACTGAAAAGCTCTTTTTTTCAAAACTTAATGTATTCACCTAAGAGCGAATTTGTCTTACTTGAAATGTTTTATTTCATCATTCAAAACAGAAAAGTTCCTATCTTAAAAGCTAAATGTGTTAAACCAAGATCGAGTATATTTCTACTGAAATATTTTATTTCATCATTTAAAAGTGGAAAGTTATTAAACTAAGAATTCAAGTATTTTAATGAAAGTATCAGAATTCTTGATGTAAAATTGATCAGTTTTGAAGGAAGGATATTATATATTTTGACAAAATGTATTAATTTTTAAAATAAGAAGTTAGAAAATCTTTTATGTAACTTTAATTTTTACGTTAAGAATCCAAATTCTTTGTACTTAGCCATGGAATGATTTGACTTGAGATTTATGTTACTTTTATCGAGATAGTTAAATCTCTAAAGCGAAACTTAATGTTTCAATTCAACAATTGGAATGTATTGATTAGATATTAATGTTACTTGTATCAAAATATTTACTTATTTGATAGATTTAGTTTACCTATATATATATATATCGAAAGTAAGTACATAGAATTTGTAAATAGTTAACATAGATTAATTTGTCAAAAATTATTCTCATTTGTATACAACTATAATTTATTATTCGGCCATGATGGACAGTGATTTCTCTTTCGTTGTATATTCGTAGGTTTTTTTTCCAAAAAATAGAACTGAGTTCTACACTGAAAAGTGTAAAATAACTTGTCGATGTCGGTTACCATGCGCACAATAGAGTGATAATAGGTATTTTTGAACAAGCATAATGTTCCGAATTCAACAAGTTATTTTACACTTATCAGTGTTGAATAGTGTTACATTTTTTGGTAAAAGAACACACAAATACACAACGAAGGAGTAATTACAAGCCCATCATGTAGTCATGACCGAAGAAATAATAAGAACTGTATACAAATGATAATCGTTTTTTACAAATTATTCTATGTTAACTATTTAAAATTCTATGTACTTACTTTCGATATACACACAGGTAAACTAATTCCATCAAATAAGTAAATATTTTGATACAAGTAACATTAATATCGGTATAACTATTCTAAATTTTATCTACCGTAATGTTACAGACTACACGGAATACAGATATAAGACTTTTTATTATCTTTGATATACACATAGGTCATTGGATTACAACTAATTGAATTAAAGAAGTGACAAGTTTTGATATCAGTAACTTATGTCTAGTTAAACCATTCCAACAGTTGAATTAAAACATGGGTAGAAGATAAAAATATCTTGATAATAATATAACATAAATCTCAAATACAAATTTACCAAACCTATTTGATAGGGAACAAAGCATAGGCTAGCAATAGAAACTAAATTAAGATTCATATAATTTATTTAATTATTTAAGTAATTATGAACCACTTTTTTAAAAAACATAACAATAAACCACTTCTTTACAAAAACTTAATACTAAGTGCTGCACCCGCTGAGTAGGGAGTAGGTTCACACGCACGACATGGGCAAATATTGTTAAGTATATGTATTCAATTGGCTGTCAATGTTAAATTATATTCTTCTGTTATTTACTTCCGAAGTTCTCCAGAACGTCTGGCGATACATTCCAGACTGATAACAAACGACGTATATTTTCTTCCATCGCAACGCAACGGGATGACATTTTTCAGTAGAAACCTTTTTATATTATAAATATAAACCACTGCAAGAAACTTAATCCAAACACTTCGGTGGGCACTGCTTTTCTTTACACAAGTCAAATCTCTCACAATACTACGTTGTTGTAAATTAACTTATTTCAGTATAACCGCCACGCTGCGCGCCGCCGCCACTGGACTCGATTATATACAGTGTTGCCATATGAACTCCAGATCTAGTTCCAAATATTGAAGCTATAATATAGGAGTCCGTGTTCAAGTAATTCAAAGCCAATATCTACGAGTTTTGGCTTAGGGTTATTGGGCTGTACAATGTATACATAACTTTATTGTTACACCCTTCGAAAAGTATAGTATATTTTATCGAAGGTTATTACCCACAAGAAGTGCAATATTACGTATGCATGAAATTACTGAACTAAAATTTCTAGCGTAGGAAATTAAACCTTTTTTAATAAGGAGCATTATTGCGTATGAAAATATAATACTTAAAAGGCTTTTGCCTTGTAAGTAGTGT
Source organism: Plagodis dolabraria (assembly GCA_963854805.1). Lineage (NCBI taxonomy): Eukaryota > Metazoa > Arthropoda > Insecta > Lepidoptera > Geometridae > Plagodis > Plagodis dolabraria. The sequence goes on along the minus strand of OY978448.1, from coordinate 21,015,503 downwards.
AATTGAATATTGTAAGTGTTTCTTATTGTTATGGGAATAGTTTGATTGTGGAGTTCAATTGAGCCGGTAAGACCCCCACAATACTTGCAAGTTGGTAGTCGCCATGAGTATTTTCTATGGCGTTGTATCGTAGCGTATATACGTACAGGAAGGGCGCGGGCACCGATCTCTCGAATCAAGCTGTCGTTAATATACTTTTAAAGACTTGCAAGTATTTGGGGTCGGCACCTGGTTGGCGTACATGCAAGAAAAAACCAGCTTTTAAACCTGTTCGCGTAAATACCCATTTCCCTAGCTAACGTCACGTAGTACCTGCTATCAATTATTCTGTGCTAACGTTCCGCAATCAAATTTTGGACGTTCTAGAAAAGGGTCAGATCAAGAGTACCCAAAACCGACGCGCATGTATGAAAGGATTGGATTGTGAATGGAGTGAAAGAGGGTGTCTGGATCGCAGAAAGTGAAAATCTATAGTCATTGCCTACCCCTTTGGGAAAGAGGCGTGATTATATGTATGCCTATGTATGTATATAACAACATTATTTGGTTGTGAAATATCAACACGAGCTGATAGGTATTAGACGGGTTAATAATACGCAGTGAATAAAACAAATCCAATTCATAGTATAGGTACTATATTAATTTATGTCCTGTTCGTGCGTTTTCGGCTTTGATGTATGAATTAGAAAACATTTGCACAGGGCTATAATGTACAACCTTTATGTACCTCAGCATATTAAAAATGTCAAAAGTTACAAAAAGAATAAATACATCCTTCCTAAATATTTTCACAGAATCTTACTTTCTATTGAAAATTAAAATAACTTAACCGCAATGCACTTGTAATTTTTCCCACGAATCTCGCGGAATCTCAAATTTTATAGCAACACTGACCACTACTGGAATTATCGAGCCAACCAAATCCAAAATCAAAAAAAAGCCAAAATCAAAAGAATCATCACTGTTCTCATTAGGCAAGATTCATGTTTCTTCCATCAAGAATCAAAAATCTTGATTTGATTAATTCGATAAATTTGATTCTTGAATGAAATAACTTTCTTATCGACTTTTGACCGGTATTTACCTACTTCTTAATGTTTCTTCCATCAAGAATCAAAAATATTGACTTGAAAAATTCGATAAATCTGATTCTTGAATGAAACAACTTTCTAGCTGGCTTGTGACCGGTACCTACCTACTTCTAAAATCATCGCCTAAAAACCTAGATAGCAAATTAGATAATTAATAGTTCAAATAAGTAAATAAGAGTAAATATATTTATGCTTAGTAGTAGCAGTAGGTACACATTTCTAGGTTAGTACAGAATCCTAGTAATATTATAAACGCAAAAGTGTATGCATGGATGTTTGTTACTCTTTCATGCCTAAACGGCTGAATGGATTTGGATGAATTTTGGTTGGAAGATAGCTTTTACCATGGATTAAAGCATAGGCTACTTCTTTATTATCACCATTTTCATAGTTTTTATCACCACGCGGATAAAACCGTGGGGCGCAGCTAGTACAAAATAATATAAAAAAAAGACAAAATAAATACTGTCTAGGACTGATATTGTTAACATTTTATATTTAGCAATTATATATGTATTATGTGTAGGTATTGTAATGTATGTATACTTATCTATTAATAGTACCTAAGTAAGTACTTAAATATCTAATATTTTTATACAGTTACTACTTTTTATGGATTTTTATCCAACGTATCTATATTGTACTTAAGGTGGTACTATTATGTATACTGTGATTTATTAAGATACGTACTATTTTTAGATATGCTCCCCAACGACACTTGAAGATTTCTCAAAATAAAACGGAACTGATTTCATTCAAACATTTTTCAGTTATTGGAGTGTAACTTAAAAACTACTAAACCAATTTTGATACAATTTTAATGGCACCTCTTCGAAAGTATACCCTATTAAACAAAAAAGAATTTTGCAAATCCTTTACAAATGGATTTTATAAATGACGGAGTTATGCCCGAACATACATAAAAATTAAAAATAAATACAGTAAATTTTAGTAGTGATTTATCGGTTTGTTACAGCCTGAAAGTTTGACATATATAGACTACCTTGATATTGTCAAACTTTGAGGCTGTAACAAACCGATAAATCACTACTTACATAGTATAAAACAAAGTCACTTCCCGCTGTCTTTCTGTCCCTATGTATGCTTAGATCTTTAAAACTACGCAAGGGATTATGATGCGGTAATTTTACAAACAGGGAGTTTTAGATGTATACATTCATAATATAATAATCACTGAAATTTTAGATATTTTTAATTGTGATGACGTAAATAAACACATTTTTTGCGCTTATATTGCAAACGCTGGCTGAACCTTACGAGATAGATCAAAATAATGTACTACAGTAACACCTTAAAAAGGGCTACAAAAGGGTTCGCAATGGTATATGTCTATCTCTTAAGAATAACCCACAATTACCATTTTTTTATCCTTTACTTTTTAAAATAAATAATGGCTAATTTCGAAGCGATTTTAAGCAATACAGCATATTTATCCTTATCCAATTAATACCTTAAATACATTGAAGTTAATTTAATATACTAAGATCAATATGGCCATATACTGCATGTTATTTAAATGAATATTTTCGAAGATGTTACAGATTATATAGCCCCAGGTAACGGCCTGCTTTACCCAAATTAACGCAAAGTTTGGTTCTTTTTACCAAAGTGACTTGGTCCGGTTTTGTCTGTACTATTCATTTTTATTTTGGGAGGGTATTTTTTATTGCAATTGCAGTATTGTACCCAACTGCAAGTACCTAAGAGTTTCTATATTATTTTAAAATTCTTTTCCCATAAGTACCTAAGCCATTCCTTTTTCATACCAAATAGTTTTTTTAATGTTTATCAGTCTTGGTCTGATCCTGCCTGTAGGTGCTATTTTGTTACATTGCGCCCATTTATTATTTGTAACTTTTAAGCAGAGTTTCTTTTTTTTATAAAAATACAAATTATAACATGCCTCATGCATCAATATTCTTAGACATTATTCTAAGAATATTGGAAAAACGCTGACAACCTCTTAAAGGAAAAAAAACTTTTGTTCTACAGACGCCAAGCATCATAGCAAACAACTTTAGTTCTATGACTTTTCTCGCCTGCTTGCCGCCGCTGCCGCCAGGTGAAACGCGACGGAGTCGCGTAGATACTTACGTTGTAATGGTGCCTGTCGGAAACTACCTAGCTATTCACTCTGATATTAAAGACTTGACTGTAACGACCGTGAATGGAATGATGGATTCCAATCTGGGCCACTGCCATGACTGTAGTTCACTATAGTTCTGATTCTTGGTCGAAACAATCAGCATTTTGTATCAAGTAATAAATGTTATGCTTTAATAAATCCTTAATTCTTCACACCATGTTTCAGTGACTGTTGATCGAAAAATATACGAATTAATACCAAGGAATTTAAAGTTTAGCCATAATAAACTTTATTCTTTACTGCATGTTTATCTGATTCTTGGTCGAAATAAATACCATTTTATACCAATTACTTAGATTTTGCCGTAAAAAAATCCTCATACCTCACTGGAGTCTGATTCTTTTCCGAAGTAATAATTATTTTATGACAAGTAACGTATGTTTTGCATTAATAAATTATTAATTATTTAATTATATTTACTGCACGTATAATTGAGTCTTGAACGAACTATTTTAGTATTTAGTATCAAGTAACATATTTCTTGCCGCAATAAAATCTTAATTCTTCACTGTACGTTTAACTGATTCTTGGTCGAAACAATGGCTATTTTATACCAAGTAACGTGTATTTTGCCATAAAATTGTCTAAAACTTTAGTGTATGATTCACAGAATCTTGTGCCAAAATATTTATGTTTTATATCAAGTGGCATGTCTTTTGCTACAATATTTATTAATTCTTCATTGGAAATAAAAACTAAGTATCTAGCCAAATATGTATCTTTTTCGACACAAGAGTTAATTCTCAAGTCAAAACTTCGAAGCTAAGAAAGTGTCGTTTTTAATATAAGAAACCAGTATGTTTTTATTCAAGATATACATTTTGAAATAAGTAATAAAATTCTTATGTCAAGACATAAAATCTTGAAATTGTAGAATGTTTAATATTTGAAACGTTATTGAGATTATCTTACACCAATATATTTACATCTGTGATTAAGAAATATCAGTTGAAACATATTTGATTCTTGGCTCAAAAAAGTCTTTTTTTCTGTGTAGGTACACAATGTACCTGTAATGTACCGTACATTACATTCCTAGTACCATATCACTCGAGAACCATTCCATTTCACGCAAGTTTTGCCTTTTGACCGCTTAGATGTGTATTTAAACACCTTTTAAGAAAAAACAATTATTGCGCCCTCTGCTCTGACAATTGGTGGTATATGTTATTAGTATTCCATAACCTTTCTGTGATCCCTCCACATTGAACAACAAAACAATAAGATATACGTGGGTAATTTAATTATGTGTTAAACAAACTTTGACTGTGTTTACAGACATATGCTGCCACCGATTAATTTAAACGTGTGACAATTACTGCAGTGTATCTCCAATTAACAACACTGTAATAAGCAAAGTAGGACCTTGTCTAAATATAAAGAACAATAAAGCATTACTGCAACCCTTTAGTTTTTTTTAAATCAAAAATGTACTGCCATAGAATCTCGAAATATTTATATAGTCCCAATACATAATAACGTGTGTTTTTAACATTATAATGTTCAACACGTCAGTTTTGATTTTGTTTGGATCGCTAGTCGAAAACAATATTTGAATTTCTCATACCTGCCATATGAATCGGTATGAGTCTAATAACATACTAGACCTTTTATATTTTACGATACGATAATATTATCCAAGTTATAGATAGGGGTACAGTATTGCATGCTATACCTGTATACACTATAGGATATAGGAAAGTCTTGTCACGACATACTGGTAGCCAAACTGAAATGCTTGCCTGAGGCCTGAGGGGAGTCGCCTAGATCACTTACTATTTCTCGTATCTATAATGTTTTTCGAATTCGGATTTGTTGAATTCACAAATTGTTTGCTGACGACTTATTAAAACTATTTATAATGAGAAGAATGTAGGATTATTAAGTAGTGGTAAGAATGCAGTGTATCAACGATGCGGACAAATGATTTATTACGTAATTCCACTGACTGAACTGGATAGGAGTAATGAATGATGATAATCGCTCTCTGAATGTTCGTTACCATAGCGACAAGATAGGTGTCTTATAAAGCGATGGTTCGGTGGTAATGCGGCGTAAATATCTAAAAAAACCTGGACCTTTCTATTCAACTTCATTAGGTATAATCCGATGCGCTTATATTATATTTGATTTTCAAAGGTAGTTACATTCATGAAGAATATTGAGTTTTTCTTCTGAAAAACTCAATATTTTTCATCTGTCTGTTAAAGCGATCCCTATATAATGAATAGGGAGACCATATACGACTATACTATACTCGTATAATATGATCATACTCAATATTCTCCTCCCCATATTCTTTTAGCTGTCTCGAAAGTGTTGTTTGTCTTGTAGTCTGTGTGGAGATTCATTAAAAAGTTGATAATAGTATATTATGATACAAGTGAGCTAATTTGCTCATTATACACGAGGCTGTGGGTTGCAGCCCGAGCGTTGCAGTGAGGGCGTAAATCAGCTGAGTGTATAATGAGCAAATTGCTCACGAGTTTCATACGCACTGTTTCAACACCCTTGCGAGAAAAAAAAAATATTGCACAAATGTTATACAAACAACATACGAAAATAATGGAAAATAGCGCGCAAGTTTTTTTTTTGCGCGTGGCAAATGTATTACTATGTTGGTTGATCACATATACTTAGCCTTAAACGTCTTTGTTGTTACAAATCTGTATTACCCGGTTAAATTGAAAATACTTTGTTTACTCGCATATAATTTGCAGTTAGGTACTAACTTAACTTTGTAGGGATAATTCTATTACACACTAGTGTATAATATTATTATGCACGAGGGTGTTGTAGTTCGGTTTATGGCCCTAAGAACGATACAATAAAGCTCACTTTACGAGCAAGGGTGTTGAAAAATGATTTATATTGAGTGCATTCAACAACAACGTGTACTCGTACGTCATTCTTTTGCATGGATGGATTAGCTTTTTTTATTTGAATTGGGTTAAGTAAGTCTAAAAGTCCATCTCCATGTTTATATTTATTATACTTCCAAACTATCTCCACATCTTTCATCATCCTCCAGCTAAAAAATTAACTCGTACCTATGTTGTGCCGTCGGTGGGTGAGCCTCTTCGAGCCTTTCGTCTATCTTAGTATGTCTTTCTATAGCTTCTCTTGATATTGACTTTTCTGAAGACCTTCCGGGTTGTGTCCGCCCATATACTTCTGTTTCGGGCTTCTTGTGTTTCTTATCGCCCATTCTGCAGGAAACATTGAATCATTTAAGTAAAGTTAAGTATCAAAGACGTTGACGAATCAACATCGCCGTCAGCATAACCAAGATCCAAATAGTACATTACGCAGCGGGTCCATAAGAGCTTGGCTAACAATTATAAAAATAGTTTATGCCACTAGACTAGTACGATTTTATTTAAAAGACAAACATAGCTAAAATGTTACAAAAATTATTAAGATTTTTACCTGAACATGCTTGATAAAGACTTTAGAAGCGAAGATTTCTTGTGTGACAAAGACGACTGCTGTGGCGAGCCGCGTATTATCTCCGGCCCATTGTTGTCGTCAGTCAACCAATGTTTTAAAGCTGGAACAAGTAACATGAATAAGTAAAAAGGATTAATAAGTAAAAGGAAAATTTATAAAATCACCAGGTAGGTACTATTCAATAAAGTTCAGATCAAGTAGGTATCTATTTCATTTATTTTCTTCTCGTGACCAAGTCTTGACAGTATGATTGTTAAGGAAAAAACTTGATTTTTATTGGTAGATGATATTCCAAAGGTTACAAATAGGCATTCAAATTTACAAATAGTCTGCTGCAAAATCTGTGTTTTGAAGGATTATTATTCTCGTATATAAATTTTATAACTGTAGACTTCTATCGGATCCGATTTACATAACGGTTCTTTCTAAAGTTTACAAAAAATGATATTCTAAAAAATTAAATGTCTCCGTTAAAGATTGACGCACGAGTCGTAATTCCTACCTTTCAGAACCAAGTAAGATTGAGGTACGTGTCAGCAATTAAAAATTACTGAGAACATTAATGCCAAGGTGTCAACAGGAAATAGACTTACATAATTATGTACAATTACCCTTGTGGGGTGACGGGCTAGAATTGTACAATATATCTTCCCGTAGTCGTCGTTAAATAGACGAATGGTTTCAATAAAATTAAAACATATATTTAAAATAAGAGTACATACATTACACAGGCCGTGGGGTGCCGGGTTAGAATGGCACCTCCCCATATCATCCCGTGGGTGTCGTAAGAAGCGACTAAGGGAACAATACTGGAAGGTGGGCAGCAGCGCCTTCTAAAGACCTGCCAACTTACTCTGCGATCCCAAGACGCCTGCCAAGCGTGGGGATTATGGCATATACCCCCTTGATAGGGGAGGTCGTGTTTAGTAGTGGACGATTTGGCTGATACATACATACATACATTACACAGGGTAATTTACATCATTATGTAATTTTATTGCTAAAAGCCTGTTATTTTTTCGTTATTTTGCTAAATTTCTCTTCTAATAACTTTTGCATGATTATGGAAGTCTATCCTGTTGATAAATCTTGGCCCCCGTGGGTGTCGTCGAGACTTAGGGAAAAACACTGGAAGCTGCGTAGTACCGCCTTCTAAAATACTTCCTTCTTCCACTGCGATCCCTAAGCCGCCTGCCCATCGTGGGGATTATGATAAGTCCCCCTTGATGTGGGAGGCTGTGTTCAGCAGTGTACGATCCAGCTGATACAATACACAGTACATATTTGTGAGAACTTACGTGGGTGCGCTCGCGCGTAGATTGGTTCGTTATAAGGATTCCTTTGATTTTCTTGTATGGCAGTCTGTAGAGATTCTAAACTGGATGACTTCCTCATGCCTAGTGAGGGTCCCACTTGCATTGCTGAAATAAAATTTAAGAAAGAAACTTAGCTGGTGCATGTGCTTTATTACAATAGTTAGAAAACATTCTCTAATATGTGACCAGAAACACTGTGACTTCACGTTGATGGTTTAGGATAATACTCTGAGTGCAACATTTTTTTTCAGAATGGAGTATCTTATAGGTTATCGTATTGTAATATCTAAGGTATACTAATTAATAAATTCATTTCAAAGTTGATGATCATAATTCTCATATAGATTATTGTTTGGCGGAGCATAGCTATTTTATAAGTTACCAAATGATGACGAAGATGAGGAGCTGGAGATGAGGAGATGGAGATGAGGAGCTGGAGATGAGGAGCTGGAGATGAGGAGATGGAGATGAGGAGCTGGAGATGAGGAGCTGGAGATGAGAGATGGAGATGAAAAGATGGAGGTAAGGAGAAGGAGATGAGGAGATGGAGATGAGGAGCTGGAGATGAGGAGCTGGAGATGAGAGATGGAGATGAAAAGATGGAGGTAAGGAGAAGGAGATGAGAAGATGGAGATGAAAAGATGGAGGTAAGGAGAAGGAGATGAGGAGATGGAGATGAGGAGGTGGAGATGAGGAGGTGGAGATGAGGAGGTGGAGATGAGGAGGTGGAGATGAGGAGGTGGAGATGAGGAGCTGGATTGAGGAGCTGGAGATGAGGAGATGGAGATGAGGAGTTGGAGATGAGGAGGTGGAGATGAGGAGGTGGAGATGAGGAGCTGGAGATGAGGAGCTGGAGATGAGGAGATGGAGATGAGGAGTTGGAGATGAGGAGGTAGAGATGAGGAGCTGGAGATGAGGAGGTGGTGATGAGGAGATGGAGATGAGGAGTTGGAGATGAGGAGGTGGAGATGAGGAGCTGGAGATGAGGAGCTGGAGATGAGGAGATGGAGATTAGGAGTTGGAGATGAGGAGATGGAGATGAGGAGTTGGAGATGAGGAGTTGGAGATGAGGAGGTGGAGATGAGGAGATGGAGATGAGGAGTTGGAGATGAGGAGGTGGAGATGAGGAGGTGGAGATGAGGAGCTGGAGATGAGGAGCTGGAGATGAGGAGATGGAGACGAGGAGTTGGAGATGAGGAGGTGGAGATGAGGAGGTGAAGATGAGGAGCTGGAGATGAGGAGGTGGAGATGAGGAGCTGGAGATGAGGAGCTGGAGATGAGGAGTTGGAGATGAGGAGGTGGAGATGAGGAGCTGGAGATGAGGAGCTGGAGATGAGGAGATGGAGACGAGGAGTTGGAGATGAGGAGGTGGAGATGAGGAGGTGAAGATGAGGAGCTGGAGATGAGGAGGTGGAGATGAGGAGCTGGAGATGAGGAGCTGGAGATGAGGAGTTGGAGATGAGGAGTTGGAGATGAGGAGGTGGAGATGAGGAGATGGAGACGAGGAGTTGGAGATGAGGAGGTGGAGATGAGGAGGTGAAGATGAGGAGCTGGAGATGAGGAGGTGGAGATGAGGAGCTGGAGATGAGGAGGTGGAGATGAGGAGATGGAGATGAGGAGTTGGAGATGAGGAGGTGGAGATGAGGAGGTGGAGATGAGGAGCTGGAGATGAGGAGCTGGAGATGAGGAGATGGAGATGAGGAGTTGGAGATGAGGAGGTGGAGATGAGGAGGTGGAGATGAGGAGCTGGAGATGAGGAGGTGGAGATGAGGAGATGGAGATGAGGAGTTGGAGATGAGGAGGTGGAGATGAGGAGATGGAGATGAGGAGTTGGAGATGAGGAGGTGGAGATGAGGAGGTGGAGATGAGGAGCTGGAGATGAGGAGGTGGAGATGAGGAGATGGAGATGAGGAGTTGGAGATGAGGAGTTGGAGATGAGGAGGTGGAGATGAGGAGATGGAGATGAGGAGTTGGAGATGAGGAGGTGGAGATGAGGAGCTGGAGATGAGGAGCTGGAGATGAGGAGTTGGAGATGAGGAGGTGGAGATGAGGAGATGGAGATGAGGAGTTGGAGATGAGGAGGTGGAGATGAGGAGTTGGAGATGTGGAGCTGGAGATGAGGAGCTGGAGATGAGGAGATGGAAATGAGGAGCTGGAGATAACAATTGTATTTATTTAGAATTTTTTAGTTTCTTTGATTTCATTATAAGTGATGTAAATCTTATGAGAAGAAGGTTCTCTCAACCCATAGGATGCTGTTTTTGACAGATGTATCATACATTAAACGTCAAAACATAATTTTAAATGATCATAGGGATGGTATCAAGACAATTTTCAAGAGAAGATATTAATTGGTGTTCTTGTGCGTTTGACAGCTAGAGAGTCAAAAAGGGGGGGCAAGAGCAAAGAGGCGGTCATAAATCATGCCTACATAATTCATAAAGCGCAGCATATCCCTATGTCCGTTAATCATAAAGATAAAATGAACGTAGCATCAAGTCGTACATTTGTGGCAATTAATAGAACACTTACAGTTAATAGCTTTGATCTCCTTGATTTTCTTATAAGTGCCGGTTTGCTTGGCGTCCATTGCAGCGTGTCGTTTCTCGGACATGGACCTTCGGCCGACGGCGTCTCGACTGAATCCAGCAGCACCCGTCCCGCTCTCACTGCCGGACTCTCCACCGCCACTACCCCTAAAAATAATGTATTTAAACTGAATAAGTCAGCAATATCTTCCCACCATCTCTCTTAGTTCTGATCATAATTAATATAATGTCTATTTTCGCTTAAAGACCTTTTTCTCATGGTATAAAGTAAGTAGGTATTCAATAAAACGGATTTGTACCGAGGGACACGCCAATTGAATCACAACCGTAATGAGTGATTCTGACAGTCAAAGAATCCTTCACTTGGTCGCGATTCATCTCGGCTGATCATGTTATGCGGTAAACTCTGCTTATAACAGATACATTTCGTCACGTTTCACGAACTGCACTGCGCCCGTCACTCACAAACATACAATTTTGTAAAGCCTCAAGTGCTGTAATATTTATGGCTCTCAAGGACTACTGCCAGAACATACTGTTAGGTGCTTGGCGACAGATATTAAGGCTGAAGTAACAAATAGAGACAAACTCACAGAATATTTGCATTTTTTAAATTATTTTAACAGATAAACCTACTTAAGCTTGCATATCCAGTTAGAAATGCTATTATTTATTAGTATGTATAATATTAAATTATATAGTATTAAGACGTTCACCAGAACTGAAAGTTTGCAATCATAATAATTTACTTAGGAAATAAAGACAAGAGAAACTAACCTTGTAGTTCCATAGTCCTCTTCAATAATAACATTATGATGTGCAGGCGGCGACCTCGACATATGAACGTGCCCGAGATTCTGCCTAAAGTGGTGTCCATTCATCGGCGGCCCTTCCACTTGCGTCGCCATATAATAACTCTCATTCCTCAATCCAGTCAGTCTATCTATCACAGGGTTCCATCCGTCTAGTCTACTCCACTCGAAGCTATCCCTTTTACTATCATGAAGAGGGATATCCTTGTCCCTTTCTAGATATCCTTTACTATCGTCTGATTGGTTAGACCAGCTATTGTTATTGATGGTGACGATTGAAGCGTGCTTTTTGGAGCCCCTAACGTCTTGATTGTCGAAGCCTTCCGGTGAGTAATGGTCAAAGTCATCCGATACTTTGTTCTCTTTGTCGTTGGATGTGTATATGACTGTGTTGAAATTTTGAGAGTTTTCGTTTGAGTTTGTCGTAGAGTCATTGCCGTTTGGTGGCGTATCGTCTTTCCATCGCTCTAGATTATCTATGCTATCTGAAAGTAAACCATAAACTTTAAAATTAGATTTTTACTAAAGTCAAATGAAAACGGATCAACCAGAATAATTTTGCCAGTACTTTAGAAACTATTAGAAACATCGACTGAACAAAGATATTTTCTAGACATCTCGGGATTTACTTATAAAATTCTATCAGCCTCACTCCAACCTCATTGATCACTTTGTGATCTACGCAATTGGACTTCAATTTGACATTTGCATTGGGGAGTGGCTTCTTTTTAAAATTTGTAATGACTGAAATTTTTAGATCCAAATTTAAGTCAATTTTTATTAAATGAATTAATCGTTGACAGTGTACCTACTTATAAAATCACAAATCCTCTTTGTATTGACAATTACTTTATTAGATTTTTCAAAAGCAGAATATATATATTTGTTTCTATATTACCTAAAAATATTAGGTTCAATGGTTTACCTGTCCGCCTGGCTATCGTTAACGATATGCTGCCTAGATGTTGCGGCCGTGAATGTAGTAACGCTCTTCGTAACGTCTCCATCGCTTCCGCATTTGACTGACCGACTAGAGCCACGCCATTTACGCTAAGTAACTGGTCATTCGTATGTAACCTAAAAATAAATATAAAACCGTTGCTGATAATCTTTACATAAGTACCTAACACTACGGTTTAAATCACGCAAACACTGCTGTCGCTGAATACATTGCAAACGCTCGGTTCATAACTGAAATTCGAGAATATGCACTGTTTGCGCGCAAACGATGTAAACCAATTAACAGCCGCGCTTATGAAATCTGCTAACTGTCATTTTGCTTCTTCGCAATGCACCCAAAATAACCTTCACGTCAATTATCCACATTAGAAGTATTTTATTTCAAGGCGTTCTCTTGTGAACAAGATTTTTTTACGTATAATTAAAATTTTATTCTAACCACACAACAAAAATCTCCTCATGTATCTGTCGAAATTTGAATTTGACGTTTGTGCACTCGCTGCTCTAACTGTTTTCTGTGAGCCATTATAATTGAAGCCGGAGGTAACGTCATAAATAACATCATATTGCTATGGTGGTGTAAGTTTAGCACGTTATGAACGGAACGTTTGCGCGCAAACAGAGCAATTTTTTTCATGATTAGAACCGAGGAGAATGAGACAGATAATAAAAAGGAAATTTGAAATATCTAGCCTGTTTCTATATATTAGTTGGTAAAGTAACCAAAGTGTATCCTGAGATTTCTGGTTCAAGAAACACAATTGATTATATTCGTTGAAAAAATGCCTTTTATTGTCATTTAGACTTTGAATTGTTATAAAATATTGTCTGAAATCAAATGTGCTTTTATCTGCCAGCAAATTTGACACAAATTACTTACTACTACGGTTGCCTCAAAGTTAGTCCATACATTTTTAGTCTCAAGTTCATAGAAAAATTGAATTGTAATCGTTATATGTACGAGTAAGTAGGCATCACTTTCCTTGCCATTTAAATCATATTTTGATCAAGAGGTCAAAATTTTTATCACCATTTTAGTTGTAAGACATTTAGAAGACTTATATGAATAAAGGGGCACAGATGATACAATACTAGAGGGGGGTACTATTTACATGAGAAAGTTGTATAAAAATATTTTATTTTATCGTTCAAGGTATGATCACAAATTTTAAGGCACTCTTAATGAACCATGTACGTCTATGTGAATCTTTTCATTTTACTGACCTTCCATCTCTGGACGCAGCACCCCCATGCAGAACTGACTTGATGAAGATGCCCAGGTCTTGAGGGTCGGGACCGACTGTGACCTTGCCTTTTACGCTAATACCTAAACCGGCCTTTTCTGTATCGTGGACTGGAACGTCGAGCCGGAGAATGAGGCGGTTTCGAAGACCTAAAACCTGAATATGATAGGAAAAAATATATCGAAACATTGTTTAATTGAGCACCCATTATAACTTTCACATTGCAAAGAAGCCGTTCTTAGATATAAAGACTAGACGATGCGAAAAAATTATAAAAGAGAGATTTTCTATAGCAAAAATGTTGGCGAAAAAACAAGGTAACGATACAGTAGGTAATTTACATGTAAGTGAGTACTTCCTAGTACGAGATTCAATATTTATGTATGACACAACATTTGTAATTATGCCAGAGCAAGAAAGATGTGATTTATGTTCTGTAAATTCTGTAAAGGGACACAGAGACAAAATAATTAGAGCCGGCAAAATAGATACTTAGTAAAGACAATGTAAAGATTTTGATGATTTATATGAGGCTCTCTAATACCCAGGCTCGTTTTTTGTTTTGCGACCTTGGTGTTATTAAAGTAAGCACTCTCACACTTCTACAAAACTACATGCCTTTGCCAAAAAGCATTGATGCTTTTTGCTTACACTCCACAACCATATCCACTCACTCTACACATACTTATGTAATAAACAATTAGTATTATGTATTTTATGATTGTATTTAAATTTTTGTGATGTACAACTTTACAGCTTATTATTATTATTATTTATGTTCTTGATGACTTGTCGACTTACATATTACAACATATAATGTAAATCCGTTATTGGCTGTCGGTTGAGTAAGTATGATTTATTGTTTACCTCTAAGAGCTGTGGATTTTGTTAATAAATAAATAAAATAAAATAAAATAAAAGACACGACAGAAAAAACAGATTTCATCGTACTTTGCCGAATGATAAATTTGGTTATCATTCGTATTGTATTCTCTTGTCTCCAAAGTTTGGCCAATTATATATCATCATCATCAGCCGGAAGACGTCCACTGCTGAACAAATGCCTCCCCCGTAGGTCACCACAAAGAACGGCTATTAGCCACTTGTAGCCATTGGCTACTCGCGACTTTCACAATATTGTCAGTCCACCTCGTGGGGGGCTACCAACTCTACGTCTCCCGGTGTAGTGTGGTAACCACTCGAGAACCTTTCTTCCCCATCGGTTATCGGTTCGTCGAGCAATGTAGCCCGCCCATTGGCACTTCAACTTGCAAATTCTGAGAGCTATGTCGGTGACTTTGGTTCTTTAGCTCTATAGCTCTCTCCATAGCTCGTTAAGCGACTTTGAGCTTATCCATAAGGGCCACAGTTAATTACGAGTATATAATAGTTAATTAGGTGCGAATAACAGACTAGGCAAACATACAAGCCATTTCTTTTTTTGTCACAATTTATAATATTAAGAACCTTATATAGTTTGTAAACAAATTGTACATTATTTGCGAAATAAAAAAACTATTATTATTATTATTATAATTATAAATAAATAGTTCATTATATATACATAGAATAAAATAAATAAATGGGCAAGATGCACTTACTGAACTAGACGACGTATTGAGAGCCTCTTGTAACGCACTATCTGCACTTTGGTTTTTATTGAGTAGATCATCTTTCGACGAACTCTTCGGTATCCGCCCTCGTATGGAACTGTTACTGCTATTGTTGTTGATGGCATTCACCATGGTCGAGACCCGCCCGTTTTCTGAAGATTTGTTTACTTCGATAGAAGTCGTGTTCGGAGATCCAATTGCTTTTTCCACATATTTCATGTTTTGTTGGGGTTCTATCCTCTGCAATTAGAAAATGTGTAGTTATAAGTAATTATTAGATTACATTTGATTACATACAATGGTTACAAGGCTTACAAGCAGGAAATATATTTTTGAAGCGCTCGTAGCGAAGTTTGCTTGGCTATTCTGAATCGATCAGCAAAGTTAAGCAACGTCCGCCGCGGTCAGGAGTTGGATGGGTGACCGCTGGTGACATTACTACTGAGCGCTTCCGTGCTTCGGAGGGCACGTTAAGCCGTCGGTCCCGGTTGTTGTCTTAGGATGGCAGTCGTTACAGCATGGTGGTAGGGCACTTTGCGAATGCCCGCCTGGCTAGCTACCACCCTCAAGTTGAAAATCTGTCGCCAAGCACCTAACGGTGTGTTCCGGCAGCTGTCCTTGAGAGCCAGTAATTCTAGGTTAGGCTGTACAACATCTTCGACCACATCATCACTTACCACCAGGTGAGATAGTGGTCAAAGGCTAACATATCAGGCATAAAAAAAAAAAGAAAAAAAAAAATTAGCAGTTCTTTGTGACGTTCTATGGGGGAGGCATTTGTTCAACAGTGGATGTCTTCCGGCTGATGATGATGATGATGACATACGATTTAAACATGGTGATGATTCGGAAAACAATGGCAAAGAAAATATCCCTGATTTTTATTTAAGAAAAATGAATTGGACCAGAAGATTTAAAAATATCAAATCAGGAGCAGAAGGATTGCTTTAAGGTTAAAATAGGTACACGTTATCATCGTGTCAATATTGTTTTGCTAATCAGAAATCATGATGAATCTGTAGATATTTTTAAACATCTTTTCAAAATTTCAGTTCGTGGTTCACTTTTTCTTTATTGCGATGGGTACCATTGTTTTATACTACACCTGCTCGGAAAGTACCTTGATACTTTATCAAATTTACGGTAGAAAGTACGTCATTGCATATCGAACAAATATGCGGGGAGAAAACGCATCTGAGCGGGAGAGAAAAGTGTATGAAAATCCATTTCTTACGTGGTTTTTCTTTTTTAATTTTGGGTAAGACTATGCGCTGGTAACCTAAATATCAAAAGCCAAAAAGTTTTTACAGTGAGTTTTTATCTCCAAGTTCGCAAAATGACACTGGCCACTAGCTGTGTGTTGGATGGTGTCAAACAATTTGAAAAAAGGAACATGTGAAGACGCCATTGGCGCCATTTTTAATTTGTGTGTTGTTTGAGGATTCAGTTTTCGTAGAAAAGTAAAATAAAACTATCAAAATGATAAGTAGTGATAGTGATGATGAAGATTTTTTAACTCCGCCGCAGTTGAAGGAAACAGCAAAAATACTGATTGATAACCTTTTACCACAGAAATCAATAAAAAATATAATAAAACTTATGACGATTTTTTTTATTTTCCTCGTAGGTGTAGTATAAAGCACTATGTATCACTCGAGAGAAAGTGCGATTCCCGATCTCGGGTGTTTTAAAGCCGACACCCTCGACGGTAATCGGTCACTTTCTCCTCTCGGTGAACAATGTACTATTATGTGTTTGTGACGAAAAGTAAACTTACTCTTGAATTATCAGACTACTCATAAGCACTACCATTATGTTATATGATCAACAGATGATCTTAACATTGTATAGAAATATAAATATTATAAGAGGTCAAAATCGTGTATAATTCGAAATAAATGACGTCCCTGTTGGCCACCGGGATAGAATTTATAATCCCTTATAATCCTGTGGAAGTCGTAAGAAGGGAAAGGAAAAATATCAGCGCACTAGTGCATTGACACCTATAAAACTAACAAAACTAGGTAGATATAAGGTCATTATTGATACCTGTTGAGTGGAATGCGGCGCGGGACGTTCGACCACTATGTCCACAGTGGAGTCCGTGGGGGTGTTCCTCAGTAAGGAGACGACCTGCTGCTGCGTGAGACCTGACACCGACACTTTGTTAACGGACACCAGCCGGTCGCCAGCCCGGAGCCGCCCGTCTGACACTGCTGCACCCTGGGGGGAAGCGGTTCTCAGACATACCAATATAAAAAAACCTGTCAAATGGAAATTGGCTACAAGCAGGGTTTGAAACCGTAACTTCAGGTATCCAGCTATGTCGCTTTACCAATAAACTGTCCTAGCACCAGATAGTAACCGTGTGTAGTTATCTTATTTTAATTGTAAAGGTGACAAACAAACAGACGGTCCACCTGATGGTAAATAGTCACCGCCGTCTATGAACGTATAATACCCGCAGCATTACTGGTGCGTTGCATATCATTGCCCACTGATAAAGGACATTTATTCATATTGCTGACATGGGCGTCATTAGACGCTTCTCTAGTTAGTATTTTTTTGTATTCCGGTATACGACTGGCTCTCAACTCAACACCAATTTTGATGAAACTTGTATTATCATATCAAATAATCAAATACAAAACTCTTAACTCTAGGTTAGTCTGAACAACATCATCGACCACATCATCACTTACCATCAGGTGAGATAGTGGTCACAGGCTAACCTATCAGGCATAAAAATAAAAAAAAATAAAAAAAATAAATAATCTAAAACGACATCTCTCAACTGCCCAAAACTGTTGCAAATTGATGGGATTGCTATTCTGATGGTAAACTCGTGTCCTTAGTCGTCATTCAACATAGTCACTGTGGCACGGTTGGCGCAAAGCCTAACTCATAGTTTCGTACTGAAAAACTTAAGCAACCTGCAACCCTTATCTACGCGCTTGAATTATTATAGAATGTGGGGTGACATTCTTACCCGTAGGATACCGCGTTAGAATGTCACCTCCCCATTTCATCGTGTCGTAAGAGTAATGTCGTAAGGGAAAAGCGCCTAATGAGCAGCATGCCACTTCTCACGTGGACGTGAGTAGGGTGTTGTGTGCATTAGACGAACAACAGGCCTGTATACCACCTTACTGCACTGCCAGGGTTTCATACAATATGTTCTTGTGTTCATGTCTTTTATGTTGTTAGCGTAAACATGTTATTCGAAATATGTTCCTGTGTTTCGTCCAGTGTTAGAGAAAACATTTTATAAGATCCTGAAATTGTGCCCGGTCAATAGCAATAAACTCGCCCCCTATTACATGGGACCGAAACCCAATTTGCGAAATATGGTTGTTTACACACCTCTGCCTACCCCTTCGGGCAATAAAGACGTGATTATATGTATGTTATTACCTTTGGCAAAATATTCTTGATATAAATAGGACAGTGTCCCCCAGTGGGATTGTCCCTGGTGGTGATGGTGAAGCCGAGTCCCTTCTCGCCCTTCACTAAGGTCACGGGCACCGTCTGCGTGGAGCCCGACGCGTGCTTTGTACTGGGGCTTACAGGAACCTCCAACCCTGATATAGCGCGCTCACTGTTGCCCACTGAAAAACAATACAAGGGAACTAATCAAACAAAAATATAATATAAAATGTTCTGTCACGAATTCTATACAGAAAACAAAGTGAAAAGAGAGCTATTTGTTAATTTTATTGGTTCCTGGTACTGCCATAATATACTAAATAGTGGTAGTGGGTGGTGAATAGTGCCGGTGTGTTCCGGCAGCAGTCCTTGAGAGCCAGTATAATTACAGGCACATGATACTAAACAACTATGTCTCAAGGCGACGGGCGCAGTGCAATTAGTAACTTGCGATGAAATACCTACATAAGATATTTTAGGCAGAGGATACCGCTTAACATCAGGTGGGCATCGTGCTTGGTTCGTCCGAATCCCATAAAAATAAACAAAATACATTCTAATGACGGGTAAACAACATACCTTCAGGTAAGAGATCAAGTGGACGTTCTTGCACAGGATGCACATTTGCTACGTTGTTGACTCCCGACACCCAACGCAGCATGTCTTCGACTCTGCAAACGATACACAATAAAGTTTTACATACCACAAAGATATGACTATTTCACAGTTTTCATTCCTGTGGCCGCTAAAATTCTTAGCATTTGTTAGTAATTATTGAAATTATATTATTTGGAAATTTAGATAAAAAAACTACATATATCATTACACAAGTATCAGTCACATAAAGTCCAGTTATAGTTTGGTTGATGGCCGTACCATCCCCTTTAACGGTGAAAACAATCAATTAGAGCACAACGTTATAATCTCCCATCTATTGCGGTGACCATAAGGGGTTAAGGCTATCATCGGTGCGTGTATTCGAGAGACGCGGGTTCGATTACCGGACGATGCGAAACATATTTGAGACTTACTTTGATGTTCGTACATTTAGGGCCCGTTTCAGCATGTCCTAACAAAGTTTCGGGTTGCTATGCAACACATTAAATAACTGAATGATAAAAATGACAGTTAACATGCAGCGCGGTCCAAGCTTTAACCGATGGATAGGCTAAATCGATGACTGTGAAACGCAAAGATAGTGTTTTGTTTAATAAATATGTTCTGGGTAGTATAACCGGAACTTACTCGAACATTCTGAAACAGGCCCTTATTATAATAAATAATCGTTATTTATTTTAGGTGTCTATCTACTTTAGTGAAACGCTTATGTTTGCATGTCCAATGCTAAGTTATCATAATCATTGTCACAGTCTGTCCTATCTTCACAAAATGTAATATGCAAGAGTTGCTTGTCGTGATATCTCGAGGTCCAGCTCGGGGCGAACTACTAGTAATTCTTGAAATCATATCATTTGTAATTTGAGATGAATAACTAGAACAATAAACCAAAAGACAACTAAGTATATCATTACGAGAATATCAGTTATAAGAAGTCTAATAGTCTGGTTGATGGTCCTTAAATCTCCTTTGACGGTTCAAATAATCAATTAGAGCACAGAATTCAAATCTCCTCCAATCTACTCCGCGGTAACCAAAGGGTTTTAAGGTCTCGGTGAATGTGTTTCCGGGCGATGCGAAAGTTTTCTTATATATATTTATCTCAAAGTTGAGCTCGATCTAAAGATGTTGTTTTTGATAAATGTTCCATACACGACCAAACTGCGTCTAAACATTTATTACACATACATAAAACATTTGTAATCATGTCTATATAGAATCTATATTAAAAATGATTCGTTTTTATGTACGTACCTATGATTGCTAACTGGGGTATCTTGGCCTAGGGGTTCTCTTCGCGCGTCTCTTGGAAGACTTTTGCTGCCATAGGTCTGTACTTTTTCAGCTGCGTCTAACCATATTCCACTTCTGTAAAATAATACAATTAAAAACACTTTATTGTACACCAATAGAAAAATATAAATACAGCAAAAAAACTTAAAACTAAAGTACAATAAGCGGTCTTATCGCTTAAGCGAAGTCTTCCAGAAAACCTTTTGATGGAGTTCGATCAAAGAGTCAGAGAGGTTGGTGAACATAATAAACGCATCATATATATCTACTTATATAAATCAAGTGCTTAATTTAAATACAATACTAATTACCTACTATAAAAGATAGAACAAACATATTTTAATGCAATTTCTATTCTCAATAACACACTAATCCGTCGTGTCTTCATTATGATTGAATTTTATAAATTTCCAAGGTAACTGCGTCGAGTTTTTAAATATTTTTAAATTTTCAATATTCTGGTAAGTATCAGGAAGAAATATATACTTCCATGCAACTATGGAGTAATTGAAACTAAAATATAGTCAATATCAAAGGGTTTTTGAATATATCGCTTCCTTTACATTGTCGACCGTACCATTTTATCAGTACTAATATTATAAATGCGAAAGTAACTCTGTCTGTCTGTCTGTCTGTCTGTCTGTTACGCTTTCACGCCAAAACTACTGGGCCGATTTGAATGAAATTTGGTATGGAAATAGTTTGAGACCAGGGAAAAAACATAGGATAGTTTTTATCCAACTGCGCAAAAAGAGGTTAATGTTTTTGCGCGATAACCGACATACGCGCGGGCGGAGCCGCGCCCGGAAAGCTAGTGTCATATAAATATTAGGGGCATCACTGCAGTTTTAAACACAAGCAGTTTTTAAAACTTCTGTTTTATCTTAATTTTCTTGTTAAGGAAATGTATTTACTTTCTGAGCTTTTGAGAGATATAATTTGATGTGTTTCATAATCAGATTACTCTTTGTGTTACCATCACATCAACCGAAACGTCTAACGTTGAACAAAGATACCTTTGTTCACTATAATTCCCACGGTTGGCAGGCGTTTTGGGGACAGTTAGTAGTGACAATTTCTTAGACGACGCTGCTGCTCACCTTCCGGTATTTTCCCCTAAGCTTTTAGGAAACCCACAGGAATATATGGGGACAGCAATTCAAGCCCGGCATCCCACGGCAGCCAGTCAGTACGGGGCTCTTTTTGTGTAGTAACGTTTTAAACCACTCTCCTAGGTCTCTACAACTTGCAAATCCTATTTATATCTGATTTATCCTTCAACTGGTAGAAACCAGTTTAAAACTTGTTATTTCATTCATAAATAATTCATTCTAGTTGAAAGGATATTCTATGCTTATACCTTTAAATGCCACAAAGATCCTAGATTTTCGAAAGTCCGAGAAAGTAAAAGTCCGAGCATAGGACAAATATGCACACAAACACACCAATGCCTTGGGTAAACAAACAAAATAAACCCAATTTGCCACAGAGTCCGCGCTCCGCGCAGGATATTTTTATTATTAATATTGTATTACTCATAAATATAATCTTTATATATAAAAATTACGTGTAACGTTGTTGGTCCGCAATGGACACCACCACTGATGAACCAATTTTAAATTTGATATATCAATTTAATATATCACACCGTGTGCAATTTGATCCAAATTGAAAGATAGGATAGCTTACATCTCAATTTATAGTCGTAATTGCCCGTGCGAAGCCGGGGCGGGCAGCTAGTCTACTATAAATAGTTTTCTAAAGTTGATTCAGGCATACAATTTATTTTTTTCACACCCGTCTATTTAGTAACCTACATAGTAAATCTGTCATTAAGGTTTTGAATTAAACTTTTCAACACATTCAATGACTTTTCTTATTAATTCTAAAAAATATCAGCTATTAATTTTAGTAAATAATACGGGATATCTCACGTGAATCAGTCAGATAGCTCCGACTATAGTTTCAACCACATTCGGTGGTCTTTTTCAAGGAGAGCTCGGGACGCCCGCGTTGACGTCTCGCTTAGCACTGGAGCTCTCAAGCTCTCTCGAGCTCTCCTTGAAAAAGACCACCGAATGTGGTTGAAACTATAGTCGGAGCTATCTGACTGATTCACGTGAGTTATCCCGTATTATTTACTAAAATGAGTGAAAACCACGTTAGTTTTTATAATAAAAAATATCAGCTATTAAGGCTAATTTTCCAAATTGCCAATGCTACTTTAATTGAGTTCTTAAGTAACATTATTCGATGTAACTGTACATATATACCAATTATAGGAGACCACAGCACAGATAATAGGCGAACAGATAGAAATTCGCAGAAACGTTTCTCCGTTATATCTAGTTAGCAAAGTACCAATTTAACTACCTACCGACGTGTTAATAAGCGGAGGCTTCATTTGAAAGCCTTGGAAATTGTTGGAAATTAGAATTCCTTAAGAAGTAATCATTAAAACATTTTTGAACTACTTGAGACTTTTTATAAAATTCTTGTCAGTCTCATACCTTGCATACAACGAGATCGAAAGCTTTACGTAAACTTACTCCAGCTAATGTTGATGATATATTATAGGTAAATAAATAAATAAAATAGAGAGTAATTATCGTATATATCACCTCAGAGTTGAGAGCTATCTTGAGGTGCAATTTTGACGATTAATGGAAGAAATGTTTGACAAAAACTGTATCTTAAGATTGATCTCAATTTTGAGATGCATTTATTCGACCCTAAGTATTTTAATGAACTCAGAAATTGGAGAAACCATTAGGTTTCTTTCGTTCAAATTTTATTCAAGAATACTTTTTCTTAAGTTTTACTGCAGTCTATTCCATCCCTTGCCGTTTTACTTAGTCACAAATATGCTCACTTTTAGAACTTACTTCAGCTTTTCTTAAAACTACACAAAAAACTCTAAACGATTGGTCTCGACTCTCGGATAATAATACCCCTGTAGGTATATACGTATCTTAAATCCAAGAAGTAATTATTTATTAAAATTTATGACCAGTTTTCTTTCTTTATCTACTCTACCACCATCAGCTATTATAATATATAAACTCTAGATTCATTCCTAAGAATGAGGTGCATGGATAAGTGGTTATTTACTTACCCTGGTCCTGAGAACTGCATAGAAAGTCTGTTTGATTGTCTCTGAAAATGCTGGCCATGGCCGTGTCGCTCTGGCGAAGACTCCGGCGGCCTCCCTTCTGACATTGGATGTACTTTCTGTGAAGTTCTACAGCTGTCATCTCGACACACAACGGCAGCTGACCAGCGCTTTGTTTGTTCTGTAGCCTGGAATAGAGGGAAAAACGATCATTAATTGATTTATTATCATTGTTTTCTTGTATTGCGTGTTGAATTTGATAGAATCGTATCATTATGATAACTAGTAAAGAAACACATGATATGCTACGTCTAGGCACAATTGAGTTGCAAATTTGCGATATGGTCGACTGCGCCAACATTAAACTATGCTCAATAAAGGTAAGTTATCTAAACTAATATTATAAAGATGAAAGATCTGATGGTTTGTTTGCATTGAATAGGGTCTGAAACTACTGGACCGATTAGAAAAATTCTTTCAACATTTGAATTCTACATTATCCCCGATGAACATCGGCGAGAATTTTGTCAAAATAGGGATCGGTATGAATACTTCGATCATGTAACAACCAAAAAAGCATCGTTATTTCGGTTACGCTGCGGATGTTATTGACAATAGAGCAAAGTGATGTACTTCAATATCTCCAAAAAAAAACAATACACCACGTATCTAAATATTACAGTTGCGTCACAATAACTTTTTTTATATCATTAAATTTATAAATTTTTGAATTTTTTGTTAAATTACCGTGCGATGCCGGGAATATAATAAAGTACTAGTGGCTGGCCACTCGTATTTTATAAATATCTACAAAAAAAAAACACGATTCCATTTACCTAAATATTAAGTACAGTTATATCACAATAACTATTTTTTTATGTGAGTAAATTTATATTTATAAGATTTTTTTGTTAAATTCCCGTGCGTAGCCGGGGCGGACCGCTAGTATTTTATAAATATTATTCTACGAGGAGGTAAAGTGTCCTAATTTATGGTATGTTCGCTGATGACTTATAGACTGTTAATTGCTAACAATTTCAATCGAAATTGAATTACCCGAGCTTTTTAGGCGCGCCGCGTATGTGTGCGTAAGTAAGGCACGCCAACAGCATCCGTCCCCTTCCAACGGCCGAAGAATTACTATAGCGGATAGGGACAAAGCATCGAGGCTCTGACAAAATGGGCGGAACATGCGTGAATTTGAGTATTGCCTTCGTACAGTAAAAAAAAATACCTATTTGAAAAATGTAATGTGTATATGTTATAGGAAACATGTTGTTTTTTTATTTACGCCGTACTAAGGGTTTATTTCGTTTTTTAGATGTAACTTTGGATGTTTTTTCTATAGAGAAAATTTTAAGTAATCGTGTTTCCAAAGTGTATGATTTAATTTTATAGAATGAATCCTTAAGTATAATATATATTTAATTACATAACTCAAAATTAAGAAATAAAGATACAGCAAGGGATCAAACGTACCACAATTACGTATCGCTGCCTCGGTGCAAGCTTAAATAAAACTGTACTCTTGATGATAGTCAGCAATGAAGAGTTTAATATTTAACTTACAGTTCTTTGAGGAGGTAAGGTGTCCTGATGTAGGGTGGGTTCACTCCCTCTCCTGACTTGAAGGCCGTTGGATCCGTCTTCAAGGTCAGCTGCACCGACTTCAACGCACGAGTCTGTATTGGGGACGCGCATACTACCTCCGACGCCACCTCCACCCTGAAATAATAGAAATTATTGGAGGTCGGTTGCATCACGGACTTGCCAAAGAAGTGAAGAGTAGAAGATTCCGATACATATTGTATGTACGCAAAAATAGGTTATTTCTACCACGTCCTTCCTCATTGAAGTAGAATTCTATAGAAATTCCTCAATTATAGCGAAACAAATATCAGAATCGAGATCTCTTTGGCAAATAAGTAGAGATTATGTGATCGCAATATTACTGTCTGTACGAATTATAAATATAGTTAGATGATTGAGTTATATGTTGCGCTCTTTCGGGAACAACTTTGCGAATCGGGTACTTACCTAAGTAAAATAATAAATACCTATATTAAACCAAATTTGATAAAAATTCGTTCAAGTGTTACGCATAGGTTATTGGTAACAAACATAAATACATCTATTTATAATTTAGGATTTTAAATATTCTTAGGATTGATTTTTAGAAAATAGGTAGGTAAATTTTTATGCTTTTGTTTAGCTTTCACCATCTCGTTTTTCAAAATTATTATTAGATTTATTACACTTAGATAATCAGCTGAGATTTCTTTTTATCTTGTTCTCGAATAAAAAAGCCCAACAACTTCGATTAAATATTCAGTGACAATCTTCGCTCAGATTTAATCACTAACGAACGACTCAGGTGCTCTTCATTAGAAACCAAATTCTTTTTATATCTAACTACCGTTAAAGTAGCCTCAGCAGTCGACATAGTCATTGTCGGCACAGCGACAGTAACGTCCAACAGTACGTAATTTGTTGGCAAATACAGGTTTATGTGTTGTTTTATGTGATTGCGGAACAAACCACTGGAATTTAATGGTGCAACAAGAACGTGGAGGCGAAATGGTCAATTGTAGTGAAATCGTAACTTGAAATTATGACGAGACAAAAGTTTAAATTTAACACCAATTTTACATTGGTGCAAAACACATATAACATTAACGCATGTTAATAAAAAAAATTACAGAAACAAAACAACTTCGAACAAAATATGCATTCTAAAACAAAAATGCTATCAAAATTAAATAAAAAAACATCGTATGTATAGAGTTTTATTTAATCTGTCTTACATCGTACAAGTGAAAATAAGAACATCATCAATGCAGATTGGTCCGAGCTTTTTCTGAATCTTAGACAATATATCGTAACTTTTTGTGAAGTAAACGACAAATAAATAAGTACATAATGTTGGTACTGTGGGTGATATTTATGGGCCTACATAAACAAGCTTATTGTACTCATAGCGGTTGACTGCGTGCCTGCGTGGTCTATAATCCAGTTAGCCTAGTTTCAGCTTGTTATCTGCTGAATGCCTAGCCTGCCGAGCCGATACACTATCTGTCGTAATGTAACTATAACTATAGTGTATACCTACTTAGTACATATAGTACGGATTGATGAATGAGTGAACAAATAAGTACCTATTCTAATTATCAGATTAATATTATATAATTATATAAAAGTTTATGAGTGAGTGAGACAATCACATGAGTTCACGTTTGATTACTACTTCACGCTTCAATGGCTGAACCAGGCATGACGAAACATTGAATATAGTTAGCAAAGTTTAGGTCTTGGATTGACATCTGATACTTCTCATCATCATCCCTTTTCATCATTATCTACGCGGATGAAGTCGCGGGGAGCAGCTAGTATATTAATAATGATAGAATGCTTCGTTGGTGGAGTGGCCTAAAGCATCGCTTTGGAATCTCGAGGTCTGGGGTTCGATCCCCGGCTCGGACATTGAATAAGTTTTCTGACAAAGAGCTAGGTAGGTAGTCTGTAATTTTGCCAGGTGGCCTTACAGTTTCCGGCTAAACAATTAAAAACTGCGCCATAGATATTACTGATGGGTGTCGTAATAGGTGAAAGTAGGGAAAATGCGACTAAGGGGAAAAATGCCAAGCGCCAGAAAAGCAGCATGCCATTGCAATGCTCACTTCGAATTGATTGAGTTGTTACCGCCAAAGACTTCTTTATGCAATATAAGTTATTGGTTGCTGCACATTGGGTGCAGAACAGAGCTCCTCAGAAAGCGAGTACCTATACCTACGAAAGAGCGCATCCCGGAGGACGGTTAGCGGAAGGAAAGGTCATAAAACCGAAGCCAATCTTTTTACTATTATGTCCTAGTGTTTTCCTCCACGTTGTTAGCGTTAACATATATTGTACTAAGAGTATGTTATTGTGTTGTCGTTCGTGACGTCAGAGAAGACATAGTGTACCGATCTTACATGTGTGCGATAAGTATGTAAGGGTAGGTTGAAGAAGAGATGCCATGCGTTCTCTATTAGATATGTTATACATGGGAGCGAAAAACTAATGATGTATCGTGGGTTTTCGGACCCTTCTTCCTGCCCCTTTGAGAAATACAGAGATTTTGAGTAGGTATCTCAAAGGTTGTATTTTTTTACAAATCTTTTGAGTTAAAATTGTTCACCTAGTGTGGGAATCGAACAAACGTCCCTTAGCCTCTGGGCTATCGAGAATTGTTCGTCTCGAGCGGAAACTTTGTGCTAGGTAAGTACTATGCTATTGTATTACTTTAACTGTCGTATAGGGGATGGTAGGCGGTTATCCACCACACTACTAGATTTCATCTGATCGAAAGAAACGTTTTTAAACACAACTGTCGTAACGATGTCGCTACCCTTCTATATTTCTGTAAGTATATGATTAAAAACACTAAGTACCGCGTACTAGGCAAAAATCACAATTACAATTTTTATAGTAATTACAAAATTTCTCATTTTGAGTGTATGGTAAATTTTTAAATGTGTGTGTACCGCACTCATGTTTCTGCGGCTGTTCGAATTTATATGAAGTTTGACAAACCCGGTCTAAAGTAGTACCTTTATTATTTACGCAGAAGTGTGTGTGTGTGTGTGTTTCTTCCATACAAGTTCCAAGTCACAATATTTCGTAAATATTTCGTAATATTTTAGGTCCTGGTATGATATAGGATAAAGAACTGTGAGAGACGACATTTAGCTAAATACACTATACAATATATTATCACTATTTCACGCCTCATAAATAAAAATTATTATTAATTACTTACCTATCTATATACTGTTTACGCCGATTTTATGAGAAATTGCACTGTTAAAGCAAGAATAGCGATAATAAATTATTTCAGCCTCAAAATAACTAATAATAAAATGAGAAATCCAAGCATAGGCACGTCTAAGTATTTGCTATTGTAAGCAGGAAATTACTGACCTCAAAATATAATGAGGAAAAACCTTCTTTACGTAGTTTATGACACAGTATAAAGTTCTAATTTACGACGAATTGTAAAAAATATAACAATCGAAGTTCTCGAAGCAAATCCTACATGTTGGTGCTAAAATCAATCAATATCGCTATACGTACTCGTACATACCTTTTTTAATTTTCTAAAACAAGAACACTGTGAACAACACAAACCCATGTCGAGTTTCAATTCAAAACACCAACTAAACCTTCGAATATCAGACATGTCAACTAATGTTGTGTCTTGACTGAAATCTGAAAATACTGTAAACAAGTTTCAACGTGAACGTAAACTTTCCCAGACGCAGCGTCCCGCGCAAACTAACTTTTTTTATGGCTGAGGCAAATGCCTCAAGCAATTAGCGACTTATTATTAAATGAAATAATGTAAATAATTACCTGTAAATAATTTTTACTATCTATTATGTTTATATATTCTTTAATCATCTGTATTTAATTCATTTTCAACTTTTCAGGTATTTTTAATTTTCATCTACGTGGTATGTAATACCATAGTGTCATGGTAAAGTATTACCATAGACAACAATTTACGCAAAGATAGGTTTAACTCTTACCTCCTACATCTCGTAATTTAAAAAGTTCCGAAAGCGCCCCAAAATCTCAAAATGGTTTTAGAATTTTATGTACCTACTTTACCAAAAATTAAAACTTGTTTTTTAATAACATAATTGTATTTAATGTTCACCAAATCATAAATTGTATCTATATCAATGGTTGAATTGAATTGAAGCTCTCGTAGCGAAGTTTGCTTAGCCATTCTGAATCGATCAGCGAAGTTAAGCAACGTCCGCCTCGGTCATGACTTGGATGGGTGACCGCTGGTTGGACATTACTACTGAGCGCTTCCGTGCTTCGGAGTGCACGTTAAGCTGTCGGTCCCGGTTGTTGTCTTAGGATGGCAGTCGTTACAGCATGGTGGCAGGGCATTTTGCGAATGCCCACCTGGCTAGCTACCACCCTCAAGTTGAAAATCTGTCGCCAAGCACCTAACGGTGCGTTCCGGCAGCTATCCTTGAGAGCCAGTAATTCTAGGTTAGCCTGAACAACATCTTCGACCACATCATCACTTACCATCAGGTGAGATAGTGGTCATAGGCTAACCTAACATAAAAAAAAAATGTAATCTAGCATTTTATGGAACGAGTATTTTTCTTGTAGATAATTATTATAATAATTACCTACCAATATAATACAAAAATAACTTTATGTTGGAGAGGGTTTCGTAACTAAAGGGCAAAACGGAGCCCTAGCTGTCAGTTTGTCTGTCCGTATGTCAAGGGTGTAGGTCGTAAACGGAATGTTCTATTATAAGCCATCATGTGTGGAACGTTGACCTAAACTGTATAAATTAAATCACTTTGGGTATGGCTCCTATATTTATGCAAGCGAACCTTTTTTTTAGTTTGTAACCAGTACAGGATATGAGGTGTACTTAACATCGAGAGCTTGAGTTAGTATACAAAGTATAAGATTTACACACCATTTCTGTTGTTAGCTTAAGACTTTTTTTGTTTTTTTCGTAATTTATTTTGAAACTAAACTAGTCTGGAATGTGGAATTTTGGTAGGTCCTGTATTGTTGTATACATGTTACGGAAAATCGCGATTCATAATGTATTGTAGAAGTTATGATCAAAATTATTTTTTATCTTTTATTTTTATCAGTTAAGTTATTTAATATCTATAGGTATCTAAAATGAGTCACTTCTAGTTATGATTGACAAGGTTCTGGAACACTTTTTATTTCTTTATTTCTAAGTATGATCTAATCACTATCACATGCTAAACAAACATTAAAAATATTTAGAGCAAAAAAAATACTTAGAGCGGGAATCGAACCCGCACTAAATAAATCACATCCGCACCGCACCATAACAAAATTAAAGTATGCAATACGCACCTTATTCCAGCAATCTCTTAAAACTGGGGAACGCGGTTTTAATTATCATTCCAGATGAAAATTTTATGCACTTATAATTTTGCAACTTTTTATACTGGGGATGAATGAGCCTGACGTAAGCAAATTCCAGGCAGAATGAGGTAGTAGGTAGAGTAGTTATAATTAACGGAACCATATTTATTTCAGTCAAAAAATCACTATGTCACTTTAGCTTCTCTATGGTCACTGGTCACTGCCTGTCTTTGTCGCCCTTATCTGTGGCAAGTATTCAATGTTTGTAATATGTAACGTAGCATGAGTTAATTGTTATGAGGGTAGGCCTGCTCTAAATTCCAAATGTGCCGCCCTTAAGAAATAATGCCTTGTGGTTACAGTCTCTCATTATGTGACATAAAGCGAGCAGAACAATGCGGTCGTGCCCAAGCAATTAAAATAATACGACGCAGACGGCAAATGTTTCATTATTATATAATTATAGATGTCTGGTGGAAGAGACATAAGAGTAATAATAAGCGTGTTTCGATTCGAAACCGCGTTTCACTCGCACTAATTTGATCTTGAATGGACGAGGGTACTCAAAAAGCGAAGACTACCTGGCTTTTAACCTATCAGAGTGAAGACTGGCTACTCTATTTTTTGTTCCGATTTGAAGTTAGAAGGTGAAATGTAACTGAACATATATATATATCTACTTGTAATCAAGCGAAGTACTTACTTACAATCACAAAACGATTAACAACGCAATATAACAACGTAGTAGATACACAATACTTCGTTATCACATGTGACAGGTTTATCTGTGGCCATTAATTACTTTCACATTCAAAATGTCATTGCGTCTACGTATTTGGTTCCAAGTAATGCGTTTAGATATTGAATACTCCTTTAATCTTTGCATGAGAGAGACTTGGAAGAACTAGCAAGACAAGTACGTCTTGCTAGTTCTTCCAAGTCTCTCTCATGAACTCACACAAGAACTTTGATTCCCTTCATTTTATAATAAGTATCATAATAGCATAGTTATAGAATTTCTCGCGGAAATGTATCATTACGAATAAAATCATAATTTCCAGTCTAAGACAGACTTTTCTACCTGATAGGTGTAGCCCATAGCAGCACAGCAGAGTATCTACTCTGTAAAATGTCCTTCCACCAAGTTAAGCCGCGGCGGGATTTGAACCTAGGGCCTCCTGCAGAGCAGGCTGAAAAGAAGTCCTAGTAGTAAAATATTACTTACTCTAAACATATCAGGAGATGCCGTCCCCGCGGAGGAGCCGCTCGCGCCATCAGCCTGCGCAGCCCGCGGTTGTGGGGCCTGCCCGGTGCACTCGGCAGTGAGGGTTTCTCTGTCGTCTGCCACATCCCGCACTCGGTCGTCTGGGTCAAGGATACCGCCCGAGCTGGCCCGCAGCGCTCGAACTCCGACCCATGTTTCTGGACCCTGAAATGAGGAAATAAGTGATGATTATAGAGCTGAAGAAAATGTAGGGCCTCTTTCATAGGGACAGGAGGCTATGGGTCCCGTCCCGAGGATCAAACATCCCGTGGATGGCTTTCTAGTTATTCAAACCATACATCGTTGTCATAAATTGAAGTACTTCGTAGGTAGAAGTTTAGAAGACCTACTTATATTAGTTTCCGAAAACAATTTACTCTTACGAGTGTACCTATAGAACATGTCAAATTATCAAATACAATAATTGTATTATGTTTAAATTTTCTTGTCTATTTTATAATTATGTTAAGACTAAATGTAATCTTTCAATAATAAATTGTCACAAATTAATAAGAAAAAAGTAAAATAATTTTGCTACAATTTTTTACCTAAAGTTTTTTTGTTATTAAATTTAGATATACGTATTTGCACTTTAGTAAAAACGCTTATCATGATTTACACTTCCAAAAAGTTTTCTAAGTCCTGATCCAGATCCTATGAAATATAGTATATATGAGTATAAGTACTTATATATACATATGTTTCATACATTACTTATGTCAAACAAGGTTCATCAAATCCGCTCAGTCGTTTTGGAAGAGAGTGGCAACAAACACGCACTTTTATATTTCTGATTAAGTATTATGATTATATTATGAAGCATGGCTTAAAACATTGCCTATGCAATAATTATATTTATGGTATATATCTAAACAACAGAATGTAGGTATACTTAGGTAATCCTAAATTTATGTACTGATATAATTAGGAGGGTTATTACAACAAACTTTTCTATAAATTTAGATTAAATTTATATTATCTATGCCTTATAGTCAGAGTTAGTCATAGAGAAAAGTAATATACTGAAGTAAGTGCAGAATAAACATTTAAGTCATTCATAGATTCTCTAGTATCTCTATAGATACATAATAGGGACTTCCAAACTTTGACAGTTGATAGCGGCTGTATTATTGAAGCTACATCTGTCAAATTGGCTGGCATTTATGCAGACTTTTTTGCGAATTTACCATCGACGGATATAGCGTTCAACGACACGTGCAAATGATAAAATTGTGTTATCAAAGGAATATTCTGCTCGGGCAACGCTCCGCGCGCTTCGTCCAATTTATGATCGAATAGATTTGAGGACATGGTCATCTCACATGGAGGTGATGTGAACTGGCCACCGAGATCGTGCTATTTGACCCCATTTGAATTTTTCTTGTGGATAAGCCATAAACCACAGCGGTCCTCAAAGCCAACATAACCCTTGCCATCGGTTAAATTCAGCCTGATTTATGCGCCAGAGTCATGGAGACAATTGGACATTTTGGCTATGCGCCACCTAGAGAAGCCGCGGCGGCAAACATTTTGATGATATCTCACATACACTATGATTTTTTAAATTTTAATATAGGAACGCTTAATGAAAGACGCTGTAATGCTGGTCAGGACCTGTTTTGATGGTATTTTTTAACACTTTACATGTTTAATTAGTTGTTTAATTATGACTCAGAGTCAAGAATAACTGTAATCTACACATGCGAACACATTCTCATTGTGTTTGCTTTGTGAATTTCAGAGTTTTTCTTTTAAACAACTCTCGATTAAAAACATCAGGAACGTTAAATGTTCCCACGCAGTATTTGCGGGGTATTCATTTGCCATGAATGCTTGACTGGTCTGTATGTTTCTCGTCTGTTTTGTCTGTCTGTTCATAGGCCTTTGTGCGCATGTCACCAGCATCTCGTAGAATGATGTCAAAAGCGTTTATACGCGAACATTAATCATCGCAAAACATATTGAAAAGGCCGCCTGTCCTCGTTTCAAGCACGCCTTTCAAATAAAGTTCGTCATCTTGTTTTTTAATAAATGTGAAGCAAAAAATGGATTTGAAAAGTTATACCCAAGACACAGATTTTCGCTCCTGGTCTCTTCTGGCAGACAAACGTGCTAGCTTCTTCAGCCTCGGCGGTGGCACCGGTTCGGACGCTGTCATCTCAGGACTTTCCATCCTGTGTCCATTAAACTATCACACAACACCACCCACATGACGCACAATTAACGATGCTGTTCTTAGAACCATCTCAATTAGTCGATTTCACTAACTTTGATTGTCAAAGTCGTAAAACGATATCACTATACTTAGAATTTATTTATTTGTTACAACTGGATGCAGCGAGCGGATCAAACCATTTGGGTGAAACGACTCTGGCCGACAGTGCGGGTTGAGCCTTGACCTTCGCGGGCTATTGAACAAATACAGTAGACCTCACGTGCCTTGCACCAGATGCTGCTGCGCCCCATAAGAGCTGATGTGATTCACGATACCGTTAAAGTCAATTCTATCTGGGACAAAAGAGCTAGATTTGGTGCATTGACGGTATTGGGTAGATCAATGCAGTTTCTAAACATAGTTTCTCGTATCTATGTGTCAACAATGGCTTTTATAGAGGTATATTTAATGTATTGAAGATTTGTTTATGTGAGAGAAAGGCGCTTATGGTACGAGTGGACAGATTCCAGGAATGCATTCGACGACAGCATTGCTTGCTCACGCGATAATCGTGCTTCCTAGAAGAGGCTCGGACGTGAAAGAAAAATCATCACTACACTAATGTTATTCAATTTTACAAGGCAAAGCACAAACGTAACTTGAGTTCTCAAGTCTTTTGAGCTGATGTTTTGGTCTGAAACGTGTACTTGGTTCAACCAATTGTGACATTTAAAACAGCAGTGATAATTATTCATGAAGTATTATCTAACTAACACGTCCACATATCCTAATACGTTAATGCCAACGGAAATGCAGGCCTTTATGGTCTGAAAAACGTTCGTGGAATACAATCGTATCAACTGCGTCAATGGAAGCTATTGTGTTACAAAACATACCTTTAATAGGTATGATTATGATTTTCTTTGGTTCAAACTAAAGAAAATCAAAATTGCGAAAACTTAACTACCTACTAAATTGTATTACATCAACTTCGTAATGTCAAAAGGTTAAATTAAATAAACTTCAAGTCGAATACGAAATTCCTGCCTTCGTAATCCCTTAGTGGCCCTAAACGATATAATATTCTCCTATTTAATGGCATTGTAAGCATTGCTACTATCGCTCGTATGAACTACTACTTCGCAATGATTTTCATTCGCATTTGCAATAGTGTTTACACCGAAGGATAGATCAAACACCTCAAATCAAGTCGCAAAATTGTTATGTATACATACATTGCACATAAAGTAGATGCGTATGTGTTAAGCATTTTTTGCAATGCGCCTGATTGAAATATGGCAACGTATTTATTTTCCATTGTAGACACAAAGATTGTAGAACGGGTATGGTCAATGCGCTTGTGGGTTGAGTGATTTTTCATTTATGTACCTACGAGTATACTACTGAGATAGTTTTAATTATTACTCTGATATACAACCCAATGTTATGTATTCTGTAATCGATATTTTAGACCGGATGTATCTAATGCTTATATGAAATCAATGAGTATGATATGATTGATGACAGAAATTCGTTCAAAAATAACTTTATGAGCCATCCTCAATTGACAGCTGTTACTATACCTACCTAGCGCATTTTAAAATACAAAAACGTCACTGCTTCCAGTTGCAAACTATTCTACACTTCACTTTATTTATACGATAATGCGTTCGAAATTTGAAAATTCGTATCACTTCTAAAATATTTATACTTCTTTATCGTTAGATTTTCTGTGGAACGCGAAAGAATCAAGCAAGCGTCCCCACCGCGCGCGGCTATACGGCAAACTAACTCGAGTTGCGAGTAATAGAAAGATCTCACAATGACCGCAAATAAAAAGATCTGAATTATAATTCAACTCAACCATGCCTTACAATTTTTCAAGGCTTGCGGGGTGTTGTAAGAAAAAGTAAAAACATTACTTCTATTCATTCATTTATCAAATGGCTATGACGATTAGAAACTGCCCAAATTAAGTTCTAGAGAACTTAATAAAATTCAGCAGGTATGTACCTACTTTATTAAGACTT
This sequence comes from Plagodis dolabraria, assembly GCA_963854805.1. Lineage (NCBI taxonomy): Eukaryota > Metazoa > Arthropoda > Insecta > Lepidoptera > Geometridae > Plagodis > Plagodis dolabraria. Next base: position 20,979,479 of record OY978448.1, on the reverse strand, counting down.
AATTATAGATGTTAGAAATAAGTCAGGTCAGACTATGTCTTGTATATCTCACTGAGTGACGAAATCTCAATTTAACACAAGGTTAATTATTCTACTAAGTAATTTGACCATTTATTACGTATGTTAAGGGAGCGAAAGCTAAAATCTTGTTTAGTATAGAAGAGTACTTACAACTTGTTTTAAATAGCTACTACATGTTTTTTGTTTTATTTTGTCTATTGATGACATCGTCAATGTAATACTTTAACCATTTTTCATACAATGTATAAATAGGTAGGTAGGTTTTTACCTATATATTTATATACATTGTACAAAAAATGGTCAATAATGAATGACTCGTCTATAGGTGTAAGTCAATAAACTCAAAGAGTTGCCCGATTGCGATTGGCGTGATATTACTTTAGCCTTCTGAACCCCTCCTATTAATAACCTTCCTGTCGTGACAATTTTATCCTGTTGAAATCCGAGGCCCTCTCCTAAGCTGGTAGGACACCTTTTAAGCATTAATTTTTACAATTTCGTCCGCGATTGAAACTGTACTTTTATAACCAGTTACTAATAAAATTATGTTTCGTATGAAATATTAGAATTAATGTATTAGACATTATCAATTTGCTTGATTATAAGTAATTGTATAAGTGTTTCAAAAACAAAGAAATACACATACTGGCCTGTAGGATGCCGGGTTAGATTGTCACCCCTCCACTTCACCCAGAGGATGTCCAAAAGGAAAAATAGCAAAAAAATGGGAAAGAGCGCTTTCTCAAGACATGACAATCTTCTACTGCGATCCCTAGATGCCTGCCAAGCGTGCCAATTATGAACTTAGAAATACAATTTTAAGATCATATTCCATTTCATTCGAAAGAGACAATAGGCCTTATTGTCTGTCACACTTATGAGAGGAGAGCTACATCTAAATCACAAGATCGCTGGACTGGACCAAGCCTCAGGTTAGGCAATTCTTTATTGGATTTCCTACATTCATAATGCTGAGGTGCGGGGTTTAGGCTCACCTACTATTACATGACACCAAAAACATCTCAAAAATCTATAAAAGTGTTCACACCACTACCTACTAAAATATATAGATAGACAAATGTGAAGATTTCTTGGATTTCTTTTGTGGGCTTTTAATAACCCATTTAATATTTTAAGTTCTTGTTACACATGAAGAGCACGTTACACGCAACTTGATCCAAATAAGCAGCGTTGTTATCGTTAAGGCGAGCCATCACACACCTACAATTTTACTATAATGAGAATTTTAAAGAATAAATGAATGTAGAAAAGGCTTAAAAAATCCATTAAGAATACCTTTGTAGGCGGCGGAAGGTAGACGCTCTGATAATTACCCAATGTTTCTATGGATCGCAGTAGTGGTAAGAGTATATTGTGTATTCCTATTCTAACCCTTTGATTTTGTGGCGGCGGGATTAAAATTTCACACTTTTGGGTGTAGAGGTCGGTTCCATTTTTTATTTAAATTTTTTTTGTGTCAAAGAAAGATTGCTCACCAGATCATTCCATCGCCTAAAGTAGTGTTCATCATCGACAGCAATGACTGGTTTATTTTTTTTTCCAATATTTTTTGATATTGATGTGTTTCTGATACTATACAGGGCGTACTACGGCTGCGCCACACGGACGGTGGCATAGCCGTATTCACTATTGAAGATAGGACATTTTTGTGAAAGAAGACTTCATTTTATTTCTAAAATATAAAATATGTAAAATATCACCCGAAATTGAAATCGCCCAAATTATGAACAAAAAAGACATGTATTTTATAATAACGGTTGAAAGGGTTACTCAGCACAAAGATTCTTTTTTCCATTTGGCATCTTAAATAAAGGGAAGGTCATGAAATTTTAGTTATAACTATTTGTACTGCCTGTACGCCAGTAATGGTCTTTGGGTAATAACAAACTCTTAGAGTTGACTTCTGTTAGTCCTAACAAACATTTGGAGATTTTTTGTGTTTGTGACTTAATAAGCACGAGGACCACCTGATGTTAAAAGTCTATTGTGCCTGTTATTTATTATTTCATATTTTGTATTACTTTGCTCGATGTAAATATTCAAAACTTTATTGAAAAACGGTCGCGTTGCTGCGGCGCGGTGGGCGCTGTTAGCTCAGAGTAGGCAATGTCTATTACTACAGGTATTCACAATGACAAGAAAGACATGTTAGTAGTTCTAGAGCAATCAGGGTTCTTCTGAATATTGCTCATGGACTGTTTATGAAATCACCTAAAATCTGACAGAAGGATATAGAGCTATCTCAAAAACTATCTGAATCAATACTCGTCTAAGTGAATCTATTTCCTCGCGCTGTCTTATTTACTGCACTATAACAAGCGACTTTGCTTTTTATAATGGTCTTACTTGAGACCATCTCTTAGTGACTATATCAAAAAACTCTGCTACTAATTCCTAAAGTTAAGACTGCTGCGCTAAAGCTGTTCCTGTATTTAAATAATTTATTTTTCACCTTCACTCCATTACGCATATATTTTGTGAATAGTTCACTGCTAACCGAATTCCAAATAAGCAGGAGGTTCTCAGTTTGACTGTAGTTTTTTTTATATTTATTACGAGGTTTTTCCGAGGTTATAAATATGCTTCTTTTGTTGTCTAAAGTATACCTCTAAGGTGATCCCACCATTGAGTAGTTTTTAATTTACAATCAATTAACTGAAAAATGTATTTGAATGATTTAATGGTTTTTGCTGTTGTCGATGGTGAACAGTATTTCAGGAAAGTTCACTTTCCTGAAATACTGATATTGTAGCAGCAGACACTTATGCACTACCAAAAAGAGGCAATTTTTTATTCTTTTAGGGATGCATACTTACTGCTTACTACAAGACATACTCTTATTATCAATAAAATTTGTACCAAGACTTTTTCTAATAAAATTAATAAATTTGTCTTGTTTCAAACAAATGCGTTCACCACCTCATGACTGTTATGATTCTATGTCAACAGTATCGCGGTCAAATATTTATTCATAACTTGGGGCTTGGCAGCTTAACGAGTCGGACTGGGGCTTGACATTCGACAGTGATCATGCATTTGCGATAGGTGCCGATAAATGCTCAAATATTAAGCAATGTTAGTTATACAACCTACAAGTTTGCAAATATAGGCTTGGAGCGTTCTGTGGAGGTACATTGTTAAATGGCATGTGAAAAGCGATAAAGCCTGTTTCTTGCTTGGGTTCTATGAAATATACACACATGGGTATTATGGTAAACTATGTATTTATAGTTTCTATATAGTAACTATGGGAAACGCTTTCATCATCAATTTCATCATCGTCAAAAAACAGGATCATATGCCTTCGTCTTGCAAATTCTATGAGCTATATCGGATATATAAATATTATTACTGTTGATATCATGTTTGACAGTTGAACATGAATTTGATTTTTGAGATTTCAATCTTACTAAAATCGACTAGCTCAAGAAAGTTTGTTGATATATTAAGTCAAAAATATTGACTTAATTTCATAAGTAAGTCAGTTTCAGTTATACTGATGATAAATTTACAAATTATTGGAATTCAAATTTCGCGCCGGATGCTTTGAAAGTATCCGGCGCGAAATCGGAAGGATGCGGGTTCAATTCCCGCCCGGGGCAAAACATTTTGTATTCCAATAATTTGTAAATGTATGATTTTCGCTTAGTACGCGGTAGTGCTTGTAATCATAATATAAAGATATATTGATGATTTCTGGTTCATGGATCACACATGGGTATAGCATTTTAGCAAAATAACAAATTGTATTAGTTTCAGCAGTTATTGAGAGTATGTAAATAATTGAAGGGCTGATGGGGTCCATTGCACTCACTAAGAGGACAAATCTGTCCTCGATCACGTGATTCACAGTAAACTCATTATCGGAACAAATCTGTCCTCGCTCGTTCAAGTTCTTAGTTTTTGCATGATTTTAGCGTTATTTCATATTTTTCATCTGTATAATGTATGAGACAAATAGAGATGGATATATTATCATAAAACCCAAATACCAAACATGGAACGAGAAAAAAAAAAGATATGTTGCTTTCAAAGTGATCGTATTTTGTGGTGATAGTCGAGACTGTGCCTTAGCTAAAATAATCGAAAAAAGTGGTTTAGAATGAATTCTTCAACAATGCGAAGGTAAGTTATGTGTTGTTACTATTTATATAAAGTATTCCGATATATAATTACACTACTTATAAAAAAGTTAAATATAAAGAATAAAATAGAAAGAATCTTCCAAGTCTTCCAACAGCTTCAACACTGAAAAGTATGAAATAACTTATAGAAGTCAGTGTGCTGGTTTAAAACACCGACCTCACATTAGCATGGTCCGACTTCCACAAGTTACTCCACAATTTTAAGGTCGTTCCGTTTTATTTGAAATATATTTCTTTTTATTTCTAGTAAAAAAGAAAGACTGCTTAAGATTATTCAATCGTCTAAAATAGTGTTCATCGTCGACAACAGCAAATACCATTAAATCATCCAGCGAATACTTTTTTCAGTTAATTGACTATAACTTATAAACCACTCAACCAATTGTGATGAAATTTATATGAAAATATAAATTTCATCACACACATTTTACCTTTTCCAATAAAAAAAATAATTATCAAAATCTGACAACTCTGTAAAAAGTTATGGGTATATATACATAAAAAAGGAGGTCCTTGAGTACCTCCTTTTTTTGAAGTTGGTTAAAAAGGAATGTTAAATAGTCGTACAGTAAGTAAAGTAAGGACGTTTTGCATAGGTACCTACTTGCAGTTGTGTTGAGCGGGCAATTTGAATGGCTTGCATGCGTTTGGTGGCAAACATAGGTGACTATTCGTGTAGCGTTCATTAGCATGCAAGTTACATTGTTTGCATGAAGACATGCTTCACATCGTCACTTCTGTGTAATGAGCGACTTCACAAAACGTATAGTTTAGTACCAAGTTAGTATATCAGCATTTATTTATTTATTAACATACACAAAACCAATTACAGACAATTTTCTTATGTCAATTATAAATTTTACACAAATTATGAACTGGATTGTAATTCAACATAATGTGTATACAGAAAGGTAAAGTAAATTCCGAGTCGATGTAAAAGAAAGTATATACCAATCCGCAAATCAAACTTATATTTGCAGATTGGTAATCTTAAACTGCATTGCATCGGGCTTATTACTAGACTTCCAAATTTTTATTACCACTAGTCCGGTCAATTTAGACATAAAAATAGTGGTCAAATAACAATAATTCCCGGACAGGTAAATATTGGTGGAGAGCTGGGGTTTACCATTACAAATAATGTATTAAAAATCCCCATCGATCCTATGTGTGCAACAAAAGTTATTCGGGGTCAAAGGTCAAAATTTGAAGTTTCTTGGATTTATCTCGAAATTGGTAGATTTTATCAAACAAAACCTCAAACCAAAGTTGTAGATCTTAAAATTATCTACAAAATGGTGTGCATCATTTTTTCCTAAGAGTTACCGTGCCTGAGATATCGCGATTCTAAGTCACATTATACATAATATGCACACATTTCCACGCTTTTGAGGTAGAGTACTCGGCGATTTTATTTACCGTGGTTTCCCCTGTAGGCCTAATCTACTAACTGTCATGACAATTTAGGGAACAATACCCGTCATGTTCCAGATATTACCTTAATATTGATATTGATTATTGATATTGCTATTGATTTTTGGGTTAGTTATTGTTATGATTTATTTAGATATTTTAATCAGAATACTCTTGAAAGTCTACTTCAACAGATTCTTCAGAGATTGAAGTTTTCCGGGTGTATGATTTTCTGCAATCTACGTGGACTGTAACGGATTTTTAATTCCTTAATACTCAGTAAACTCATTACCTCTCGACACTAGCCTCGTTTAAAGTGGCATTCGACGATAAACCACAACTGTTCCATATTTAGTAAAAAATTAATTGCAAATTTGCAATTGTGAATACACGTGGGTTTGTGAATATCATGTATAACGTGACTCTTAGCATCGCGATATCTCAGGAATAGTAACTCTTAGAAACAAATTATGTAGACCATTATTGTAGATAATTTTAAGATCTACAACTTTGGATTGAAGTATTGTTTGATAAAATCTACCATTTTCGAGAAAAATCCAAGAAACTTCAAATTTTGATCTTTGACCCTGAATAACTTTTGTTGCACACATAGGATAGATGGGGATTTTTAAGACATTATGTATAATGGTAAACCCCAGCTCTCCACCAATATTTGACTCTGTCGGTTTTTTCCTTATTTCAATTGTCTAAATTGACCGGACTACACCACTTCCATGGCTTTTATTAGGTATACAATGTGATCCTCGACTTCCAAGCCGTGCAATGTACAGTCAACAATGAAAGGAAGCATTAAGATGCGTTAGTTAGATGAGATAAGATGATAGATATAATATGTATAATATGTTTTATATTCTACAATCTGTTCTGCCTTATATGACAAGAGCGAGACAAACTATATTATAACACACTTATATATAGAGCAATTAATATAAAAAAAAACTATATTTTATCGATCCATATATCAGTATAACCAAAAGTATTGTAAAATATTGCCTACCTACAGGAATTGCAGTCAAAGTCAAGATCATTTATTCCATATAATAGGCGTCTTCGACGCGCTTATGATGTAAATTACAAATTTTAATATTAAAATATTCTACATTGTACTGCCACGTTCAGCAAAAAAATGTATAGAGCCACTACGAGAACAACGGGCAAGAAACTCGGGGCATGTTTTTGCCTTTATCTAATACTAGGCCAATAATTTGTTTTGCTGATTTAATGAATAAAATAAAAGATGTTTTTTCATGAAATTTTGCTAATTTAATGAAAAATAAATTTTTAGTTAATTGCGTATTATTAAGTTCGCAATTAACTGAAAAAAATGTTTGCCTTTTAGATATATCTAGCTGGATAGTATGATTTACAACTATTGACGAATGGTGATCAGTATTGTGAACGAGTCACAAAATCAAACCCGTAAGAAGTAAGTATGCAATCCCTGATATACAAACTCACAATTTATTGTACAATTCTTGTTATAGTTCTTTGCTCTTATCAGTTTAATTTGTTATAGCCTAATATGGTAATTTATGAAACGTTATCAATCAGTGATACCGCATTTGTCATTAAATGGTGTCCACCGAGGAATGTCACTGATTAGTAAATAGGCGAGCCTACCTACGTATTATCTAATCCATGCCAAGGACGATCAACTCTAAAATTAGGCTTAGGTGTTGGTGGCTATAACAGTAATAAAAGTAAGATTTCAATATAGATAGGCTAGGGACAAATTCAGCATAATATTATGCGCAGACATTGGTTAATAGTTTTTTTTTATTTTTATATTATTGTCAGAACATCGACTTTTGACCCTTTTTTCCAAACCTTACTTGTCATAATGTTTTTATGATCACCTTGGTAGTCTTGGTACTCCGTTATCTTCATGGGGTGTCGGGATAGAATGTAATCCACCAATTTCTTCCCGTGGGTGTCGTAAGAGGCGAAAGGGAATATTACTGTATAATATACCGAATATAATATTGTCTTAGGTTTTCGCGATTGTTACACATAGTAATTAAACAACTTTAAACCGAATACTTATACCGATCTGTCGTCTTAAACCATCCCCAAAATGGGGGAGGCTGCATTCAGCAGTGGACAATCTGGCTGATATAGTACAGTACTCTAGTAGAATATATAAATCGTCAAGTCTATGGGCAAGTGGTAGGAAAAGATGACAAACTGAATCGTACTGGATACACTTTGTTGGCGTAGATATATATGTATACTCCGCGCTGTACCTGGAAAATTATTTGAGATCATATTTTTGATTCTCCTTGCACTGTTATATTACTTATCACAATATAACAGTAAATAACATTAATGAATACAATGCAATGACCATAATGTCTGTATTAATAAATTACTTTTGCAATGACAGGCAAGACACGTAGATATCTGCTGCATTTACATACCGAACCGATTAATTGACTTTCCCGCTTTTTATTCCATGCTTCTAATTACTAATTTTATTAATTAATCGCTCGGAAATACCGGTACTAAAGTTCAACGGCCGGATCGCGTGAAGATATGAACAATGTTGACTATTACGTACTTTATAGTAATTGCACCTTATAGTGAGTTTGATTTAATGAAGTGCTTTCCACACTTTCAGATCACAAAAGACCTCGAGAAAGTATTACCACAGTTTAAGTTACAGTTACTACACATTGCAACAATGGCACTCGCCATGGCAAAAGTTAAGTAATGAAAGCCTATAGGCGGCAACGGTGACGTGCCTCAAGCTAATTTTACATTATGAAAACAGATAACGCCTTCAAGGGTAAACATTAGTTCACAGGCGAAGGCTATCGCTTTCCTAATTAGAATTTCTATTCTAAATTTGAACGTAATAAATTACTTGAATATTGTTAAAAAATAATTAATAATAGCAGACCAGACTAATAAATGACATGAAAATGCTGAGAAGAGAATAGACAATTGATATTGCAACAGTGTCTATCAAAATGATCTTAACAGCTAACTCCCAAAGAAGACCCTTACCTTATGACTGTCGCTGGTCTGCGGCAGTATGCTTCTCTGAAGCTTCTGCACGGGGTAAGTTTGCCTCCATCCGAAAAGCCTCACCAGCTTGTCAGCTACGTCTTCGCAACGAGCAGCCGAGTCTTTCATTATCACTTAGATTAACACTGTTTTTTCAGGCACTCTTCACTGATTTAATATTTTAATTGTTTTCAGTAATTAACACTTAAATAGTGACCGATCAAACTTGATGAAACTTAGCAAATAATTCATAATATCACACCACTCCTAAATTAATATAATATCACGTTTACATTATTACAGACGATCTAATCAAACATAGAAGACGGCAAAGCCAGACGCGTAAAACAACAAAAAAAGTAAAATAACAGAATGTTGGAGCAACAGTCACGTCGCGACGCTGCCGAGGCCTCGAGCCGTTATCGCAGCCATCGTTATCTGACTATCACTTCCCCTCCATTACTGCACCTTCACTTCTACAAGTTTGAGGTATCAACCATCAAATTGCAATCTGGGAAGCTTCCAAATTGCTAATTTATTTGTAATGGGTACCAAAATCTTTTGACAACAATGACGACCCGCAACAAATTTGATGAATTATTGTAAGCACAAATAAAGTTAAGGAGAAAGAGCGAAGCAAATTACAGGTCAAACCAGTTTGAGAAAGACGAATTAATTGAGTGGCACTGACATGCCAGTTGGAATAAATAAAAGAGTGTTGGAAAGAGCAGTTTCAAAGAAGCTCAAAAATCCATTATGACTAATTAGAGGTGACATATTCTGGTCACCGGACAAGTGGAACAAAGAAAGCAGGGGTGTCCGTTCACATTTTAATAGAAATACGAGTATCTTTACTCAGGAACATAACAGGTTAAAACATTAAATGTATTGTTTGTCTTTCAAATATTCGGAGAAGAATACTATCAACATTTTAATTTAAAAAATAGATTATTTTTACCAAAGAAACGTAATATCAACAACCCTTTCCGTTCCGACCTAACTACTATGCTCATGGGCATTGCCGCATTGCTATCATCAAAATGGAACTTTACAGAATTTGTTCTAAAATTCTGTGAGAGCGTGGCTCAGAGTATTTTATTTTCTATTGTGTGCACAATCAAGGCTATTCTGAAATGCCTATATTTATAAGGCACCTAAGCTATTCTCTAATTTACGCCTCAATATATTATTCATTATATAGAGAACATAACTCATTACTAATTTGGTTGTGTTGTGTAATAATTTGCATAATTTTATAAACGTTTATATATTTGCTCCACCTACTACGATTTACTCAGCACTGTCATCACCGAGAAATAGTACCTAAGTAAGCAAGTAAATATATACGTCATAAGCAATATTATTAAGGATAATACAAATTTTACGGTATAAGTACTATTAAATAACTTATGGTATTTCGTTCATAAACTTCGACCAGTGGTAAGTACTTATTTAATATAGGTATATGTACATAAATATATACTGTTAAAACCTCCGGCGATGAAGACCTTGCAACACGCAGAAATAATTAGATAGGTATAGTTACTGCTGCATTATATGCTGCATATAACTGGAAATAATAGATTTTAGAAGGCGTGATAGCATTGAAGTTCTTTTCAATACAATTACTCCTATATCCACCCACGTCTGCAATACCAAGGTATCCATTATAAAGGAACGTAGCTAAAACATTCGCGGGTTAATAAATATAAGTTTTAATTACCAGTAATCTATATGTGTTACTTTCAGGGTTTAATAATGTCGTACGTAAAGGTTTAAAAACATTATGAGAACCTTAGAATGCTAATCATTTAAATAAACTTTATCTTACAGAGCATTTATTTACAGTTCTAATGATATCATATTTGTAGATGATAACGCCGGTTGTTACAAAATGTAAAATACACACGCTTTAATATACAGTTTCGGTACAGCATATGATTTGAATGGATTCTGATAGCTCATTTAACTGGGTTTATTTGATTAATCGATTACAGTAAAGAGAACAATTGGTGATTAACACCAAGGAAGAGTTACTGCCTTTCAAAAGAACCATTGTCAGGCAAAGTGCAGGCGCAATGTGAAACCACGTGGGATCTGCTTCGTGCTATTGAAGTAGGCTTGTTGCTAAACAATTTTCGTTTCCAGCAGTTAATTAGAGGCCAGAGAGATAACGGCTTCACGTGATGTAATATGCCTTAAGATATACGTAATTGAAGACATCTGTAACATTTTTTTTCTATAGCCCTGAAGAATAATAATCCTAAAATGTTTACGAGTACAAAATATACTTATAAGGTATATATAGCTTTTAATTGGAGAATTATTTTTTCCATAACGAACACGACGTTGGACTTCAAACTCATTTTTCTTTTAAATTATTGATATTATGTAATGAAATAATGTAATAAATATAACGCCATATTTTAAGTCTAATATCGCAATTTTGTTTTTCTTACAATCGATTTCTAAGATGGATTTCAAATATCTGTGAAGAATCTCATATATTTTTATAAGACAATATTTCAAAACAAATTTAATCGAAGCACTTTTTAAGCATTGTATAACGATTTTGAAATTTTGTGGAAGAAAAATAAATGCTTATTATTATTTCTTTAATTCGATTTCCATTGAAAATAAACACGAATTAGTAATTATGATTAAACTGAGGTCTGATTATAGAGAACGTCGGATTTCTCACGCTGCAGCTTTCTACAAGATCTGGGTATCTGGATCGGTAGTGTTATTATGTTACCGACTGTCTTTGCAAACAATGCCATGGATCTCGTGGCAATGGTAATGATTAGTTACACTCTTGTCTTTAGATTGTACAAGGTAAAACAATTACAATTGGGTACAATATCTACTGTTTTAAATAACACACTGACGAGGCAAATCGTGCTTCCGGAAATCAGCAAAATATCCAGTGGTTGATCAAGGAAGTCGAAATTGTCCATCGTATTAGCTATCATTATGTATTTTAGAAACCTCTTTTTATAAACAAACTATTTTGGGTTTTAGCATTACATTAGTACCATATACTGTGTTTTTCTGTTTTATTCGTTATTGTAATTGATCTTATCAGGACCTGTCAGCCATGTGTTTTAGAGCTCGGATTACCCACTAGCATTCTCTGTGTAATTGTGTTAACTATGTCATGTTTACCGTTTCCAATTTTTGTGTCCGAGACCGTATTACGTGACGGATGGTATTTCTAATGTTTCGTACGTGAATTACGTTGCTATTACGGAAAACTGTACTATCTATTACCCGTAGTATTGGCGCGACTTCGGTTTTGCGTGATGTCGCGCTTGAATGATTGTGGTCTTTGAAAGAAAGACCAATGTGGTAATGAAATATTGATTATTGTCTTAGGGGAATATTATTGTGGTTTGTCTTTCTTTATAAGTGCGTGCCTGTATAAACTAGGAATGTTATCTACCTTATATCGAAACCATATTTAAATTTATTATTGTTTTGATTTCAAAATCAATGTGTTTATAAATAATCGAAACAGTTAGGCACATATTCAACAAAAATCCTGAACCAATATTATTCAAGAACAGAAAAAATTACAATTTGCGATTATTACTTATTAAAGAAAAAGGGGTTATTGAGAACAATTTGCCAATATTTAGCCACCAATCAAGAATGGTACGAGACGCGAGGATTCAAAGAAAAGAACATTAACAATACATATAATCTACCTCCGACGATGTCTGGAGAACCAGCTGTGCAACTTTTGTGCCAATGCAAAACACCTACAATAGGTGGTTTGAGCGGATTCACAAAGGCATTCACACTAACTGAAACCTTAGAAACACATTCCGAGATTTTTCATTCAATATCTACAACTATTAAGAGACCGAGAAGTTCTTACAGTATCTTCACATTATCACTGATTCATAGTAATTAAGAATTTGTTGATTAAACTTTATGGAACTTCACTGAAATCGATGTAAACAAACTGGAGGCTGCGCGACGGGCAACTGGCTGGATTCTGTTCTGTGCGCGTGCGCCGGTCGAGGCTCGCGACTTGAGGCGCGGGGGGCGCGGGCCAGGTCACGTCCGTCCCCCGCAAGCCTCCGAAGGAGCCATTGAGCACCTTACGATTGCAAGCCGTGTAAACAATCGTTCCACCTATATCGAACTACTCACGAATGGTGCTAGAGCTATTGATTGTACGTATGCTATTTTCAAAACATTGTAAAAATTTTACCTAGGTACATAAGTATTGATAATTTATTTTTTCTGATATGAAAAATTTAATATTTGAAACAGCAACGAATACTATGTTTTTAGAAATCAGGACACGCTACTGATCGTTTAACGAGCCGAAACTCCTTGTGTCAACCTGCAGGGCGGAATTCCTGGATTCGCTTCGGGGATCATTTGAATAGTTCCACGGGAACCAAGGGGAGGAACGTGGATGACGCGGCAAGGGTCAGTGGCGCGGAGAGCCTGGCGGACCGCAACGGCGCCGGTGGCGGGCGGCGCGGGAGCACCCACCGGAACGCTTTCGGGGTGGGGTGCCAAGCCAGCACAACCACCTCGACTACGACGTCAAGGCCAAGTCTTCGATCAAATTTCCATTATATACCTATCGAATGTTTAACCAAATCTTGCTAATTTATCTGCCAAATAAATAGGGAAAGATAAAATTGTGTTGTGCTCGTAGTCCAACAGAACTATATTTAGATAATACCATAGCTCTAATCTCATAAATAATTCCCTAAAAATAATGGTGAATAGAAATAATTATAGCATACGATATACATATTATAGGTAATAGTAATAATAGTAGGTAAACCTTCAAATAAATAAAACTTGCGTAATCATTTGAAAATAGCGCCATCTAGGAAAAGTTCAGTGAATTGAACAGTCTCACATCTATCACGCAGATAAAGGATAGGTATGTGTCCGTGTTGTTCTAGCTTTGCTGTAGATGCCACAGTATTCAATAAAGTAGGGCGTAAAAAAAATAGTAGCGCGGTTTAGTGTTGCAGAGGAGAATGCTCAAAACCAAACCATCGATTTTTTTTGTTTATTTTACATCGAAAAGTGAAAATAAGACATCATCAATGTAGACGAAGCCATTAAATGCGCAATATTAGGGATAACTCAAATACTACGTCAGGTCTTACTCAAATTTAAATGTGGCCACAAGCCAAGCACCAGCTTTAGAGTATAAAAAAAATCATCAAAATTGATAACATCCTGTTAGTTATGTATATAGCTTTGAGATAACACACAAAAAACTAGTAAAATATACAGTTCAAATAGAGCCTTCTCCATTTTTTAAAGTTAGTTAAAATGAACAGAGGCTAATAAAATTTAACAGTAGACAGCGCAAGCCTACGCATCTACCAATAGTGTCCCGTTATCATGTACGGAACCCTAAAGAATAACAAAGAACAACTTTTACAGTACGTAAATTTTATTGTATCCAATAATAGGAGGAAAGAACTTGGTTTCCGACTCAATCTAAATACCTACAAGGGCAGTTAACTATCTAACGATCTCGAGAACTGAAACCTTACAAGCACACAGGCACAGGTTTTATTGGATTAAAACTTACATAAGTATGTATATCAAGTTATGAGTTAATCCTCTAAATGGATAATAATATTTTTTTACAGGATTAAGTCATCCTCTACTACGTCTTTATAATAATATTACACACCTGAAACAATTTAAAACAGATATTAAGTTTCACGGTTTACATATTTCTGATCAATACAAATCATGCAGTGTATCAAATATTTCAGTCTATAAATCACAAAAAAATATTTGACAAAAAACAAACGACTTCAACATAAAAAACGCAATATTAGGGATAACTTAAATACTACTGGTCAGGTCTAAATCTAATTTAAATGGGATTACATGACAATCAAGCTTTCGTATATATTAATATAAACATTAAAATCGGCACACCCTGTAGACAGCTACGAAGTAACACAAAAAACACTTTCGAATTAAAAACCTCCTCCTTTTTTGAAGTCGGTAAATAATATTCAACTAAAGTATTTAAAAGCCTTATATACTTCATATCACATCAACGGACCGAGGATTAATATAATTATAGTTATAATCCCCTAACTTGGCAGGCGTCGTCGTAGGGATCACAGTGTCCTTCGAAGACTCATCGGGGACTATCTCTCTGATAGAGAGGTAGTTTTCCCGATGACGAATGGTGAGGGACGAAGTCCCATGACGCGCGGCGTTCCGCAGGGGTCGGTTCTAGGGCCCCTCCTGTGGAACGTCGGTTATGATTGGGTTCTTCGTGGTGCTAACCTTCGTGGCGTCAGCATCGTTTGCTACGCTGACGACACATTGGTTACCGCCCGGGGTGGGGACTATAGGGAGGTAGCGATTCTGGCCACGGCCGGTGTCGCTACGATCGTGAGCAGAATCCGGATGTTGGGCCTGGAGGTGGCGCTCCATAAGTCTGAGGCCATTTATTTTTATGGCCGACGACGGGCACCACCTGCAGGCTCCACCATCGTGGTGGCCGGAGCCTCCATTCCCGTTGGGTCGACGCTGAAATATCTCGGCGTCGTCCTCGACGGTAAATGGAGGTTCGATGCGCATATACGGCAGCTGTCCCCCAAACTCTTGGGGACAGCTGGCGCATTAAGTCGTCTCCTCCCAAATACCAGTGGAGGAGGGGGGAGCTGCCGCCGCCTCTATACAGCGGTGGTCAGCTCCATGGCCCTGTACGGCGCCCCGATATGGGCGGGCTCCCTGCGCCGAGAGAGTACCTCTGCCCTACTTGCGGCGCAGAGAGTAATGGCAGTGAGAGTGTGTCGAGGGTACCGCACACTCTCCTGCGAAGTAGCATGTGTCCTTGCCGGACTGCTCCCGTGGGACCTTGAGGCTGAAGTCCTAGCCTCGGTCTACCAGCGCAGAGCGCAGGCTCGGGAGCGGGATGAGCGACCGGCACCGCGGGAGGTGGCGCACTGGCGCGATGACGCCAGGGCGTCAGCTGTCACAGCGTGGAGCGAGAGGCTCCTCGCAGGATCCACGCAGAGGGGGGCCGGTGCTCGACGACTTCTTGAAGCGATCCGGCCTGTACTCGCAGAGTGGGTTCGAAGACGACACGGGAGGCTTACGCAGGTTCTCACGGGACATGGCTGTTTCGGGAGATACCTGTGTAACGTCGCACGAAGGGAGCCGTCCCCGGCCTGCCACCAGTGCGGTTGCGTGGAAGACACCGCCCAGCATGCGCTGGAGGCATGCCCAGGCGGAGCGGGACCGCGGCGATCCCTGATCGCGGTTGTGGGGTCCGACCTCTCCTTGCCAGCCATCATCGTAAAGATGGTCGGTGACGAGAGGTCGTGGGAGGCGGTGGCCTCGTTTTGCAAGACAATCGTCTCACAGAGGGAGGCGGAGGAGCGGGAAAGGGAGAGAGATCCCCTCTCTGTTCCGCTCCGCAGAGCGCGGACACGGAGGCGAGCCGATCGTGCTCGCACTCCGTCTCCGCTCAGAGAACCTGGGGTGTCGGCCGTGGGGACAGCCGGCACCCCCCATCAGGGTTAGGTCCTCATGAGGTGAGGATGCCCTCGTGTTCCGGGGCATCCCACAAGACGGCACAGTGGGGGGGAGTTATTTCCAGAGGCTGGGCCCGCTTAAGCGGGCAGCGACGTCGATGGGGGCTGCGGAAGAGAGCGCGAGTGACCCCGTGGCTCCTGCCGTCAGTCGATGACGACGGAACACCATGAGGTTTTTAGTCGGTAGTGGGGTCCCTATTGACCCTGAGTCCAACATAACCACCTGCTCCCCGGCGGGTGTGTATGCGTAAATGCATTTTCCTCATGACAATCAAAAAAAAAAAGGGATCACAGTGTAAAATGGCTGTACACAGAAGGCGTTGATGCCCTGCCCCCTCTAGCATTTCTCTTCGTCTTCGTCGTTCTAACCCGACATCCGATGGGATATGCTCCGCCCGCGCGTATGTCGGTTATCGCGCAAAAACATTAACCTCTTTTTGCGCAGTTGGATAAAAACTATGTTTTTTCCGGGTCTCAAACTATTTCCATACCAAATTTCATTCAAATCGGTCCAGTAATTTTAGCGTGAAAGCGTAACAGACAGAGTTTCGCATTTATAATATTAGTACTAATTTGTGATGGTAACAACGTAAAGTACCCGGCTTATGCATATAGGATCTGTTCCATATAATCCTTTTAGATATTATAAAAGGCGAGAAAGAATGTGCCTAGTCAAGAGCACGTGAGCTTCCGGGTAAACTACCAGCAAGAGGTTTTCTTATGCGATTATGATGGAACAAGCACGTGGCCCACCCAACTGGTAAGCGGTTTCCTCTGCCCAAAACAGATGCATTTCGTCAGAAGTGACGAAACTGCGCCATACAGTCTCGTGCCTCTTATTTTACTGGCGCTCAAGGACTGCTGGTGGAACACACCTTTAGGTGCTTGGCGACATACATATTTTCTACTTGAGGGTGGTAGCCAGTCAAGCGAGCATTCCCATAATGCCCTTCTATCATACGGGGAAGCTGTTGTCAGACCGATGGCTGGCCATAAAACTAAGCCAAATCTTATGAATAATAATACCTTTGTACCAGCAAAACATCACTAACATAAAAATAATAAGAGTAAGTAAATTAAAATACTTAATCTAAACAGTAAGTTTGCCGTTAGAGCGTATTTATTTATACCTATGAGTACTAAAATGTAATGACTAATCTCTGCATGGTGGAAGGGCATTTTGCGGATGCCCGCCTGGCTAGCGACTACCCTCAAGTCGAAAATCTGTCGCCAAGCACCTAACGGTGTGTTACGACATAAGCCCTTCCAGAGCCACTGAAATTGCAGGCAATTTGTCTCAAGGTGACGGGCGCAGTGCAATTCGTGACTTGTGACGAAAAGCATCTGTTATAGGCAGACAGAGGTTAGTCCGTAACATCAGGTGGGCCTCGAGCTTATTCCGTAAAACTAACATAAAAAAAATAGAAATTATACAACATTAGTTGAAGTGAAAACGTACATAATAATATCGTAAGACCTATAATAAGGCAAGTCCTTACCAGAAATGTGTTTTTGTGTTGTCTTTTTTGGTATAAGAGAAGACATATTTTACCAACCCCACATGTAGTGAGACAATGTTAGGAAGATGATGATCGTAAGTAACAACTAAGCAAGCTCTAGGCTTGCTAAGTTACTATTTATGTACCTACATGGGGTAATTCGTATCGCCACGCTCGCTCATTTACATACATTGCTACGTGCAAGGTTTCTCAAACTGGATCTGGAAATGTAACGAAGTTTATTGACCTAGAAACGTATTTTGTTGACTATTAAAATAATGATTGTTAATTTATTTATGACGGAGCGCTTAGAGCAAATGTTGGCGCCTTAGCTCAGTCTCTGTGTAGGCATAGAGAAATAATATTCATTTATCTATGGTGTAGGTAACTTATTCGTGGTCATAATCTATGATAAATCTAGATTATTCTAAACATATTTGCAACCTATGATTACTTGTCTAATTATAACATTTGTTTTTTTATATGGCTGATAGGTTAGCCTTTAACCACTATCTCACCTGATGGTAAGTGATGATGTGGTAGAAGATGTTGTTCAGGCTAACCTAGAATTATTAGCTCTCAAGGGCAGCTGCCGGTACACACCGTTAGGTGCTTGGCGACAGATTTTCTACTCGAGGGTGGTCGCTAGCCAGGCGGGCATTCGCAAAATGCCCTACCACCATGCAATATTTTTAAATAAAGTTTTAATATAATGTAAAACAATTAAGAGACTGTAAAATAAATTAAAGCTACATTCTATCTATTTTACGATGAAAGTCTAATTGAGCGCGTTGATGTCTTTGAAACTAAATGTTTTATTGCCCCTTTTTACAAAATGGCTGTATCTGGTATTTAATTAGTAAAAAAATCCTATGTATACCTATATGCTTAATATAATCTTTGGTAAATGTGTCTCACTGAAACCCAAATAATTTGAAGAGGACACAGGATTTTATTGGTGCAGGTACCACTTGATAACATATTGTCCTATAATATAAGCGACTGAAAACTGTAATTTGTGACGCGATGCCATGCGACCATACAGACAAAGCCACAAACTGATCAACTTGCCAAAGTAGGGAACGTATATGGTTTGGGAAGAATAGACATTCGTGAAGTCTCTGGACACAAAACACCACTAGTTTCTTCGTCCCAGTACTAGACAATTATACAAATAAACAGAATAAGGTTATTTTAATATCTTTATTATAACAATCGCATGTCCACAGATTACTTAACAAAATTACGAGAGAATAAATTATGGAATGCGAGAAGACGAATACACATTACTACAATTTTTCCTCTCGTAATTATATCATTTTGTAATAGAATAGAGTTATTTTCTATATTTTTAACCGACTTCCAAAAAAGGAGGAGGTTCTCAGTTCGTCTGTATTTTTTTTATATTTTTTTATGTTTGTTACCTCAGATCTCTTGACTGGGTGAACCGATTTTGAAAATTCTTTTTTGTTTGTAACCTGATGCTTGTCGTTTGGTCCCATTTTAAATTTCATCAAAATCGGTCAAGCCGTTTTTGAGTTACACTAAAAAGATTGGAATTTTTTTTTAACATAAAATGGAACCGACTTCAACACCTAAAAGTGTGAAATAACTTATCGAAGTCGGTACCATGCCCACAATATTGTGATAATAGGTACTTTTGAACCATCATGTTACCGACTTCAACAAGTTATTTCACACTTTTGGGTGTTGAAGTCGGTTCCATTTTTTGTTAAAAAAATTTCATCATCTAGTATTTAGTTATTATTTTATCTGGTCTTTAATATATATCGATATAGTCAAGTATCAATTTATATTTATGTTATAACTGAATGAAATAGCCTTTTAGAAAAACATGCTTCGTCCCACAATCCACTATTAAGTTTTACAATAATACCTCTTGACAAGGAGAATATCAGCCGATGTTGATTTTACAGAGACGATCGGGATACGATTTTGATAAGCTGGTCTCGAGTCTCTATTCGAATGGCCCGGGATTCGTAAAGTTTCGAAACGGTTGCGTCGTATCGCGTTACCACGCTTGTTGCAGACGTAGTACAGTGGGTAAATTACGTAGGTCCCTACAATTATCCTGAATCTCACATTACATTACCACGGTAATATTATTGTAGATAATATTACTGTGCCTATACTCAGCTCCACGGTGCATATAGTTTAACTCAATACTAGTAGGTAATTAACAATAAGAAAAGCATAGCATTTTTCCACGACCTTATTTATGGAGTAGAGAAATCAAATTTTCTCTGCACCGGAACAATAGCCTATCTAATGAAAGTTGGAAATCACAGCTCTGGTTATGGATGCATTAACTATCATTGTAATATTTTAAGTTCACAGGTAAATCATCAAAAGGTACATGTGACGTTTTACTTTATCCAAGTCCGCGACTAGCAGAGCAGGTCAAGACAGCAATATAATTATTATGTGATTTAATTTGAAATTGACATTTTAATACTCGTACATCATAGTTATTATGCCCCGTGGGGTGCCGGGTCAGAATTGCATCTCCCCATATCAACCCATGGGTGTAGTAAGAGGCGACTAAGGGAAAAATACTGGAAGGTGGGCAGCAGCGCCTTCTTATGAACTGCCAACTTACACTGCGATCATCAAGACGCCTGCCAAGCGTGGGGATTATAGCAAATACCCCCTTTATAGGGGAGGCTGTGTTCAGCAGTGGACGATCCGGCTGTTACAGTACAGTAGGTATATCACAGTTATTTGCTTGACATCTTTTTTACTTCATGTTTTTTTTTTGTAATTGCGTAATGTGGTATCATTTATATATATATATATAATTCATGTTACAACATTATTACAACATGACATTAACTTCTAGTAAGTAGTATTTTATGTTAGCAATGTCATATTGTGTTTGATTTTATATTATATTCGGTGAATATTCGGTGAATATGTGTAGTTATAGTACGAGTAGGTACTTATGATTACACATACTTACTCAAAGATGAAAATATATTATATTCACTTACTATCACAGAATAATACGTCAAGCAATATAATCATTTTACATTTTTAAATATCTCAACACGGTAACATAGTCTTGGTTTCTATGTTCTTTTCTTAGAACGCGTACCTACCAACTATATTCGTATAACAAAACATAGGTACCTAGATCTTTGACGAAGTTGAATGTACGATCGACAAGAAGCCTTGCAAGAACTTCCTGCTCCAGTATAAAAACCATTGTAAATATTTTGAGAGGCTTCATTCTCGACACTGGGGACCGAACGTCTCCCACATAACGTTACTTCATTCAGACATATCAATCACTTATTACGCCGCAAGGTCATCGACCCGCCCCCGCCACCAAATTAAGACCTTCGCACGTGATGAAGGCAACTTTTTATATAATACTGAGCCAAAATTAAAATAAAACCTTTAATGTGTAGCTATTAAAGCTAAACCTGATACTTAAACTAGTACCGAATCAGTCTGAATGTTCAAATAGGGACGATTTCTATTGGTCGCTTTCGTGTAATATTTTATAAGTACCAGGATCTACATAGACCTATATAACCTACGAGTATATTCAAAGTTTATCCATGACTATTTATGAGTTTATTGAAATTAATCTTAACGAAGGTGGTGATAAAATTTAAAAAGGATTCAATAAGAATTTATTATTTTCTTAATTTAAATAATAATTTAGAATATGAGGACAACGAAAGGACGATATTAATTCGAGAGTAGCAAATTCTACCAAAATATTTTCACCCTCAAATTACATTCCATTCCGCGAAATCGATTCTAAGTCTAATAAATAACTAGAAGCGTAACAATATGATTCAATCGTTATAGATTTAACTACAAAATCGTGAAGCGAGTGAAATCATGCGCGTTACGATGCTGTGTCGAAACGTAACATCGTAAATGCTCTATTCACATAAAGCTGAGTGTTCTAAGTAAGAGTTATATTGCTATTAAAATGTCAATGTGAGATATATTCACAGTTTATCTATGTTTCCAAATCTACGAAGTTTTTACTTGCTAAGAAGTTTTAAGAACCTAAATCTACATATACATAATTTCATGCCGGTTACCCCTTGGAGTGAGCAGAATACACAGATTTCACTGATCTGAGCATAGGTATGACTATTGCATCCTTCACTCAAATTTGGAGGTAAGTTGCATTATCCACTTAGCTCACCCTCTCACCTAAGGTAAGTGATCACCGTGGCCCACGAACATCCGCAACACCAGAAGTCTCGAGGATGCGTTGGCAGCCTTTGTGAAGGGAACATGTTCTCTTCTTCTCCCTAGGCTCCTAAGTCGTCAGAAATACTTCAAATGGCAGCTGGTTCTACACTGTAGCCGTGCGCGGCAGAAAATGCCATAGAAGGGTTGTGTACTTCCAGACATCAACATGAAATTGATTAAACATCTTGCTTTGTCGGGGCGGCTCATGGCAAAGTTCAGCCACAGGTATTAAATTGAACAGTTCCTCAGAACTCATTATTCCACTTATTCTACGTGGATCAAATGACCAATATTTTGGGTGTAGAAATAATAATTAATTTTATTACATTTAAAGCACCCACAATGAGATTTTAACGATGATAGCAATGTGCAGGATATTCCTATGGTACTCATAGGTAATATAAATTTGATTTTATAGGTCCTCCAATGAAGAACATATCAGATTACTTTTATTTCCGAATCACCAAAGTATCAAAATTAATGTCGCAAGTAATGGAGATGATATAGAAAATACTTTTGTCTATACTCTTACTGAATTATTGCATACATTATTTTGACAATGTCTATAACACTAATAGTAGCTTGCCTACTCCCTTATCGAATAAATATAAATAGCACGTAGGTACCATAGTACCAGCTTTTTCGGATATTCAATTCTTTATATTATTGATTTGGCATTCCATTACCTAGTAGAACGATTATGTAAAATAATGTATTGAAAGAACATAATTTCGAAGAATTCCGTATTCTAATTCTTAATTAGATACGACATTGACGGGGTAGCAAACGATTTCAATAATCTGGTTAAATGAAGACGAGCAGCAAATTCCACTTTCGTTGGGACAAGTGAACTGGAAACCAACCGGAGTTGGTTGGCATGTAATAGTGGAATTCACACAGTTTGTTGTGGTCTTGAATATTTATCTACCAGGGTGCGCATCGGAGTATGACGCAGCGTGGGACAGAAACTGAGAGTGAACTGGTATTCAATAGGTGAGTTGGGCAATAGCATCTTCGCATCGAAATAGTAATGTTTTATTTAATTTAATACGTGGCCTTATTGCGAGGACAATAATTAAAATAACACTTTAATTTGCTGATATTGGAAACATGAATGGCAACGTGGCGAAGCGCGGAGGCGGCGGAACGCGGCAAGGTGAAACCACCAAAAGGCTTTAAAAAAAATATGCCTCAGGATTATGAAGTTCACGGTATGAAAGACAGCGTCATGAAGGAAGGAATGTAGAGTCCGAGAGTAAATTGAGATTTAAATTCTTCAGGGATTTAAATCCCTCGCTTCGCTAGGACGTCATAGTGCTGGGACAGCTTTATTTAAGAGTGGAGTTACGTTTTTCACCTGCTACGAAAAAATAAAAAGCAAATTGACAAAGTATTTATTTGAGTTAACTTATTTGTAAATTATAAGTGGTTGCATTATTAAATGTTAATATTTTATACCTTAGCGGTAAGGGAATGATAAAATTTACTGAATGACCTTCCTATTTATTTTTAAATTTAAGTCCACTAATTTATAATATTCACCGTATGTTGAAAAAGTAGATGATGATTCAGCAGACGGATGAAAATTACCACTAGCTACTTATTTGACTGCGCAATTGGGTGGAGCTGGTATAGGTACTCGTACTTCACCGCGGGTAAATGGTACGAAGCGTTTTAGTGAATATGTGTTTTAGTCGCTAGTCTATGCCCGGATACACTACCTATGAAGCACGAAAAGAGTTGAAAAGATTATTTTTCTTTTTAGACAAAAATGAAAGTTGGATTCCGTTATCACTAGGATGGTAAAATTATAAAAAATACTTAACTCCCAAACAATATTAACTATGTTTAATTTATATGTTTACTAATATACGAGTATATTTACTCAAATAAAAATTCTATTTTTTTATAATATAATATTTATCTGTCGTTTTATATGTAGGTAGACATAATGGAGGTTATAGTACCTATACTTACTGTACTAAAATTGGAGTGTCGCGATTCCCTTATCGGGCACCAGAACTGGGCCACATACCACTGATGATAGCGTCGAGGAATCAATAAATAACAGCAAATAAACGGATAAAATACTTAACTTGACAATTTAACACCTGCTGGTTAACTTTACGGCTAGAGAAATACTAACAATGAGTTGAGATAAGATAAAAAGCCCTTTTTCTTAGGTAAGGAGTAGAGCTAACAAGAACTCAACGGTGACGGCGCTGCTGGCGGCTTAAACAATAATTATTCAACTAATTAACGAGTGTGACTCCGAAATTTCACTTATGAATCAAACATCATTTTATTTGGGATTCAATTGACGAATCCCTCCATTTCGAAGGCTCCGTAATAATCAAAAATAGTAGATATGGAATAGAATTTACCTTTGAAAAGATCATAGATATAATAGTTCGAATTTAACATTACAACATATTAACCGGCCTTGATTTTAAATATATCATATTATAAAAACTTACGCTCATATTTATATCTAATATATGAAAAACACGGGTGTTTGAGCGTGAACTTACTATGAGTCGATATCGCTATCGACAATGTTTCGGCTTCTACCGGAAGCCTTCCTCAGGATTTTGAGTGTGGTAGGTCCGCCGCGGTCGGACTACTACTATGCTAAGAGATACAAAATGTGGCATTGCTGATTTTAAATTAATTACCAGCGGTATGCCTTTATTAACAATATACTACGAACTATATACAATACTACAGCTACTACAATAAAAGCATTTAGGCAACCCATAAGTCATTGCAGACTCACAGGCAGTCCAAATGCTCCAGACCACTACCAGTTGGCAGCGTGCCCAGTATGCTGGCGGCATTGCCCCGTTGAATTGCAATGCATATTCGTTGACCCAAATAGGCGCCAGCATTTTGATCACGCGTCGCATCGACCAAGCGCTCTGATAAGGTTCGGAAAATACGATGACAATTCCATAATTTGGAGCATATAAACCTCTATCTCTATAATAAATAATGGAAGGACGATTTCTACAGGTTGGTTAGTAAAGGCACGGTAACTGGGCTATGGCGACACTGCTGCGTATAGTGCGTAGCTCGTGAGTTCATGACTGACTATGGGCCAGGACAAACAATGGCTGTACCACCTACAAACTGTTTCACATTGTTAGCACGGGTACCTGCACCCTTTGTTCCACTATGTTATTGTTAATAGAACTAACTGCAATGGAACAGTTACATTCGCAGACATTGATATTATCCACGGGATGTCCACTCGCAAATTGGCTATATTTATTTGTCAAATATAATGTTTACTATGGCACAGGCTGGTCTAGCTTTCAATTACAATTTCATTATGTGTATAGATTGACAGGAGTAGTTTGGCTGGTAAATTGAAAAACTATACCTATTCGTTACAGAGGTAGAGAGAGACTATGTTATTTTACGGTGACGATAGGCTTCTCTTTAATGAAGAGCCATTTCAAAACGCTTATGTTGTGTATGTGTCAAGTCTCTTAGTCACAACATAGAGGAAGGAAATTTCGTTTTACGTTACAGTTTAGTAGGTTACTACTTATATATATATATAGGAGAACTCGGCAATGGAAAAACTAAAAGAATCTCAGAATTCTCAGATGACAAACAGATTAATGTGTGGCTATGTTTAGGAACGACTTTGAATACCAATCTTATTGTTGGCAGTGAGCCCAGCATGCTGGCAGCATTGCAAAGCTTATTCGGTGAGCCAAATAACCCTCGGAGCCTTTTGAGCCTGGCTTACTTTGAGTCAATGGCTTCCTCCGCTTGAGATCCACAGTCGTGCATGGGTTATTGCGTCTGTATTAAACAGTTTTACTAATCCTTTTCAACTTATATAGTGAATAACCAGCTAGGTACTAAGACAAACCTACAGCGTTAGTTGCTCTGCCCACGCCAATCTGATACGATTACCTAGAGAACAACAATCACCACTAATATTTCTTGCCACGCCTTCAAGGCTCAGTAAGCCGTGGATTATTGGCATATAATACAAATGTTTCACCATCTATTTAGCTACTATAACAGAGCAATCCTGCACTTGCATTCATGTAAAACAATTACATTAATATATTTGAATTACGAACAAACTTAATAAACTACAATGAAATGCTATTTAAAACATGCTTAATGGTGTTTAATATTAGTGCTCTATATAACGAACTTCCCAGAGAAAGCCCTTATTATAAATCAAGGCAGGCCGCTGCTGCTTATGGCAGGTAGCATTCCATCGCCCCTCTCCCCACCCCGCGACAACCCCGGATGGAACTACGTAGATAAAAACGGTTATTTCAAACGAAATACACTCTCAATCTCCATAATAAAGCTCGAGTGTCCATTGTTAGAGCTTTGGAAGTTCCGAGAGCTTAATATCCGGCTGTAAATCATTTCTAGGAATTACTGCGTAGGCTGTAGAATTGGACATGTAGTCTAGTGACATTAAATTCTTACTTGAGTGGAAACAAAAGACATAAACTTTTATTAGCCCTTGTTACCTGTGCGTAGACAAATTACTATAAAATAACCAGCAAAAACTTAGACAAAGAAAGAATACAAACTTTTTGGATCCTTCAAATTGGTAAATATGGAAGATCAAGAGTAGGTAAGCCTAGATTTCGGCTAATATGTTTGTGGTCCCAATGTAAGTACTACCTACGGGTATCGAAATTACAGCCTCAGGATTCTAAAGCAATGACCCTTTACAGCAGTCGATCTATATGCCGTCATATATCTGCATATATATATTATCATATATATATATATATGCAGAGGTACTTATAAAATTATGCAACAGCTTAGATTACAGAAAAGAACAAAAGCCAATTATTTTACCACTTTCATTTGTTTTATTATACTGGTAACTTTATAATCAATTTAATTTTACAAAACGTACGTCGTCCTTCCGGTCGCTCGCTTTGTCATCTATCCAAACGGCAGCCCAATAGTCGTGGAGCTCGTGGAAGTCATTGTTATTTGGTATTGTTAGTCAGTAGATATTCGTAAAAGGATAACATAAAGTGTAATCTACTTCGTTAGATTAATACCAATTGACTCTGTTTTTTACAAAAATGTTTGTACATTCTTTTATATTTCACAGTTTTTAGGGTTCCGTACGCAAAGGGTAAAAACGAAACCCTATTACTGAGACTTCGCTGTCCGTCCGTCCGTCTGTCAACAGGCTGTATCTCAAGATCGGTGATAGATAGATAGTTGTTTATGTATTTCTATTGCCGCTATAACAACAAATACTAAAAATCAAATAAAATAAATATTTAAGGAGGGCTCCTATACATCAAACTTGATTTTTTTACTGTTTCTTGCTCGATACTAATAACGGTGACAGATAGACCCTTTAACTATTCACAGAATATTTAGTTTTATATTCTCTTTAAATATAATTAATTAAAATAAAATAATATAAATAATTAAGGAGGCTCCCATACAATAAAAGAGGTTTTTGCCGCCGTTTATTTGTAATAGTACGGAACCCTTCGTGGGCGAGTCCCGCTCGCACTTGGCTGGTTTTTTTATTTGACAGATAGTCAAATTACAATTTTAATAAGTGTAAAGGTAAGAAATTTGTTAAATTTTCATTAATACTTAGGTATGTATGTAGCTAATGTAGCGTACACTCAACGCCATACAATAAAGTGCCAACGTGTATACGTGTAACGTCAAAGAAATAAATAGCTACCACTTAACTTGGTAGTACATTCAAGTGATTTACTTGTACCTATTTAATTTTCAAGTATTCGAAATTGCTTTACAATTGAGCAATGTTTAACCACCAAAAAAAATAATAAATATAAATAGGTGGGTATACCTCCTACTAAAATAAAATGTATACTATGCAAAAAAATGTAGGTAAAGCTAATCCTAGTAACGTTTGGCCTTGAGAAAAACGTTATTGTCTATAAATCTTGTTTCCCTGTAATACAGCAGTGCCAGTGGTTAGGTAACTAACTACTTAACATGTTCTCGTTGTTTGAAAATCTCATTGTCTCAGTTTGGATATTTTTGATTAAGATTAAAATCATTTTACCACGGTGTTGTTATGTCTGATAAGTATCGTTATGCCGGTAACCATGTTGGTACTAGATACAAAATCATGTTTTTTTGCCACATGAAAAAAAATATTATAACCTTTGTTTATGTTGTGCATCTGCTAATGTATTCAATGTCAAAATCATTTATTCAGTTTAGGCGTCTACGACGCTCTTATAAAGTTCAATTACAAATTTTAATATTGAAATATACTACATTGTACTGCCACATTCAGCAAACAAAAAATATAGAGCCACTGTGAGAAGAACGGGCAAGAAACTCGGAGCCATTCTTTTAAACTTTTTTTAACAATGTGTTAAGTATATACTATAATGTAAAATTATTACAATAAGTACTTAATTTACATTACGTAGGTGACAGGCGCTAGCTTGGCAGAGGCGAACCAGTCCAAGCATTTTTGTGTATTCACAAACTGTGTAGTAAGATTTCTTTAACAAAATATTCTTCACGTGCAACTTGAATTTTCTGTGAGCGTTGTTATATGTTTAGGTAATTTATTATAAAACCGCACACAATTGCCTAAGAAGGGGCCTTTTTTGTCTTTGTTAATCGAAAACCTGGCACCGCTATTTTATCTTTATTCCTAGAGATATAATCGTGATTGTCACTGTTTGATTTAAATTTGCTCAAATTTTTACGAACATACATAATATTTTCAAATATATATACAGACTTGGTAAAGTTAAAATATCAATTTCTTTAAAAAGATCTCTCAGGGATTCCCTAGGATCCATTTCATATATGGCTCGAATTGCACGCTTTTGTAAGATAAAGATTGTGTCTGTCTCAGCTGCAGCTCCCCACAGCAATACACCATATGACATAATACTGTGGAAGTACGCGAAATAAACGAGCCTAGCAGTAGCTACGTCTGTTAGCTGTCTTATTTTACGAACTGCATATGCAGCGAACTAAATCTTCCGGATAGATCATGTATATGTAACATTTTAGTAACATTTCAATACATAATCCATTTTGATTCCCAGGAAGTCTGTCGTCAAAAGAGAGTTTATCTAGGCCAAGCTTAATGGTTGGTTCAACATAAGTAACATTTGGTAAAGAAAACTTTAAACGTTTGGTCTTTTTTTAATTTAAGAGAAGATTAGTAGCCGCGAACCACTTAGAGATCATAGATAACACATTATTTACATGAATAAGTTCACTATCTCTCCTATCTACATTAAAAATCAGGGAGGTATCATCTGCGAATAAAACTATATAGCAGAAATTTTTAACCATGCAAGGCAGATCATTTATATATGCTAGAAACAAAAAAGGTCCTAAAATTGAACCTTACGGTACTCCTATTCTTACTAAAGACTCGGAAGAAGTATTGCCATTTATTCTAACTCCTGTAGCCTGTCTGACAGATATGACTTTATAAGATCTAGAGCTTTTCCACGAATACCATAACGTGAAAGTTTTCGAATCAGAGTGCGGTGCTCTGCACATTCAAATGCCTTAGAAAGGTCATAGAATACGGCTTCCTGTGAACTCTCCCAGGCTTTAAGTATATGTGACATCAATTGAGCACCTGCATCTGTTGTGGATCTGCTCTTTGTGAAACCAAACTGATTCTCATTGTAGCAACGAAACACCTGCATTTGTAGAACTAGGTATCTCATAACGACGACTTCATCCGTTCCGAATTAGGCTATTCCCCTCACTTAATGCCGAATGTACATTACATAAGTAGGTAAAATCCACAAATCCTCGCCAGGGTCCCTACCCGGTTTATGCCAAAAATGTTAAGCGAGGCTATTGAAATCAAAAGGTACCCGGATTTCAGTAGAGATGATGAGTATGAACCCCATGGCCGACACAAATTTGCGGAACCAAGCGCTCACAAGAGACCATATATGCAACATTGACGCTGGTATAAAAGCCAGCGGATGATATCGTTAAGGCTAGCGTAGCGGGAAATTCTGGCAGTGATCATAACAGTCAACACAACACTTTGCATCCAAGCGTAAGCTAATAGCGAGACGAAAAAGATGGATCTATAAGGCAATCAGTAATTAAAGAAAGGATTGACCTGTAACCGAAGACCATATTCCCACACAGGAACAGCGAGTAAACGAGCACGATCTGCACCGCTAGGTTGTAAGATATTTCATATACGACCTGAATATGTATCTGTATGCCTATATACACATTCAGGTCGTATATGAAATATTATTTTATTGTGTGTCTCTGAGAAGACAAAAACTTGGGGAATTTTGAATTTTGACAAGCCAAAATCCCTTGTGTTTTTGCACTAAACACTTCGAAAGATAGTTCGCGAATTTCTTTTACTAACTTGCAGATACTATGTTGGGAAGACAAATAGCTGTTAATGCCAAACCAGAAATTTTACATACCTTTATGCACATCTTTGGTCTCTCTACCAATCTCCCTATCTACGAATAAATATATTAATACTTGGGACTTCTGACTCGGTTCAAAAACGAGCTGTGAGAATCGTCGACTACCCAATACTCACAAACGGTATAGAACCTTTCAATCCGAAAGACACCTTGCCTCCTTATGTGTCTTCTGCCGTTTTTGCAATGGGGGTCTGCTCTCAGATACTGTTCGACATGACATGATACCCTCAGCCTCAATTTCCACCGCACTGTTCACCGTCATCAGAGGCTGCGGTAACCACTTATCATCAGGCGGCGCGATTGCTTTTTAGCCATCTATGTAGTATAAAAAGTCCTAGCTTAATTTTGGTGGTTTGGTACTAATTCAAACTCACCACACGAGTCACAAAAAGTTTGGCATAATTAAGGTTTTCTTGAAAAACCAGCGCTATCACTAGCGTCACAAGAATTTATTCAAGCTCTGAGTCAAGTTGTTCATGATGGTTGGAAGTCTCACCAAACATTTCAATGTTTTCTACTATACCAGTAAATAGTGCCTTGATCGTGTCCAAGGCACACAAATAGTGCCACAAAATTTTATGGGGGCATTTAGGTTGCTCACTGAGGCTTCCAGCTAGACGTCTAGTAAAAAACCTCACCAAAACGCCTGCATTGATGACTATGATTTCCAGTATTTTACATGTATATCTACCTAATAAATAATAATTGTGTAACCAATCTTGTTGACCACAAATTAGTTAAACATTTGTAGTGAGTTAGACATGGGACTAGGTATAAAAGGTGTATATGGTAAGCTTAAGAATTTGAATGTCAATTAGCATCATTGTTTAATGTTCCGTAATGATCAGCTACGGGTTTGGATAATACACTGAAGCAATATTTTGTAGGTATGTAACTACATATTTTTGTTTATTACTCACACCATTATATACCTTGCATTCCCATTGTTACCCATTACGAGATTTGAGATTTTAAGGAAAAACTACATTCCAATGTTATTCGAGCTCGGTTCGGGTGCGGTATCATTTTAACATATTAACATAACATGTATATCGAATATACATTGTTAAAAGAACCATTAGGTACCTTAAGTTTTTTCCAAAGTATGTGTTTCTTCGAGTGTAATTGTTAATGGTGCATTTTTAAGTGCATGGTGGAAGGGCATTTTGCGAATGCCCGCCTGGCTAGCTACCAGCCTTAAGTAGAAAATCTGTCGCCAATCACCCAAAGCGTGTGTTCCGGACAGCTCCTTGAGAGCCAGTAATTCTAGGTTAAGCCTGTTAACACCTTCGACCACATCATCACTTACCATCAGGTGAGATTGTCGTCAAAGGCTAAACGTTAAGCAATAAAAAAAAGAGGTGTTCATGGTGTTCTCGAGTAAAAAAGTATTATTACATAAAAACTTTTCTTATTTTTTTTTACTTTTAGAATGTGTTGCATTTGGAACACGTTTATTATTTTAAAAACTTACTCCGATTTTGCGCCATTCCACATATTTTTTCGTGTTCATTATCAAATTACAATATGGAATGGGGTGTTAAATAAAATAGGATTGCAGTGATCACCGTGCACAAAATTGATATGGAGCCGGTCAAAGTGTATCAAGAGACAGTCTTGGATCGTGTGCTGAAATCTCTCAGCAATACACCTTTTAAAAATGTACCCTGAACTTTCCAGACGGGGCTCTGCACCTTTCTGGACTCTATCCAGAAAAGTGAAGACTGGCCCTCATCTAGCCCAGACCTCAATCCTTAATACTACAAATTATGATGAGATGTAGATGAGATGGCTTTATCTAAACGACACGGCAACATTGAGTCTCTAAACAAAAGTGGCGAAATTTCCCAATCAAACAGTGCGTAAATCAATGGATTCGTGGCACAGAATCGGCTAGACAGATTAAAGAATTTTTATAAAAGCCAAAGGGGGCCATTTCGAATAGACAATTGTTTTTACTTTTTGCTGATAGTCAATTTTATCTGTAAGTTAACTTATACATCACTATTACTTTCTTTACAACTGATTTGACTGGTTTATGTCGAGGATTAGTATGATTGGCTCGTAAAGATAGCTACCAAAGTACATCATTTGTAGTTTGGCGACAGAAAAATGCGCAAGAATTAGACTGAATGCATGCCTTTGTACGATTGAAAATTTTCCACACGGATTTGTTAAGAATATGATTGGTTACATTTTAGCGAAAGTTAGATGTGAAAATACATTGTCGTTGTGGAGGCGTACTAAAAAAATCTGCAAAAACAGCTGCACTTAAGTATTATGTACGTATTAATCAAGCAGATATAAAAAAAACCTGCAGGACAGACTTTGTTGCATCGAGAAAATAACCCTAAGAGATAAGATTTGGTTTGTTCGAGATGAATTGATGCCAAACTCTGTTTAACCTAAACGCGCTCTAATTGGCTAAGCCACCTCCATGCGGTAAACACCCGAGTCCCATAGTGATGGGACGTGATTTTTATGCAAATATAATCGATATCAATACATCGTACAAGATATATAAGCTGATCGTATAATATATTCCTTCGTGACGCCCTATTTAGATAAAAGTGATATTTGTCCCACTTGCGTTGGCAATAATACCCAGCAGATACCTCGCGCGGTATTTTGTATGAGTATAGCTGTTTTGTTATAATAAAATATAGAATAATGAACTAAAGACTTAAATTTTGCCTCTCATATATTTGTAATTTAGTTATTAATATATCTCCCTAATAAATTACTATTGGAGTATATTTCTTATAAATGAAGTCCAAATTTTCGACTCGTTATAGTAAAGTTCCGGTGGCAAAGTAGATTAGGCATACAGCGCGAAATGACGAGGAGCAACGTAGTGACGTCACCGGGACCACACGTATGACCCAACCCTCAACCCCCAACGTTATCGCGTACCATTTGGCTGTGTGGTTGAGTCTCCGCTAGTCGTTGAGACTCCCACACGCCCCCCCCCGTACGTGCTAACGCTTTTTACCACCCTCCGGTAACTAGCGAATGTTGCAACCGCGTTCGCGTAGCTCTGCATAGCTAGAAACCGTGCAGACACTGTCAATAATTTTATGAGAAAATTACGACGCAGTGCCGCCCAGACACATCCCGCATATCAATCATCCTGCTTTCTACGCGCTGGTAACCTTCAGCGGTCGCCTTACCGAGCTATCCCGAACGGGGTTTCCCTCGGTAGGGGACGCACCGCTAGCGGAAGCCGCGCGTAGCTGCAGACAAGAGCGACGTGTCACCATTTTAGTGATCACCACCACCAACCCGTGACCACTATCACCATACTACCCGGTACCACCATTACCGTCTACTATGGCGGACCCCCCGCCCCGTAAAGACCCGGACCCCGACCCGGAAACAGTTAAGGAAGGCATAGTATGCCGCTATCTCCTTGACCCCAGTAAGTCCGTCATAATGCCGGCAGCCGCGCTAGGACTGCGCAAGGCTCCGCGGCAGAAGCGGAAGGACAAGCCCAGAACGGCGGAAGGACTCGTCACTGGGGAGGCTGAGCCCTCCACCAGCGGCGAAACTGCACCAGCCGCACTAGGAGCAGCGTCAGCATCTCAAACGGGATCACCCCGAAGACGCATAGAACATACCGACATCACACCCTCAAGGACTATACCCGACCAAGGACTCGCGGCGAGCGGGTCTGAGTATCCACTACGCAGCGAAACCGCAGGGGAGCCCTCCACCAGAAGGTGCAAGATTAGACGGCCACCCATCTCCTCGGACTCCGATACAGAGGTAGGCGGAGACGAGAAAAGACCAAAAATAAAAAAATCCATCACTCCGAAAAAAGTAGGTCAACGGTCACCCATCCAAAAAATGGACCGACCAAAACGACCCTCCGGTCAGTCGACTTTTATGACTTCACCGAATGCTTCACGCGACTCCTCATCTGGTGGAGGGCCGGCCAACATCACCGCCGACAGCTCTTCATCAGAATCATCATCACCACCATCATCATCTGACGAAGAAAGTCGAAAATTCAGAGACACCCACTCTACATCATACGCCGGCATAGAACCCGTCCCACTAAATGCTGCACCGATGCCATCACCACCATCACCTGAGCAAGCGGTGATGTCATATGTGGAAGCAGTAGCATCACCAGCCCGAAACGAAGCTGGCTCACCTAGGGCAGGACCCTCCCACCAACCGACCCGCCCATCACCCCAAGCACATTCACAACCACAAACCACCGAACCACCGGTGCTCCAAGGCTACCCACCGATCATCATCGAGTCCCTGAGCAACTGGATACCCGTTTTTGCCAGAATTAAGGCAAAACTAGGACATGCACTCAACGTAAAGCCTAGAGGTAAAGGGTTCCGTTTTGCGGCAAGGACGGCAGACGAATTCCGCACCGTCCAAAGAATACTTACCGAAGAAGCAGAAAAAGACAAATCAGTCTCGTGGCATTGCTACGCTGTTGACGAGGAGTTACCACTCAAAGTGGCCATTAAAGGCCTAACCTACTTCATCCCTCCAGATGAAATCAAAAAAGATTTGGAGGAGAAAGGATTCCCCGCTAGGTATGTCAGGGAGATACCCCCAAGAAGAGGAGGAAACAGCCCAGTATACTTTGTGTCACTAGATCGTATCTGTGACACCGAGAAAGCTCGTCTCTACGCCACCACGGAAATTCTGAACATCCCAGAAGTCATCATCGAAGGCTGGGCACCGAAAGGTGGTACGGTGCCACAATGCCACCGATGCCAGCAATTTGGCCACGCTTCAGGAGGCTGCCACAAGCAGCAGCGCTGTGTCAAGTGCGCAGGTGAACACAGCGCCAAAGAATGCACCAAACCCAAGGGCCACAAACCCACCTGCGCAAATTGCAATGGACCTCACATCGCCTGCAGCCGAAAATGCCCCCACTACTTGAGGGAGGCAAGAAGAAGGGGAGTCAAAGTTCCCCCCCCACTCAACAGACAGCCGCCTAGACAAGCGCAATTCGACGACCCACCAGCCATAAGAAGGCCATCTCAACCAGAATGGCAAACATCAGCACCCCTCCCACGGGAGCCAGCACCTCATCCACCCAGGACAGGTGACCTGAACGCCTGGCCTACAATACCAGTAATGCGATATACAGGCATTATACACCCACCGGAAGCCAACCCCCCCACTGCAAGAGGAGCTCCACTCCCTAGCAAACGTAAAAAGAAAGGAGGGAGAAGGACAAAGTCCTCCAAGCGAAGGGCAGCTACAACAGAAACACCCGCGCCTACAGCAGCGTCAACCCCTATACCCACTCCAAGGGGTACTGACACCGAAGCAGCAGCCACCGATAACGAGCGCCCTATTGCCCAGACATTTGTACCTATTCAAGTACAACGGCAGCTGACACGGAAGACCACCACTACCGGACCAGCTGAACCTAAGACTAGGCATCAGCGCACCACACAGGCTGATGATAAGCGCACACCCCACTCTAATGACCCAAGACAAGGAGAAGCGCCAACAATTCATCAAGAGAACCAACCAAATCGGCCTCATCCCCCTCAGCAGGGAGAAACCATAACGAGGAACAGACCGACATTACATCACGAGGCACCAAGACCCGAATGGGCTAGACCACAGCCACAGCCAGTGTGGATGGCAAGAGAAACATGGGGACCACCCCCTCAACCAACACCAAGATACGCCGTAAGAGGCCCCCCCCATTCCAGGGTCCCATGCAATACCACCCACATAGAGGGGAATTCATTCACCAAACTCCAGCAAGTAGCGGCGGGAACCCCCTGATGGCTATCATAGGGATCCTGACGGAACTACTTGTATCCTTAGCCTCAGGGGGTAATATCCAGGAGGTAGCTAAGAGAGGTCTACTCATATTATCCCAATTGCAGTATGGATAGAAAACTAAGAATACTGTATTGGAATCCCGGAGGAGTCCGGGAGAAGAAAGCAGCAATATCACTCCTCGCCCAAACACAAAAGGCTCACCTCATCCTGTTGGGCGAGACCAAATTGAAGCCTTCCATCAAATTTAGAGTCGCAAACTACCACACACATCGCCAAGACTGCGTCACGGCCCGAGATACTGCGTATAGAGGAACAGCAGTACTCGTGCGCCGTGATATCATTCATGATATCTTACCACCACCCCAGCTTACAGAACTAATAGCCAATGGAGTAGTAGTCAAGACCAGTCAAGGGGAACTGAGAATCTACTCCGGCTACCGACCTCCATCCTCAGCACTGATTCCCCACGACTTTACAACTATATTGGACGAGCAATCACCCACAATACTAGCAGGCGACTTCAACGCCAAGCATACGTCGTGGGGGTCAAGAGTTATCACACCCCCAGGAAGGTCACTCTACCAGACCGCAGAGACGGCCAATTTCGAAGTCATAGGACCGGATGAGCCCACCCACGTGCCAGCGAATACCAACCACCGGGCTGATGTGCTGGATGTGGTTGCCTACCAAGGCCTAACGGGCAGCATCAGTGTGGAAGTGCTGTACGACCTAGACGAGCAGCACTTCCCAATACTGATCACAGTGGGTCTCTCCTTATACTCACTGACAAGACAGCCTGTCCAAAGGATTAACTGGCAGGCATACGCAGCCGAGATGGAAGATATGAGCATAGGACCCATAACCAACGCCGAAGAAGTTGACAAGGCCGTTGACTCAATAACTAAAAAGATGCAAGAGGCCAAAGAAAACAACTCGAAAGAAGCTCAACCTCCTACAAGACGATTTGAACTCCCTATCAGGATTCAACAAGCGCTCTCCAACAAGAGGACACTCAAAAAACAATGGGTAGCCACAAGATGCCCAGTACTCAAAAGACGCCTTAATGCCATCTCAACCCGAATATCCCAAGAGGTAGAAGCTTGGAGAGGGGAGGAATGGAATAAGGAAATTGATCAAGCAGGCGAACAGATGGGGAACCTACACAGACTGAACCGGAGGCTGACCAAGGCAGCACCCCCAATACAACCACTTCTGGAGAACGGAATAAGAAAATACGGAGCCAAAGACAGAGCTCGTATACTTGCGCAGCACCTGGAGAACCAATTTAAACTGCACCCGGTGAGGCAGGAAGCCAGCCTAACGGCTAGAGCGCACCACACAATGGTTGACTCCTGGGCCAGTTCACACAGAGCAGCACCGACACCACCGCTAGAGGGAAGCGCCTATATATCCCCTACTGAGACCTGGAAGGCCATTAGGCGCTTACCCCGAAGAAAAGCCGCTGGCCACGATGGGCTGCCTATAGCGGCGATCCACCAACTGCCACGTAAAGGCATTGTAGCTTTAACCCGGCTGTACAACGGAATCCTCCGCACTGGCCACTTCCCAGAGCCCTGGAAGAAGGCCAAGGTTATAATGATTCCGAAGCCGGGTAAGGACAGACGTCAACCATCTGCATACCGCCCCATATCGCTCTTACCCCACCTGGCGAAGCTGTTCGAGAGGTTGCTGCTGCACAGGCTGAGACCGCTCATAATCCCAAGAGCGGAACAGTTTGGATTCAGGCGGCAGCACTCAACGACTCTCCAACTGACAAGAGTCATCCATCAGATGTCAGACAACCTCAACAACAAGAAACATACCGTGGCCGTCTTCCTGGATGTAGAGAAGGCCTTCGATAGAGTGTGGCACGAGGGTCTTCTCTACAAGCTGGCTAAACTAGACCTACCCGAACAATACCTGACAATAATCGACAACTTCCTGAAAGGCAGAAGTTTCTATGTCACTGTTGACCAGGAACAATCAGATCCGAGAAGTATCCAAGCGGGAGTCCCCCAGGGCAGCTGCCTCTCTCCACTACTGTATGCAAGTTATACAGACGACATACCAACCTTGGAGAAGAGGCCCTGGGACCACGAACCAAGAATCACACTGGCCTTATTCGCAGACGATAGTGCCTTCTTAACTGCATCCCACAAACCATCGTTTGCAATAAAGGTCATGCAGAAGCAGTTGAACCTTATGCCGGAGTGGCTTGACACGTGGAGAATGGCAGTCAATGTGGGCAAGACCGCCGCCATACTTGTCAGCCGCAAAAGCATCCCACGAGAGACACTATTTATGTATGGCAAATCAATGGAGTGGCAAACCCACACCAAGTACCTTGGCGTCAAAATCGATAGGAAGTTGACTATGGCAGCCCAGGTTAATCATGCGATTAACAGCGCGAGGACAGCGAGAGCCCAGTTAAGACCGGTCCTGAACTCCAAGCTGCCTCTGAAAACCAAGCTGGGGATCTACAAAACGTACATAAGGTCCAGACTGACGTACGCATCCCCAGCTTGGTACATTCTGTGCTCCAAATCAAACAAAAAGAGAATTCAGGCCCAACAAAATCTAGCACTCCGCATAGCCACAGGTGCCGGAAGATATGTGCGAAACACAACAATATCCAAGGACACAGCAATGGAAACAGTAGAACAGTTCGTTGTCCGCCTAGCCAAGAGGATGTATGACGCGGCGGACAACGGACCACATGAACATCTGAGGGGCATAGCGCCCCTTCATGCCAGGCCACCAGATACCAAGCCAAAATGGCGTCCACTCCCCCGGGAGTTGACAGCAAACCAGGCAACGGAAGAAGAATAAACAAAGACATCAACAACACCAACAACAAATCCACAAATCAAAGCACGACAAGTGTGCACTACAGACTTTGCGCAGAGCGGCACAACTGAGTAGCCTGCGCAAAGGAAGATACCTTGAGGCCGTTGCCTCATGAGATGAAGCAGGGGAAATGGGCAAGAGCCCGAACCCCAACCGACTCCCCAATAAAGGGAGAGTTGAAGACGAAATAGCTAGCTAGCGAAATGACGTGGGTTCGATTCCCGTCCGACACAAAACCTTTTGTACTCTAATAATGATATATACGCGGTAGGCTACTTCTAAGTCAGTTTTGCAGTTAAAATAGGGTTTTATGTTATGACACCGTATCTGTCGCGGCCAGCCATTTTTTATATATTTAATAACGGTCTGTAATGTTGCATCGGCTGCCGAAACTTGTTTTATTGTTTCGAAGGAAACCGGTAATTGGGTCTCATCAATGAAATTTTAAATAAGTCGTCCTGTCATCTAAATCTATTTCCTGCGAAACATTACTAATAGGTGCCCTTGAAAAAAAATCGGCTACCGCATTATTTACACTGGAAGTAAATGTGATTACATAATTATATGCAGACAAATAAATAGCAAATCTTTGAAGACGAGATGCCGTCATTACAGAAATCCCGTTTTTCTTCCCAAATATAGCAATCAATGGTCTGTGATCGGTTCTTAGCACAAATGGTATTTCCCTACCGTACAAATATTGATGGAAATGTTTAACCCCAAAAACAATAGCAGCGGCTTCTTTATGTATCTGGCTATAATTTCTTTCGCTTACTGAAAGAGACCTAGAAGCAAAAGCAAGTGGGCGCTCACTGCCCTCCTCGCCTTGCGCTAATACAGCGCCGAGGCCCGCCGGGCCGGCGTCCACGCTTAGCACCAGCCGGGCAGAGGGGTCAAAGTGCGTCAGGATACGGTCAGAACACAACTCTTCTTTTACCGCGAAGAATGCTTTCTGCTGACGCTCACCCCAACTCATCAACACAAACACTCTGCATCTTTCCTAAGTAACTCGTGCAAGGGCTCTAAAATTGTTGAGGCCCGCGGAACAAAACTTCTATAATAATTAATCATGCCTAAAAATCTTTTTAATTCAACCACACTGGTAGGTCGCGGGGCATCCAAAATAGCTTGAACTTTTTTTGGACATGATTTAAGGCCTTCTTTATCTATGACAAAACCGAGATATGTTACACATTCCTTAAAGAAATCACATTTATTTTTCTTTAATTTTAGCCCGGCGTCCTTGAGCCTATCCAGTACTTCGCGAAGCCTAGCCATATGCATTTCTTTAGTGGGAGCGCTC
Source organism: Plagodis dolabraria (assembly GCA_963854805.1). NCBI lineage: Eukaryota > Metazoa > Arthropoda > Insecta > Lepidoptera > Geometridae > Plagodis > Plagodis dolabraria. The sequence goes on along the minus strand of OY978448.1, from coordinate 20,939,195 downwards.
AAACATACATCATCCAACCAGCAACTCACCCCTTCAATGCCCGACAGTAATGTCTCCATAGCCTTTTGAAAAATGGCTGGGGCATTGGCCAATCCATAGACTAATCTTGTATACTTATGCAATCCGCGACTAGTGTTGATTGTAGTGAGTAACTGTGACTCATCGTCCAAGACAAATTGATTGTAGGCATTACTCAAATCAATTTTCGTATATACTTCGCCCCCCCCTAGCTTTGCGAAAACCTCTTCTATACGTGGCATTGGATATTTATCAATATAAAGATCTTTGTTGAGAGTTAAAGAATAATCGCCTGCGATTTTTACTTCCCCATTATCCTTAAAAACCGGTACTATTGGAGTTGCATACTCAGAGTGATTTACAGGAACCAATATCCCCAGTGACGTCAACCTATCTATCTCCGCATCGACTTTAGATTTTAACGCAAAAGGTACTGGTCTAGCTTTGAAAAATTTTGGCCTTGCATTTTCTTTGAGAGTTAACGTTACTTTAAACTTATTAAACCTCCCTAAGTCGTCGCTCCATAGATCCTTATAGTCGTTGACAAGCTTATCCATCTCAGTTTGGTAGCTAGCTACTTTTATGTTATTATTATACATTGGTGCAATCCATAAATTAAACTTAAACATAAAGTCTCTTCCTAAGAGTGGGGCACTACCATTTTTAATGACAAAAAAACTTATGTCTTGAGTAGAATCGAGATAGGTCACTTTAGTGTTTAAAAATCCTATGGGCTTAATTTTGTGACCATCATAAAAACACATCCTTGCTTTACAATCAGTCAAGGGTAGGTTTGAGAATAGTTGTTTATACAAAGCATCCGATATAACTGAAACTCCCGCCCCCGAATCCACTTCCATAGACAAACTTTTATCATTAATTAAAACATCCACAGTAAAGGGTTTATATTGATCGTACCTTAAATTATACAGGTTACATTCCTGACAGTCCTGTACAGGTTCCTGCTCCGCACTTATTGCATTCACGCGTAACTTACACACTTTTTTCAAGTGGCCCTTTTGACCGCAATTTTGGCACCGGTAGCCTTTATAACGACAATTTTCGGCACTGTGATTTTTCAACCCGCACACTTTACAACGATCTTCACTTTTGCCAGACGCGATAACGCCGGCGGCGGCGCCGTTGTTTACACCGGCTTGCGGTCGCCATGTTGTGACTGTCCGCTTTCCGTATGCACTTGCTCCGCGGCCATGCGTTCTGCAATCTGTCTCCTCGATCTTGTAACAAGGTTCTTCCTTGAATAAAATATCACTAGCACCCTGTCCTTGCACCGATAATTTTGCTTGTCGTGCACTTGCCACTTGTTCAGCTATTTCCACGGCTTTCGTTAACGATAAATTAGCCGCATCTTGTTCGAATAGCTTATCGCGCTCTGGGCCTGAAGATAAGCCGAGAACGAAGCGGTCTATCAGCACTGTATCCAAGACGACACCAAATTCGCAATGACTTGCCAATCCCCGTAATCGCGCCGCCCAGTCTGCTATGGACTCACCTGGGCTTCTTATTGCACTGTAGAACTGTGCTCTGTCCGCAAACAAACAACGTTTTTGTTTGAAATGGTCGTTAAGTGCTTCAGCAATCTCATTGAACGACAGCTTCTCCAATTCTCGAGGATACACAATATTTCGCGCTAAGCGATACGATTCATCCGAAAGATTGGTTATTAAAATGGCGCCTTTGTTCTCCTCCTTAACCGCATTCACTTTAAAAAACTGGTTCAGACGGCCAAAAAATAAAGACCAGTCACTAGATTTATGGTCGAAGACGGTAATTGTCCCTATATAAGACATGTTAGGTCCAAAATCAAACACCTCGTCGCCAATGATATATACGCGGTAGGTTACTTAAAGGTTCGAAGCAAAACACACACACGTTCGGTTGGACTGCTCGTTTATTACTGAGGTTGACTTGACAGTTCTTTACAGACCACGAAGTGAGGCGCGTACACCTCAAATAATAATTTGTAAATGTGATTTTTGCTCAGCACGCAATAGTGCTTGTAATCATATTTTGAAATATAGATGTATCTGTTGTAATAATTATCCGATGTATCAACATCCATGCATATATATATGTTTGAGCGTACGTTATTAGAAAATATGCACTATTTCCATAGATATACAGTCGAAAAAAGAGGTCGACAACTCCGGGACTGATTAATACCGAGTGACATTGACGGGGAGACACCGAGCGGAACTAAAAGTTCCAAGTGTTTTGTAGGAAGCAATCGCAGTATTAAGTAAACGTCGGCGGCTACTTTTCAATAAATGAAAACAATCGTCTGAAAAGTGACGGGAGCAAACCCTGTTGTAGTATGCTGGAAACCAATTATCTCTTCTTGTTAGCTCAGTCCATTTTTGTTTGAGATTTGGATCTCTAGGGAATCTATTAAAAAAAACAATTTTGTTTGTTAATATTACCATAGAATATCTTAAGGTAGCTATATAATATGTTTTATACAAAAATATGATTTTGAAATCGGTACACGTATATTGATATACCATAAGATTATATTAAGATGAGACTTATATCAAGTAAAAAACCTAGAAAAGATTTGGTGTTTATGAGACAGAAATTCAACACAAAACTGGCATCATCATCAGAGTTTTCTTGGCTCATTATGTATATAACAAAACTAGTAAAGTCATCACTAATCTGAGAACACACACGACTGGGTAAGCTAAAATCGAAATAAACAAGTGGTTGAGGACTCTCAACTACGATGAAGCTGAAGATTTTCTAAAAGTTATCGTATGATTAATAAAAGTTCAAGTTAGCTTTACACTATATATTCACACAAAGCTTTATATTCATTGCACTTAATGCATACACACAAACACATCCTGTCACACACCCACATACACCCTAATATAATATTTACTCAAACATATACGAAATTTTATACAGCCATATCATTTAATAAGCAAACCTCAATCTCAATGTATTATTGAAGGAAGTAGACTCCCACGACACAAAATTTTTTTCTTAGTGTGGGATCTGCATGTCATTTTACTGTCAAAAAATCACTACAATTTAGTGTACCAATTGTAATAAAGTTAAGAATAACAACATAATAAGAGTAACTGTATATTGTGAAATAAATTATTTTTATTATTATTATTATACACTCATATCAAAAATATAAAAGGTACCCCCTTTTTTACATCCAAGGCTAAATATATTTATTGGCCAGAGTATGACGATATCAATTTTAGTTCCACTATAACGATAAATTACCGTACTGTATAAGCACAACACTAGGAGAGGGCGCGGTTTACAGAAAGACAAGGATGACAATAGATGAATGTAGTAAGTAGGAGTGAAATGCATTCATACGGGTCTATTAGATTGTCCAGTTTAACTTGACCTATTAAAAATGAAGTAGATAAATTACGTAAATTGATAAATTTTACTTACTTGTGGAAGGTAATTCCATCTGTTTTATAAATGGATGTTTGCTATTTTTCCGCACCGTTTAATGGAGCAGGTAGTCATTTTAATTGCAATGAATGCCTAAAATCGTCAAAAATAAAAATATTTTCAGACACGTACGTACGGATCAAGCTTCTGGTCGCGTACTGTTTATGTGAGCCCATGCTATGACTTAAATGTGTTAGAAATCACACACCAGTTGCATGATCGGGCGAACCATCAATTCCCCTCTCGGGGTTTAAATCTCGTTGCTTTGTTGCTATTACGTTCGTGCATAATATATATTTTAATATTATATAATACCACGAACTGTCATTTACTGTGGCGGTTAGTGCAATTCAAAAATTCATTGGTTTTGTTCAAACGTGGGTGTATTCCGACTGATGGTCGTTACTTAATTTATTCAGCGAGGAAATGCATACATTATGCTGGGCATATCACCAACTGTTATAGAGGGCTGAGCTGAGACGTTTGGGGTGCTTATAATTATGCAAAAGGACGGTAATGATGTTACATCGTACCTTATACAGCTGTTTCAAGATATAAAACCACGAATATATTACATCCTACTTTAAGCATTCGATTTAGCGAAGGTTGAAGATATACACATCTTCAATCTGACGTTGACTGCCTCGTTGGTCGTTGGCAAACCGTGACGCTTTGTAATCTCGAAGTCCTGAGTTCAATCCCCATGTGGGATAGTTATTGGGTTTATATGACAAATACGAATTTCAGTGGCAGTCTGCTGGAATTTTACTTAGTGGATAGTAGGCAAGCTTTCTATATGTTTGCCAGTGGTGTGTTGGCTTAGAATTCCACTCTCCCATATCTGCCCGAGGGAGTTGTAAGAGGCGACGACGGGAAAAATAGCAGGTGGTCAGGACCACCTTCTGAAGAACTGCCATGTTTTACTGCGATCCACTGTGATGTGATACCATCCATTACCTTGCCGCCAAAACCTATCTGGCGAACCGTGTGGGTTTTTAGGCACCTTTACCAACCCCTTTGAGAAATAAAGACTAGAATATACGTGTCGCTATATGTACTTATCTTTGCATACGTAGTATACAGGTGTGGTTTGACTTAATATTGTATATACATACTTAGTTTGTTTATTGCCGCCTACAAACCATTTTGCAGAGATGTGTGGGCGTAAATGGACGCAAAAGCGAAACAATCAAGAAATGTATGTCTACCACTTAATTATAGTATCGTTAGTGCTAGTATCAACTTCAATATCCTAAGATAAATTATCAGTAAATATGGGCTTAAATGGAAAAAAAAATACAGGAAATACATACATATATTAGCACGCTTTTATATCCCCAATGAGTAGCAGAGACCAAACGTTCTCAGGTATGATTATGTATTAAGGGTGCTAGTCTATTGCTATCTACCGAGTATTCGTTCGTATTCGTAGTTCCAGACACCGATCTGTCAGGGATCGAACCCGCGAATCTCAGGATTCTAAAGCGACATTTTAAAACACTTACTATAGGAAATTATTATTAATAAACAACTATTTATTTTTTCAGAATATCCTCCAATCATCTTAAACAGAATTAAATTAGGTATATCATATTATATAATGTAATGAATAAGCATTGCAATTCAACGGGGCAATGCTGCCAGCATGCTGGACACGCTGCCAAATGGTAGTGGGCTGGAGCATTAGGACTGCCTGTGAGTCTGCAATTACTTATAGGTTGTCTAAATGCTTTTATTGTTGTAGCTGTATAGTGTTGTATATAATTCGTAGTATTTTGTTAATAAAGGGTATGCCTTTACCGGTTAAAAAAAGGTATATTATAGTTGCAACATTTAGCAATAAGCAGGATACGTTATGTGGGTACACAAGATACACCTATCGAACTTAAGTATTGACAAAACGCTTACAACAAATTTAAAACCAACAATTGAAATAGCAAACGTTTCATAAACATAAGAAATTCTTTCCCATACACATATCACGTTCTCAAACTGATTCATGACCAGAGTCACCAACATAACTGTGCTGGTGGTAGAAAGAGGAACTACACATTCCCCTGAAGTTGTGACAGTTAATGATTGATATTTCTATACCCGTAGCGTCATCGTCAACTGTACACGATAAGTTGGTGACTGTATCGAGTTTCGCAGGCATAGTGCGCGCACCGCAATGCAAAGTAGTCACATAATTGGAGGTACTTTGCCATATGAAGATGATATCTCATACTGGTGCGCGTGACTCAGGGAGTCTCTGACAGCCAACACCCACGATGGTACCAAAGGAAATATACCTAAATGTATGCCAAGTAGTCTGCACCGTGACACAGGCTATGGATTATTTACAGATTGATGTTGCATTTTTGCACTGTTAGGTCTGTTAGTACTGCCCGGAACATCAACATTTTATCGTCCCTTCTATTAATGCATTCAAAAAACTCGATTCTGATTACAACATTTTAACTTTTTGACATAAACAGTGAAGTCAAATTTTGTGTAGGTAAGTGAATCACACTTTTTTTTAATGTGGATTTTTTTTGAGTCGTGTATGCTTGTTGATGGGTGAGAATATGATGATGTGAGTGCGTGTGTTTTTTGTTACTTTTTCTGAACTGAACAGATTTGGGTAAAATTTTGAATATGTATTGATATGTATTGAGGTCTTGGATAACAACTAAGATACTGCCATCATCATCACCATCACTTTTCATCATTGCCTACGCGATTGAAACCGCATGGAGCATCTAGTAAATATGTACAAAATGACTGCCCTGTGCCAGTATCATGCGAATTGGATAAGAAAATTGTTAAGAGTTTGAGAAGTATGTACCTACCTAATCTAGAAGACTCTACTGTTGGGTAAGACAGAATATCGAACGAGATGCTGAGGATGTTGCTGTAGCAAATCAGATGTATTTAACCTTATCTTGAATATCGGCCGTACAAAGTGATTAGCGTAAACTAGTGATCGATAGGCTCAAAGTGAGACTCCAAAAACTACAGAAGCAAGCCTTTACTCAGCATCGATAAGTTATGAGCAGCATTTTAAAAGAAACTCATGAGAAAATCAGATATGATTCCTTAGTCGAAAATGCTTGACAAACAAAACAAATGGACTATCGCTTCCTTGATTTGAAATTTGTTATGTTACGAAAAAGTCGTTAGTTGATTTAACTACGGCCAGTATGATTATAGTGTACGTAAGGCCAACCTCAATCGAGGCCTAAAACTCTATCAGTTTTAAAAAGTATTATATACAAATGAGTTTCAAGTCTCTTTTGAACATCAATGATCAGGTAAAACTTGCTTCCTCAGAGCATGAGTTCCAAGAGATGGTAAGATTGTGCACGGAGCATATGTGATTTTGGGAATAATATTAAGCACAAGTACGACTAATTTAATGACTTGTGAAAAGGATAAACATATGGTAGGGCGAAATATTTTGATTGATCTTAAAACTGGATGAGTACGACAGTTGAAAAACTTGATCTATTTGGAAACTTTCTTTCCAATGAATTGTAAGCATGAGCGGCCCGTTGAATGAGGAGTGTACGAGTATATAAGGAGGTTTCGTAGTTTTGTTAATTGTGTTACTAAAACAAAATAATTAAGTTAAATTCAAATAAGTTTTAAGTAGCTAGAACGGCGCCGTTGTAAGATTTAGTGTTCTTAGATAGTTTTACCTCTTTTTTTCATAAAATATTACATGCACTATCGCGTGCTAAGCAAAAATCTCAAATACAAACTTTTAGAGCACAACATCTTGTGGTATTTAAAATCATGATTGTAAATACCTACCACATTTTTTTAACTAGGCAAAATGTATCCAAAAGGTATACGAATGGCGGTTCATAGATGATTGATAGTGCTGACATTATTTTGACTGGAAAATAGATTATGGTAGAAGAAGATTAACTGAAGTGGCATAAATGCAGTTTAGGTAACGCTTAGTAGAAATAGACATGGCGAGTTTTTGAATGTTTAAAAACGACGAAAGGCAGTATACACTATGCAACGAAAAGGGAGTAAACCATTGAAAGCGGAAGACATCGGCAAACATACATATTCTGACCAGATTAAAGACGTCCTGAAAAAGGCCAGGTAATGATTACCCTCAACAGACAGAAAAGGAATATTATGATTTATTGAGAGTCGACTTAATGATTCATTAGAATAACATTATTTTCCTCCTTACGTATATACGTGTATGTATTCTGCAAATCTGCTTTTGTATAGGTATAATCACCGTATGAATTCCAATAGGGTCAGTCTGCCTTAATGGTAATGTCAGTATTAACATGAGTATCCTTTGGTCTTTACGTCAGTACAGTGCCGCTGTAAATGGTGCTCGCGTCCGGTATGAGATGGCCAGGCATCGAGTTCGTCTTCAACGGTTTTCGTATTGAAAGGGTGTTCGTATTCACAAATTGGGTTTTCAATCGTATATGAAAATAATATTACTAGACAACACTGAATATTAGAATCTCTTTTACACCCTGATGATGGGGTTTAATTCAAAAGAGGTAAGTAATGGTAGCTCAAAACAAAAAAAAACATTTTTTACATCGAGCCTGAGTGCAGCCATTTTATAGCCCAGGTGGTTTTGAACCACAGATTACCTCCAGGGGGTAATAACGTATACAGTGGTTAAGGCACCCGGTACAGTGGTTAAATCCGAGGAAAGCAGGATTGACTCCCGATTGAGATGAAAAATGTTGTGCTTGTTATCATATTTAGAAATATAGAGGTATACATATGAAATCAATTTTCCAACGGCGTCGTTCTAAGGAGGTACTCTGAACATAATTCAATGTGACTAAATTATTTTGTTTTAATTAGTAACCCAATTAACAAAACTACGAATCCTCCTTAGGCGATAAGATTGATACCTAGTTTTATTGTATATTTGGCCTTATTTTTGTTATCGTTGGGTTTCTTATCAAGACTTCAGAAATTGAGTTTGATCACTTGTAAGGAAAACAGTGTTCTAAGCCGTTGCAAAGTATCATTTGATAGCTTAAAATATTGCATATGGTATCACTTGAAATGGCTTTGAACCTATACTTAATCTTTGATTTAATTTTAGCTTAAAATATTGCATATGGTATCACTTGAAATGACTTTGAACCGATAATATCGTTCGCTGGAACATGTGCAATATCCAATACGAAGTAAAAAAAGCTAGGAGCAAAGATCTGCCTACGAATCACTTGTCGAAGAACCCAACATATGGTGTTATGGGAAGCATTCTTTGTTGTTTTTTCCACGATCGTATCTACGCAGGTACCTCTATTATAAACGCTTTTACATGGTGTAGTGTTAAATTATCTCAAATCTCGAAGCAACACTTGGCTGCCATCTTATTTTTACCCAACAAAGGGAAAACATTGCGTCTAAAGTAATGGTTAATTTTGTATGGAAAACTAATGTTATTTAATTTCATAGGATATGGAAAGGACGTTGAATAATATCTTTTAGTTTTAAGCTCTACAGCCTGCTTCTTTAACATGTTTTTAACATTTGAATTGAAATAAAAACACATCTAACCCTGACTGTGATTCCTTTTTTAATTGTAAAACCTCTCATGTTTTAGTAGGGTTTTGAGAATACGACAGTAGGATTCATTGTTATTCCAAACGACGCGGGATCATGACCGCGGAAACGATAACCAAGCATCAAACAAATTTACTTAGGCTTGGTTATGGTTACAATTTAGCTTCTTTATTTGTAGTGATTTCGATAACATGAAGAATAGCGTTGTTCGTCCATATCTCGTAGGTATCAATCAATACATGAATTACAAATAGATTTGTAGTATCTACTCGGAAGAATGTCTTGTCACTTTTCTGAGAACCGGTCGTTGGACGAGATCCGAAGCCTGGGAGGTGAACGGGCCATACCATAAATCAAGCACCTTTGAACTTTAATACTATGTAATAGGATGGATTTTAGAAAGCATTTTGAGAAAATTTGATTGTAAAAGGTTCACAACTCATACAGCATAGCACAATGGGTGTTTCGAGTTTTCAACACGGCCAAAACATATACCTGGCGATGGCCGCCGCGACAAGAAATCCATTGTTCCATGGAGTTATTTCAACAGTTTCCAGATTTAACAAACCAAAATCCTTGTTTTAAAAATAATACGTGACCCGACAATCGACTTCCAATAACGATATTTTGAACATTTTAAAATCCGTGGGAAATGTACGTACCTCAACTTTCTTTATTTCCTGCTCTTTGATAGTTGGTTGTACTGACTCAGCGTTATTTTCCGAATGATGAAGAATATCTTTTTCTACTTAAGTATGATGAATATCTCAGTAACATACCGATATATCAAGATACTTTATTGCAATGAGTAGCGGATGCGTTTGTCAACGTTTCGCTTTCCCTCGACACGGTTCTTTATAAATACCCTAGATGCACGTGAGTTCAGATTTTTGTTCTGAGAGATTAGAAACTTGTCTTGAATGGATATCATATCGTTTCGTCAGTGGACCGGCAAAATTGTAGTTCGCGGCTTGTTAACTGCAGCGCGACCTTTTCGTTGCGCAAACGGCGTTCATGCAGAAACGTTTGCCAAAACTTCCACAACAGTTCATACGAATATTATTGAAGCAATCTGTTTCCATACATAATGCATCATTAACAATTCTTATGAAATATTCGTTAGCATGCAGTTTCCAATATTTATTTCGATCGGTGAACTGTTTACGATTGTGCAAGCACTTCATGTTCACGACGAGTGATTTTCATAGTTAATACTTTTTTCCAGAATCTAAGTAGGTACATTATAATTATTCAGGTAAAAACTACATGTATAAAAAAAAACCGACTTCAACACTCAAAAGTGTGAAATAACCAGTTGAAGTCTGTACCATGATAATTCAAAAGTACCTATTATGACAATATTGTACACATGGTAACGACTTCGACAAGTTATTTCACACTTTTGGGTGTTGAAGTCGGTTCCATGTTTTGGTAAAAAATATTTTTCATCCCACCATCTCGGAAAGAGTATTTTTATTCTTCAATATCTGAGTGGAAAAGCCGTTTTTATTCTCTAGAGGATAAAGTAAATTGAATTGAGAACATCGTGTGCACTAAGTTTGTGAATTAAAAAAATCATTAAACCTATTTACTGCTACCTCTATGGTGCCGAATATATCATACAACTTTTTTTTAATTTGTTAAAAACTCAGACTCGGAACCTTCTTGGTGTTATTTTTTCAATTTGCATTTAGTCATTTCCTCGCTGAGGTGGAATGAAAAGTTACGTGTTGCACTCGAGTGCAATGATTTTTCACCTCGTGCTCTTTTGATTCCCTCGCTAACGCTCAGGATTCTAATTTTGAATCACTCGCTGCGCTCGTGATTCAATTTTAGAATCCTTCGCTTGCTCGGTCATCAAAATTGAACACGCGGTTAAAAAGCAACTTTGCACTCTTGTATAACAAATAACTATTTTCACTCTTTTTAGTGACCCGTTGCTACTTACGGGATCGATTGTCATTCACTGTCAACGACTATATCATCAAGATAGAAAAATATTTTTCAGTTACTGGAGTGTCACTAATAAACGGCTTGACCGATTTTGATGAAATTTAAATGGGATCAAACGACAAGCATTATCAAAATCGGTTCATCCAGTCCAAAGTTCTGAGGTATTTAACAAAAATAAAGACGAACTGAGAACCTCCACCTTTTTTGAAGTCGGTTATAAATGTTAGTATCTTAGCGAGACATTTACTATTAAGGTCAGCCGCTTCCTACGGTCTATTAGAGGAATTTTGTAGGCAGCATGCAGGTGTGCGGCAGGTGAGTGTTTGATGTTAATTAAGACAACTAACGTGCCATTCATATACGTAACGGATAACAATGAAGTTACCTGCAGTTACGTGAAAACTGTGCCGGTCGTGTTAAATATATTTATATGTATAGATAAAGCGCATGGCTTTTAAAATGCAAAAAATTCATCACCATCATTATCAGCCGGAAGACGTCTAATGTTGAACATAGACCACCCCAATAGAATGGCACAAAGAACGGCTATTACTTGCAAACCATTGACTACCCGCGACTTTACGATGTCGTCTGTCCACCGGGGTAGGTGCAACTCTACGTCTTCCTGTGTAATGTGGTAACCACTCCAGAATCTTCCTTCCTCTTCTTTTCTCTGAGAAAACGACTTCAAGGCGCGTCTTAACAGCTTTAAATAAGTCGTGTCAAAAACTTGACGAATGAGATTTTTCTGAGAAGCTACCGCTAAAACTTTATCTTTAAAAACAAATAACAATAAAACTATGGTTTTTAGGGTTCCTACTAGGAAACGGGATCAAATTACGAAGCCTCGGCTGTTCGTCCGTCCGAACTTAAGATAAAAAGGGCTGTAGCCTGTATGACCTGTATCTCTAGAATGATATTGTTGGTTGAAATTTTCACTGAATATCTTTTAGTGATGGAGTGATGGATTTAGTATTTAGTCTTTCAGCTTTATTTTCAAGTAGGTACTTATGAATATGAGAAAAAGTCAATACTCAGCACATTTTAACATCAACATATGATCAGAGATTCAATTGCGTTTCCAATGTCAAAATTCTACTTTAGCAATCATTGCGAGATGTGTCAGTTGCTAAGGTTAGTCGTATACCTCTGACAATTATTCACACTGACTCTAACGAAGGCCAGCCCATAAAAATAATGGTCCGTCTAGAGCTCACGTAGGCAGGTACATTATGAAACACGGCTAGCCATCTTGGACTTGGATCTAGTTTGACAGCGTCGGGGCACCGCAAGCGCTTCCAAATGGCCATCGGGAAAGTAGATCGTGCTGTTCTCGAGTTCTTGCGCCCTCGCATTCCATACCTAAATGATCATTAGCGCAAAAACAAGCCTACACAAGCCTGTAACACAACCTATCTCAATATACTTGTTTGGTCGTAATATCATAGTCGTGCAGTTGGAGTGCGGTTTGTAACAAATTCAATGGTAATGCAGACTGAGTGTTGTCCATGAAGCACGAAGTTGACTTTAATGGTGGCATGCTGCTGAAGAGAACATTGTGGGTGTTTAAACTTTTCAGCATATACAGTAGACATAATAAACTTTAGACAGCTTAAGTGATATCTTTAAGTTTATAGAGCACAAAATGTTAGTCTTGTAGGATTCGATCTTGCGTCGCAATGGGTGTCTTAAACACTATAGGTATATAGGCTATCGAGACAAGCTGGACACACGCGATTTTTTATGCACTAACTTGTCAATTTTTATGCACACTTAAACAAAGGGGACGTTGTGACTGTAAATCAGGCTTCTAAGGAAATTTTCTGCTCAATAATTTGTTAATGTAATATTTGCTTAGCAAGCAGTATAGTACTTGAAATACATATTTAACTGATACCTATACTTACATAATTAAATTTGAATTATTTTAATTTTATAGTATCTCCAATTTAAGTACGATTGGCAAAGATGAACATATATAATACCTTCAGTTGGTAGAATTATTCTCTAGCTATAAATTTAATACATCACAATTTTTATACACTTGAGTAATTTAAATTTAAATTGATCCTCTTGGATATTTATTTGAGTTAGCACATATCTAGGTGGTGGATAGCCTAAAATATGATCCACAAATTAAAATGTGTCCCATTTTTAGGATTCTGTACCCAAAGGGGAAAAAAAATAAAAGCATTAATAAGGCTCCGCTGTTTATCTGTTTTTCCGTCCATATTTCACGGCTCGTAAAAGGAATTATGAGTTACATACCTGAAATTTAATTATTTTGTGTGTTCTACACAAAATCTTTTACCAACTAAAAATTTTATTAGATAATTTTTATGGGGTTCTGTAGGGTGTAATTTTTTTTCATTTATCTTGCTCGTAATGTTCTTGTTTATGCTCGATGTAGAAGGACAAAAACAGCTTTTCAAGCTTGTGTATAATAATTATTATTTTATTTAAAATTTTTCAAAGAGGTTCAGTTTGTAATGAATTTCATGTAAGAGGTCTGTCTGGGTCTTTCATAATAGCGATGGATCAATTATTTGATCCATCGCTATTTAAAAAAAACGCAGCTATAATTTTTTTTTAAGCAATGACACTCAAAATAGAACATTGTTCAATTAAAATAGAGATAGTTCCATTTTAACTAAAGATTTTTACTTAAAATAACATTGTTTAATTTCCTCTCAATTGATTGAAAATCTGATTCTATACATGGAACCCATTTTAACCTCGAACTATAAGCGTAGGAATAAATGACTTGTTGGTTTTTTCTCGAGCCCCTTGCAGAGGTTGATATTTAGTTGGATTCAAATATATAAAAGATACATTTGTATACTCAATGAGCTCTAGAGTTCAAAAAGGATTTTTATAATTCTTTATTTAAAAATAATTTCATGCGTTGGCGTCAAAGTTGGCAAACTTAGACTATTTTTGCACCCGGGTCTAAGAAGTAGGTATATCAAAAACTAAACTAGGTAGGTAGCTAAGAATCTGTTATTTCAGTAATACTATGTAGCAACTTAACTAATAGGCACTGACAACATCATTTTTTTATAGATGTGTGACCTACCTACAATCCGGCTTTTCTTTTATGGGCTGTTGCAATACAGAACCCTAAATAATCTAGATCCGACTCGCAAAATAAATGGCCAGTTAGGCCAGTTTTCTATCTCCATATCGTAGTGCACGGCCTTAGTTTTGTAAAGGTTAATTTATATTTATATACCTAGGTAAGTAAGTATTACAGTCTCAAAAGAAAAAGTGTGATTCGGCGGAATGTTAAAATCTACTTATTAATAACACAACACCTCAGGTAAGTACCTACTTACAAATTAAAAATAAAATCTAATTTAATTATAAACTGAATACCTATCTATTTTATTACAACATATATGTACATATAACTACTAAACGTAATGCTGCATTCTAAATAAATTTGTACGGAATTAGTAATTTCAAATATATACCTAGGTAGGTACGTCATGTAAGGAAATAGGTTACTATACCTACCTAATCTAATTGCTGACCATAAAATAGAAATCAACCTGATTGTTATTGATGATGTGACGACAGTAGCAACTATGTTGTAGAATTATAGCTTACGTTTACTAGGTAGGTATACCTTATAATAACATAGCTTGAGGTTGATGGTAGATTTAAGAAGCTACTGGTTTTAAACTTGATTTTAAACAACACCCATCAATAGGACTAACTACGCATCAAGCCTTAGGTACAACCTATTTGATCTCGTAGAAGTTTCATGAATATGTAGAAGTAGGTAGGTACAAGTAGAACCAATATGCGTTGGAATGTACCAATAATTTTTTAAATTCATAAACCAATGTCACAAGAGCGTGTAAAAGCACTAGTAAACAAACAATTCTCGTTTTGCCATTGACATTATATAACCAGTTACAGCTTTAATGTGTGAATGTGGGTAGTTAGGTACCTAATAGTTGAGTGTCAACGTGGTCGCTTCTGCTTGTAACGACTGCTCTAAGACAAATGGTAAATAAATATTTAATCAACAGCTTAGTCACTCGGCATGATTAAGCTTACAGCACTGACCAATGAAAAGTCGAGGAAAACGCGCGAAAATGATCAACGTCATATCAAACGAAATAAAGTGTAAAACTGACCTGTCCAGTGGCTTTTTTGTAGCGGTGGGTCGCTTCCCTCACAAGGTCTCTGACCAGGAGGTCACCAGCTCCACACGGGACCAACACTCGCACAGAACCGAAACACACTGTCACCTTCATATCCACACAAATCACTGGTATATTCACTGTAACACAAACACGACCAATCCAAAAGCTATCATATTAGTTTGTCCACAAACTAATAAGAGCATAGCACTATCTGATGCACATGGTAAAGGTAACCCTGCTTCGTAGGCGTTCACGAAGCACCGGTAATACAAAAAGAGCAAAAACACTGGTCTGTCTGTCCATCCGTTTTCATCGCGCAGGACTTTGAGTTTCCACAACTCTTAAACCATTATAGGTTCACTTTTTAATTCACTAAATTATGTTCCGCAGACGCGATTCAGTTTGAATATTGAGCACATTTCGATAAGATTACGCGGAATACGGGCGTGTTAGGCGCGCGCTCTTCAACGGCAGCAACGGTCGTGACGAGGATCATGAATAAGAATTTGAAGTTGGTTGTTTGTGGTGACTGCGACGGGGCTGCGGTAGAGGCGCGGGGAGCGACCGGTTCCTGGTGGCAGCCAATGGACGACGGCGTCGCGCCGGCAGCTGTCGCGTGTGGCGGCCGCTCCGACGAGCCGCGTCATACAAGCCTCGCTCCGGTTTGTATTTCACTTGCATACTGACTATTGCATATTATTTTGAATGAGACTACCCCTGATTACCGGTAAACTGAGTCATTAACTTCCGAGAACTCATGATAAGGCTGAGACTGGTGGTTTTCGCTCAGGTTTGTACAGCCACCTGAGCACTACGCTTACTACTTACTAGTTCTACGTTTGCATTGGTATTTTGCCGTTGGAATTTGTTGGAGCACTAAAACACAGATTGAATAATAGTTTGTAGCAGTCCCACTACACCTATGAGCCAGATCACTCACAGCCACAGTTCACGCCTTACAGTATACTAATTATTAGGCGTTGATGTCATCCAGTGACTAAAGATGATTATACGAGCAACTTGCGTAAATTCATTGTTCCAACACTGCTCGTACTGTAGAACTAGAACTTTTCGCAATAGAGCTATGGGTAGGAGTAAGACTCGTTGTTGTTAATCAATATCGCCATGCCAACCACTGGACATCTACTTAACTGGATTATTAAAATTCTTATGTTTTTCGATGTAAGAAGTTACAATCCATTTAACAGAAACTTTTGTTCTAAATCGTTTTAATAGTAGGTACGTACTAGACCTAGGTGGCTTCACAGAATGGCTACTGATTTTAATGGACAGCTGCCGCCGAAACACGTCCTTAGAAGCTTGGTGACGTTTTTTGAGGGTGCTAGTATACTTATGTACTAGCACCCTCGAAAACTAGTTCTTACGTAAAACCTAGCTACAGAGCCAGGTGGTTATTTTAAATGCTTTACCACCAATTAGATTCTTCATTTCAATCAAATTAAATCTACACCAAAGTATATATAGTGAAATGCTCGACATCATCAAATAGCCACATTTTTTTAGGGCTTCGTACCCAAAGGGGAAAAACGGGACCCTATTACTGAGACTTCGCTGTCCGTCCGTCTGTAACCAGGCTGTATCTCAAGAACATTGATAGCTAGACAGTTGAAATTTTCACAGATGATGTATTTCTGTTGCCGCTATAACAACATATACAAAAAGTTGGCCAAGTGCGAGCTGGACTTGCGCACGTTAAAACAAAAAAGGTTAAAATATGAAGCCTAATGTTAATAAGCCTAATGCTGTATAGCTAATGGTACGGACGGATTTTTAAATTTAATTTTACTTTTTATCCTAAGCTAACGAACATTTATGTAAACTCTTGAATGTTGTATCGAAATTTAGAGTCAGACTATGTAAACCAATCAGTTATAGTCTTTTTTATGCCTTGTAGATATTTTTACGGAGACTAGCTACGACTTCTTCCATCTGATATATCACCGTTATAGCGCAATACCTAAGAATTTTCTTCCAAAATCGTGTTCAAAACTAAAAATACCTTTTGCATGTTAATCGAACGAACGCTCTATCTATTCTGGTATTCTGTTTGTACCTTCTGTTAAATCTCATGAATAGATACTGACTAGACTGCTTGATACTACTAAATACCTTAGCTTATAATAGCTCAGGAATTTAACACCACGTGTAGGTTGTCCTCGGCTGTAGCAAAGGCTCGAGATTTCAAGGTGAAGGACATTAGTATGCGGAAGGCATCAGTAACCGACGCGAACTACCTGACCTGCACTTCTATGTGATATGTAAGTACCTACCTACCAACGGCTAATAGACAGACTTTTTTCTACTTATATTCGTATTGTTGCGTTTTCTACAAGTTGCTGAAGATTTGGTATTAAGGTGTATGATTTTTTTATTACTAACGATTACCCGTGACGTAACCTCGTTCGTGTGGTTCTTAACAATACCACACGATTAAAGATTTATTCGTGTGGCATTAGGTAGAGCACAGAGTAAGAACATGACAGAGAAGAATTTAATACTATTGTATAAGGCAGGATAGACGGCATGGCACAGAGAAGTTGACATCATAGATAAAAGTAATGTATCAGCCGGATTGGCTACTGCTGAACTATGGTGGGTAGAGGTAAGGAGAATCATCTGTGTAGGTATATGAAAAAGTGTCCGTCCAAATGTATTAAATTATGGTGGCGCCACATTAGCATCAGGGATAAGGAAAGCGCATAATAAAAATAAGTTTTCATGACTTGTGTCAGAACAAGCTCGAGGCCCACCTGATGTTAAGCGGACTAACCTCTGCCTATAACACATGCATTTTGTCACAAGTTGCACTGCGCCCGTCACCTGGAGACATGCAGTTGTTAGTCTCAAGTGCCTGTAATTTCACTGGCTCTCAAGGACTGCTGCTGGAACACACCGTTAGTTATAATTATTATTACCAAAACACGGTAAATATCCCGTTGGTAATAATAACTATAATTTTAATGACCGTGACAGTTTAAAAACTCACACCGTTAGTTGCTTGGCGACAAATTTTCTACTTGAGGATGGTCACTAGCCAGGCGGGCATTTGCAAAATGCCATTAACTTTAAACTTTCCACCATGCGGTGAAGCTCAAGGCCGTGGCGGATTTCAAACCATGGATCTGTTGCGCGGCAGTCCATAGTCAATGCCACTGAGCCATCACTGTTTCAAATAACTACTTTCGTAGACAATTATATTAAATTATATTAGTCGGTATACTTCAGTGCGTTTATAATTGCTATATTCATACCATACCCCTTGTCTACACCAGCGCCATTCTGGAAGGTTTTTGAACTGTTATTTATAGTTTACATGTGGTTTTTTTAAGTTTTCTACCATATGAGATGACTGCCCTCACCCTCCATATTATGCTGAATATATCTTCCTCCATTATTGCTTTGCTATAATCCTCATGGTTCGGGACTCCTATAGGAATATATGGGGGTTCAATTTTGAGTTTATTTTTTCTAAGAATCAGCCATTTAAATTCCAGCCTTTCATAAACCATTTTAATTCCCAGGAAGACTGTTGTATTTTCAATCAAGAATGTAAATAATACGGGATAACTCTCGTGAATCAGTCAGATAGCTCCGACTATAGTTTCAACCACATTTGGTGGTCTTTTTCAAGGAGAGCTCGGGACGCCCGCGTTGACGTCTCGCTTAGCAAGTTATTAGGTTCTTGTGAGTGTCTTAGTGCCGCGTTGACTAAGACGTCAACGCGGGCGTCCCGAGCTCTCCTTGAAAAAGACCACCAAATGTAGTTGAAATGAAACTATAGTCGGAGCTATCTGACTGATTCACGTGAGTTATCTCGTATAAAAAATTTAAAACTTAAAAAATTTAAGAGAACATTATTAGCCAATCATGGACGTGGTAACTACGTCATTATAATCATCAGAGACAAATAAAGTACCGACTTAAACACAACTATTTAATTTAAAGAAATCCATATTTAATAATAACAAATGTTTCAAGAAAACATTAAATTAATATAAAATTACATGACTATTATATTTTTTCCCACATATACATTCTTTATTGAATATACAACAGTCTTCCTGGGAATAATTATTATTAAAATAAATTCTACTTTAAAGTTGATCCTCTTATAAATTATATATCCGGAAGACTTAGTTCTTCCTTCAAAATATGCGATTCGTACCATAAAACAGTTGACGGTCGTTTTATTTCGTGTACTTTCACAGTATTAAGTATATCTTATATGCGGAGTTGCAGCTAAAACAGAGATAATCCTTATCTTTCAAAAGCGTGCAATTATTTAAAGAAGTTTAAAGTGAATGGACCTAAGATTTTTGTCCGATCTTCTCGCAGTGGTTCGTTTACACTTTTTTGCTGAACGTGACTGTTAATGTAAAATATATTGAATAATAACAAATACTTTTAAAAGTATCCTAAAAAACATTAAATAATATTTAAATAAAACACTTAAAAAAGCATAAAATTATATATCTAGTGACAATTCCGCCTAATTTTCCTGTTATCTACGTGACGTCATAAACATCACGCAGCCTAACCGGAAGAATACCCGACTAGTTTCGCTTCTAAACGAAGCATCTTCAGGAGGTCTTGACTTACCGAGCGCACGATCGAGACTAAACGGCCAGCTTTTTTTTTTTTTTTTAGGGAGGACATAGATGCTGGCTACCGCCTGTGCGGTCGTCCAGCTCCACCGGGTTTTGGGCGAGGGCCTGGCCCTACAATAGCCCGGGAGGGAGAAGTGCCGAAGGCACTTCTCCCGAGACGGGCGTAGAAGGCGAAAAGCGCTTTCTACCTCCGTCTCCTGCGGATGCCGAAAACGTACCGCTATTATAGGAGGGGTTGACAGCGAGCTCAAGGGCACCACTGTGGTTCGGACCTCGGCTTGTCTCGCTGCCGAGAGACATGGGGGGGATCGGAGCAAAATGCCTCTGTGCAACTGCAGTGTTGCACAATTGGGCCCTACTGAATAATACTCTTTGATTATTTGGAGAGCAATTTATCGTGACCTTGTTTTTGCCTCGAGCTCGCCGGCGAGCTCGGTGTTTGATTGTGTGACCTCTAATTACCTCACACCTGGGGATTTTACCTCGACGACTTGCGGATAACGCTAAAGCTGCCAATGTAATGACTGCGATGGGGTCATCCGGGTCGTCTAATACCTGCCGTGGTCGGCGACGGGGGGGTTTGAAAAATGGGATAGAAGAGGCGGTCGAGTAGTTCGATGCCTGGACAACCAAAGGGTTCGAGTGGTGGGGCGCTCGATCAAAGTATCGGCGGGCGCAGTCCTTATTGAACTGCGCTAAAGAGGGAAGGTTTAGGTCGCAATGCAACTCGGTGTTCCGGATATACCACGGAGCGCCGGTTGCACTACGAAGAAAACGGTTTTGAATGACTTGAAGCTTATGGAGATGGGCCTCACTAGCATGACTAAACACTACTGATGCGTAAGTCATGATGGGGCGGATGCAGGCAGTGTAAAGTGTCTTCTTATTTCTAAGAGACATTTTACTCTCTTTGCGAATCAGGGGACCAAGGCGACCCATTACAAAGGCCGCTCTGTTACGGACAGTTGTTATATGATCGCTAAAGGTGAGATTCCGATCAAGGGTGACTCCGAGATATTTTGTTTTACTAACCCAGGGGATGGGTTGGTCGAACAAAGTTAAGGGTTGCGGGTAACGGGGGCGGCCCTTCTCAGTAAAGTACATAGCTGCACTTTTAACTGGGTTGACCGCGATGCGCCATTTACGGAACCAGTCACCGATCTCGGTGATGGCCCGTTGGAGGGCGGGAATGGACTTTCTACTGATATGCCACCCAGTGGTATAAATAGCGGTATCATCCGCGTATTGGGCTAGTAGGACGTTAGGCTGAGAGCGTGGGATGTCACTGGTATACAGCGCGAAAAGAATGGGTGATAGCACGGAGCCCTGAGGGACTCCGGCTCTGACTGGGTGGGGGGAGGAGAGGGTGCCTTCCACGCGATAGCGAAAGCTTCTGGCTTTAAGGAAGTCTTGTAGGATGAGCACAAGACGTTCTGGCACGCCAAATTGGTATAGCTTGTAAATCAAGCCATTGTGCCAGACTTTGTCAAAAGCTTTCGCTACGTCGAGGAAGACTGCTAGCGTTGTCTGGGGTTTGGGGTACTTGTTAAAGCCCTCAATGATGTGCTCCGTGAGGCGGTGCACCTGTTGGACGCATGAGTGTCCGGGTCTGAAGCCAAACTGCTCATCTGGGATAAGGTGGTGTTCCTTAGCATGGGACTGGAGACGGTTTGCAAGTAACCGCTCGTAAAGTTTGCCTAAGGCACTGAGGAGGCTGATGGGGCGGTAACTGGTGGGGTCAGATGAGCTTTTGCCTGGTTTGTGAATGCCAATGACATTTGCACATTTCCAGGTGTCTGGGAATAAGCAGTGGCTCATAGCAGCATTGAAGATGCTGACTAGGAGATGGATGAGAGGAGGAGAGAGGGTTTTAAGAACCCTGTTGGAGATGCCATCGGCACCGGGGGATTTGCGCGGTCGGAGGGCCTTGATCAGTCTCGCCACCTCAGCGTAAGTCGCTAAGGTGATTGGTGGGAGTTCAGAGGTGACCACAGAGCTTTTACGTTCGACTTCAGCATCCACCGAATCGAGGTGAGCTTGGTCAACGTGATCTACGTTAGGGGAACACTGAGCCTCTAGGCTATCAGCTAGGCACTCAGCTTTGTCTTCGTCAAAGAACGCTGGGACTAGTGGGACTGGTCTGTATAAGGGAGGCATGTCGTTGTAGTTACTTCCTTTCATACCTCGCGCCAAGTCCCAATAAGCCTGGTGGCTTGGCACGAGGTTTGAAAGTTTGTCACCCCATTGTTGATCACGCAACTCAGACATGCGACTTTGAACCATGCGTTCAAAGTGGCGTTTCTTAGTTTTGTTCTCTTTACTGGGGTAAGAGTCGTAATGTCGGGTCACTGCTTTACTTTCCGTCACTAATCGTCTCACATCCGCTGGAATGACAAGGCGCCGGTCGTCCGGCACCATGACCTCCTTTGCGGATGCACCTACTACGGTGGAGAGGTGATTAGTGAACGAATCGATCGCAAGGGTTACGTCATCTTTAGTCAGGATGTCGTCAGGGATCTTGTCAAGGTCCGGTGAACTGATAGCTTTTAGGGCAACGCCTAATTGCTTCCAGTTCACTATCGTCTTAGTGGGGCGGGGGAGGTCTGTTGTTGGGTCGGGACCTAGTCGCAGTATAATGGGTCGGTGGTCAGAGTGAAGCTCGTGAACCACTTCTATGGAGCGTAACTGGAGTGTTACGCCTCTGAGTAGTGCCATGTCCAGCAAGTCAGGTCGAAAGTCTTCCGTATGAGGGTAGTGAGTGGGCTCAGTGGGCGCAATTATGTCAAAATTAAGTTCTGCGACTAGTTTTTCAAGTGCAATGCCTCTGGGATTGTTGACGTTACAATTCCATAGGATGTGCTTACTATTGAAGTCGCCAATCAGAAGGACGGCGCTTCCTAATGAGAACAATGCTTCTAAGTCAGCTCGGACGATCGGCTTTTGACAAGCTTGGTAACAGGACGCTATGACTATAGGTTGATGACCAGTCATAGCTAGGAGGCAACAAGATGCTTCCATATTAACAAGAGTCGGGGTAGGTAGGGGGATGCAGTGCAGGGACCTTTTGTAATAGATAAGAGTGCCTCCCCCACGGGAGTTCACTCTATCATCACGTACCGTTCTGTAATTGGCAAACCTAGGGTTCGCCTTCCCCGGTTTTAGAAGGGTCTCCTGCACGCATATAATGTCGATAAGGTGGGTGCAACAAAAGTCGTGGACAAGGTCACGTTGTCTAAAGAAACCGTTAGCGTTGAATGACGCTAACGAAACTGAGCGCGGTTTCGTGCGTGCGGTTGTACTACCCATAGTGGTTGTACTGGGGAGGGGCCTGGGGAACGAAGCGCTTAAGGGCGCTAAGTAAATTCGCGTGTTCCAATGTATATTGGATCACGTCCGCTGGGGATTGAGCGAAGTGCATCTTGTGCGCTAGCTCGCGGACTTCGTTGATGTCAATAGACATCGCCAGGTCGCTGACTAGTTTGATGTCCTCTTGAAGAGAGGCATCCATCAGCGGCATGGGTGGGGCTTGTGGCCGAGAAATGGCGCGGGGAGGAGGGGCGCGAACGGAGTTGGCAACGGGTGCCGGGAGCGCGGGGCGAGCCGGGGCCGGTGCGCGGGCAGGGGCCGGGGCGTGGGCGGGAGCGGGTGCGGGCGCGCGGGCCGGGGCGCGGGCGGGAGCGATGGTCTTTACCATACTGGGTGGTTTAGACCATGCGTTACGGGCGGGGAGCGGCGCGGGTATTACCTGTGAAGCAGGTATTACCGACAGCTTAGGGCTGACCCGTTGGTAACGGTCATATGAGGGACGGGTCGGCCTATGCCTTGCCACCCTGTGGTTTATGCGTGGTGCTTTTGGGCAGCCGCGGTAATTCGCGGTATGTCCTTGAGCACCGCATAGAACGCAGCTGGGTGGGTCCGGCGAGTCCCGAGTGCGAGTGCACGCCGCTGTCGCGTGATCGCCTAGGCACTTGACGCACCTAGCGCGAGCGAAACAGAAGCGGGAGGCGTGACCGTATAATTGGCAGTTGTGACACTGCGAGGGACTTCCATTTTTAAATGGGGCTTGAACGTCTAACCCAGAGAGGCCGCAGACCTTTTTTAAATTAAAAATGGCCTTGCCCTCTGGTGTACGGTCTAGTACTACGAGTACTAGGTCATATGGACTGCGGTCCTTCCCGCTGTACATGCGGTGAACCGCATGCACTGGGAAGTCTTGTGCTTTAAGGTCGTCACATACCGCATCGGTATGTATCTCCTTAGGCACACCGCGAATCACAACGCGAAGGACTTTCTCCTCTTCGAGCGCATAAGTGTGAAAACTTATGCTCTCTTTACGGAGGAGCTTTGTTAGCGCTCTGTGGTCGCTACTAGTGGGCACTTGGACTTTAATGCCCTGCTGCGTGGAGCGGGCATTAGTATAATGGATCCCACGATCCGAAACTAAGCGGGACAGCATGTCCCATTTGCTTTTGTCCTGAATGAACAAAGGCGGAGGCGGTTTTTCGCGACGTGCGCTCGCGTCCTGAGGGGACGCGGCGGTTGAAACCGGAGCGGAGGGAGGAGACGCGGGGCGCGGGGCGGGGGTCGGTTTTTTGCCGGAGGCGGGGGCCTTTGCGGGTGCCTTGGCGGGAGGGGCGGAAGTGGCGCAACTAGCGGCTTTGGGCGCGCGCTTGCGTTTGCGATCTACGACGGTGTAACCGTCGTTATCGGAATCAGAGTCCGTGCGTGAGGCGCCGGCCTGATCTACCTCCATGTCCGTTTCGGATTCCGAAACGGTCTCGACAATGGCGAAGGAGGGACGGGTACTCGCTGACCTCCCGATCGGTGAGCGAGAGCGAGACCGTTCACGGGGAGGGGCTGCCACCGTGCGTCTATTGTCGGGCCCGGGAGCGGGCGAAGTAGGACTATCCTCTGAATAGGATCGGGTCAAGGGAGGAACGCTGGCCTCCGGGTTTGAAGTCCCGGAGGGAGCGATGAGAGTGTCCGTGAGGCGGGCATTCTCTTCCTCTTCAAGGAGTTGCATATGTGCAACGTATAGATCGGGGTGGCGGAGGGCGAAGGTCTGAAGGACCTGCACCTCACCGTTAGAGGGACGGGACTGCATCCTGAGGGGAATACTCAGGACGCCCTATCAAGGGTTTGAATTCCCTCACACACCTTGTGAGCTCACTGTGTGAGAGGGAGTGTGTACCTAGGGTGTGCCCTAGTTGTGTACCCTCTCCGAGCTTTTTTCTCGGCGGAGAGGGGTGCTCCTAAGCGCTACTCCGGGGTTGACTAGGGGCGACCCCAAGGCCAGTAATCCCGGAGCCCAGCTTGCTTCGGCTGACCCGTGAAGCGGGAAAGGCCACGGTGCAAGGTTAAACCAAAACAACAACAGTGGCCGTTGTCACCGTAGGGTGTCACACTGCGACCGCAGCAAATGGCGGATTTGATCGTTCAGACGGGTTTGGCTGACGCTACCCCACGCCTGAACGACGTCGCTTAACAGCACAAAGTGTGTTGTTACGCGACTGTTACTATGTTGTGTCGGGTAGTAAAGTGGTGAAATGCGCACCGAAAAGTGCGGTCAAAACAAGACCACCAGCCCGATATGATGTTGTTCGTCCGAAACAAGGGACTTGGGTAGGTGGTAATGCCTGACGTCTTAGAGCGCCTCTGCGCGCCGGCACGGCGAGCTCGTAGCTCACGTTGCACGGCGGTCGGTGGCTGCTCAGCTTCTGCACAGAAAGCAAAACTTCGTCAGGACTGCGTATTCCAAGGCACTGGTCTGCAACTAGCGTCGGAACGATGACCCGAGTGAGACGGCAATAGTGCGGGGACTATTGCGGTCTCACTGGGAGATACTGGCGGAGCTGTAGACAGGTGTGCACGGCGTGGCGGCACAGGTCGGAAAGACGTCCGTCGTCGGTCGTCGTGAAAAAGAAACGGCCAGCGGCTAAACACGCCTTTATATAGGCCCGATCGTGACTCACTGTTCTTTGTTGTAGCTTACAATTGGTAAAGATATACGTGTTTATAGTGATAATTATATAACAATGTTATTGAATTGCTAACAGAATATTTTTAAATTATATATGGTATGTTTAGTGTTTACAAATATGAGAAATATTGAATAATATAGTAAACAATATTAGGAAACTAGTTTTAACTTAAAATTATGAAAGGGTCGCAGAGTGACGTCAACACTGGTTCGGCGGGTAGCTCGGTTCGGCCAGCAGGCGGCTTCCACGATGAAACAGTCACAGGACCTGCTTGTAGCTGCTCGGGACACGTGGGGATGACACGGTGGGTGGCGTGACTCGTAGCGTGACGTCATCACTGGTAGCTGGTTCGACGGGTGGCTTGGCTCGGCACGTTATGAAAAAATAATAAACAAATATTACAAATAATGTTTAAATTATTAGGTTTCAATTTGATTTAATCTGTACTTAATTAAATGCTTTACATTTTTCTTGTAATTATTCAATTTGACTCCTTTAATGGCTTATTTGATAATTGCGTAGTCCATTAGACATTGATTTGACTCGTTACGTAAAAACATTATTTGTAATATTTGTTTATTATTTTTTCATAACGTGCCGAGCCAAGCCACCCGTCGAACCAGCTACCAGTGATGACGTCACGCTACGAGTCACGCCACCCACCGTGTCATCCCCACGTGTCCCGAGCAGCTACAAGCAGGTCCTGTGACTGTTTCATCGTGGAAGCCGCCTGCTGGCCGAACCGAGCTACCCGCCGAACCAGTGTTGACGTCACTCTGCGACCCTTTCATAATTTTAAGTTAAAACTAGTTTCCTAATATTGTTTACTATATTATTCAATATTTCTCATATTTGTAAACACTAAACATACCATATATAATTTAAAAATATTCTGTTAGCAATTCAATAACATTGTTATATAATTATCACTATAAACACGTATATCTTCACCAATTGTAAGCTACAACAAAGAACAGTGAGTCACGATCGGGCCTATATAAAGGCGTGTTTAGCCGCTGGCCGTTTCTCCTATAGTAGCGGCACGTTTTCGGCGTCCGCAGGAGACGGAGGTAGAAAGCGCTTTTCGCCTTCTACGCCCGTCTCGGGAGAAGTGCCTTCGGCACTTCTCCCTCCCGGGCTATTGTAGGGCCAGGCCCTCGCCCAAAACCCGGTGGAGCTGGACGACCGCACAGGCGGTAGCCAGCATCTATGTCCTCCCTAAACAAACAACAGCTGGCCGTTTAGTCTCGATCGTGCGCTCGGTAAGTCAAGACCTCCTGAAGATGCTTCGTTTAGAAGCGAAACTAGTCGGGTATTCTTCCGGTTAGGCTGCGTGATGTTTATGACGTCACGTAGATAACAGGAAAATTAGGCGGAATTGTCACTAGATATATAATTTTATGCTTTTTTAAGTGTTTTATTTAAATATTATTTAATGTTTTTTAGGATACTTTTAAAAGTATTTGTTATTATTAAATATGGATTTCCGCAAAGTAACGCCTGAATCTATTCATTAAAATATATTGATATTAAAATTTGTAATTGATTTTCAGTACTCCTTGTACGCCTTTGTCGTGGCAAGTACAGCCACCATACTTATTTCTAACGCCCAGTAGCCAGCCGGTTACATTTTTGGATCACGAACTTTGCAGTCCTCAATCATCAAAGAGAAAATCCAAGAAATGAGACCACCTTGAAGAAGGCGTTCCTCGTGAAAATCTTTGGACGTGGTTAAAATTTAGTACAAGATTAGAAGGATATTATATATACCTAATTAAAAGGAAAGGTCAAAGAGTGACCTATTTCGTGTAGCTTTGTTAGTCCTTATGATAGCCGACATCCGGTAAGAGATGCACACTAAGAACGCAGTATACATATATTCTATATGATCTATTTTGCAGACAGCAGAGTCCACTGCGTTTGTCCCTTTGGCTCCGGAACCCAAAAACGTACATTTAATAAAACAGCGTAGTTCTTGTGATGTAAACCACATTTAAAGTTTAATTTATTATTATTGCTTAAATTGAATTGAAATAAATAAAATACACAATACAATTTTCTACAATAAGGCGCAATGCAATACAGACGCAAAATTATAATAGATTCAATATGGATTACAATGTTTTTCATTCTATGGCACAATTCGCAGATTGTGTTGTCAATATTGTGCTAACAAAAATGTCTCATCTATAAGGATATATAATAAAAAAATTGAGTTACCTACAAGATATATCATCTCATTAAAATAAATGAAAACATTATGTGGGTTCTACATGTTGATTAGTCATTTGGTTATTATAAGAGCTTCCAAGGACAATGAACATCATAATAGCTTCAAAATTCTTCAAGAGAATATCGTCAAATTTTTACTATTCCTACGAAAATTACCAAACATCAGATCTATTTTTTATGTTCTTTATTTATATCGCAATCAACTATATAATCAACAAGAATATCAACTGTCTCCAACTAAACGTGTTTGTAATTAATAAGAATAAGCGAAAAATAAGATTAAGTAAATACAAGCCCTTGCATAAAAGTAGTTTGGCACTATGTGTAAATGTCAACAAGAAAAACATTTAATTCGAAATACAGAGAATAATAGCAAACAAGAGGATCCCTTCAAAAAATAACATATCTCTTCACAGCTTGGTATACTTAGGTAGGTACACTTAGGTTTTTAAGTGGAATAGCACTTTACAGGTGACTAACAATATTTACAAAGTTTAACAAACTCCTATGTACGTCTCACTGACCACATAGAGTGAATAAAACCAAGCCATCGTAGTAATGGTTCATCCGACTTTGTATCCAACAATACTATTGATCTTTCGGCTCTGTAATTTTTCCCTGTATTCGTAAATATCCATTACTCATACTACGAACGGGGTACAATATACTAACCTTCGAATAAATATGTAAAGAAGTGTAACTTTCATACAATTACCGCTTTAATTTCGGACTCGCCAAGTTCACTATTAACAATATACACAAAATCTTCTATATTAAACTGGATTTCTATTATTGATTTGGCGCTTAGAAATGATCGTATCTTTTAGTTATACG
Organism: Plagodis dolabraria; assembly: GCA_963854805.1. Lineage (NCBI taxonomy): Eukaryota > Metazoa > Arthropoda > Insecta > Lepidoptera > Geometridae > Plagodis > Plagodis dolabraria. The sequence continues at coordinate 20,910,404 of OY978448.1, read as the reverse complement.
AGTACTTTTAAAGCCACGACCGCCACGGTAAAGTTTGCGATCTGCTGTTTTTGAGCTTGACTTACATTTATTTTCATATTTATTTGTAGAGTTTTTAGAGTTTTTTTAAGTACTCCATTTTAAAATTAATCAATTTCAAGTTTACTTTTGAGTACGCAAACAGCATTCCTTTTAAGTTATAAGTACTAACTCCAAAATCGAACTTGAGTTCGTTCATAAGGACAATTGAAATACTCACAGAATGTTTAATATATGTAATTTGGATCGTGTATACAGGCGTTGAAAATTCTGGCCATAAAAAAGACAAAATTGGAAATGTATATGTAGATAATCCGATTTTATTTTTAATTCTTTATACTCATGATGACGTAATATTAAAAGTTCGCCTCATTTAAAAGATAATTAAATAATGTATCCTTTACATAGTTTTATATAGATACATTTTCAAGAATATTTCATATATAATTGATAATTTTTAATTCCCTAAGAGATTTTGTTCGGTTAACCAGTGCCTTCAAGTCATTAAGTTGATGACGAGATTTTATTCACATCTATTCTTTTCATACTTATAAGGTATATCTATACACATAATATTACTTGTCATTCCAGAGAATACTCACTCACTAATCTTACAATTTGAAGTAATATGCAATCCCCGTTTACTCAATAATTAATTTTTAAAGCAAAGCGTTTTTTGAAATATCAAAATTATTAATACGAATATATAGCTGCAAATGAATAGTTGCTTACAATGTCAAAATCATTTTCTAATTAAGTTATAAATCAGTTAATAGAAATAAGTCAATTATTTGTTAAATTAAGTACTTTGTTTAACATAGCATTTTGTTTTAATTAAATGAATAATTTGTTAAAGACGGCGAGACAAAAATGGCTCTTCAGGATATAGTCTTCAAAATGGCATATGCACGAGACATTTTGTATGAAATTGACAGAAACCTTAAACTAGTAATATAATAATAAAAATAATAGACATAATACCCAGAATATTCTACAACAAATATTCACTACATAAATATTGGTGTTTAGTGTTGATTGTACTTTCGAGGCTGACGGCTGATTCTTAATACTAGAAAATCTAAGCTCTTGATTGACATAAGTTAAATAAAATAAGAATAACAGATCGGTTACTGTTGCTCTAAGAAATGACATAGGGGGCAACGAAATCACCACAGGTCTTGATGTTGAAGTGACTAGAATTGAAGAAAGGAATGATGCGTTCGAAGAACACGATCTAACTGAATAACTACCACTCGTTTATTGAAGGAGCATAATAATACAATAATATGGCGTTTATTAATCATGAAACGGTAGATGGAAACAATACTACTAAGCATCATCATTCTGCCTATGGTAACGATTACTATCCTAAAGATAAAATTGAAATGCAATATACTTACACATTTAATTCATCATTCACTAAATCCATCGTCTCAGTCGAAAATAGTTACTGCGTGACATAAGATTGTACAGTGCAGGGGCCAGCCCTCGCTCTAAACATCGATATCAACAAAGATTGGTCGCTCGAATTCAAATTCCTACACCATTATCACAAGACAAACCACAAATAATTCTAAGTCAGAGCACCTTATAATTGTAGAGATCATCGCATACTCCTAAATGATGAGTCGCGCCATCACATGGCACTCGAATAGCGGCTGTACATGAATATCATACACTCTATTACCATAACAGTAGGTACATATCAACAAAATTTACAAAGTACAAACCGTAAAATCAACGATCGCGTCGGCGACATCGTTAATAGATTCACAAAGACATAAAATCATTCGAAAACAGATATTATCAACAATTTTACAAAACAAACATTAGCATTTTGAGTATTTCACATTATCAATTTAGAGAGCCAATCAAAACCGTTTAGAAACAGTTCATTCAAGTTACAGATCTATCTTCGGGCGCTCTGTCATGTTCGATTTATTTGAGATTTTTTATCACAATTGACCACAAGGCATCACACGAGAAAAGTTTACCGAAAGCCATAAACAAGTTCGTTAACACTAGATTTTGCTCCCGGCACCAGTGAAAACTAGATGTCGCTCTTGGCTTCAGTGAACACTACAAATTGCTCTTGGCATTAGCGAAAATTAGACGTCACTCTCGACATTAGTAAACACTAATCGTCGCTCGCGGCAGCAGTGAAAACTAGATGGCACTCTATTCATCCGCGAACACTAGACGTTGCTCATAACATCAGTGAACGCTAGAAGTTGCTCTCATCGTTACTGTACACTAGAAGTCGCTCTCGGCATCAGTGAATACTAGACATCGCTTTCGGCGTCAGTGACGTGCGCTGGCTGGCCGAAGTTCCTCGTGATGGACTCGGTGACGGTGCGGATGTTGGCTAGGTAGCGGTGCGCTGGTTCATCCGAGTCGTAGATTGCGCTAAGCGACTCGAGCGACACGAGCGCTTCCGAGTCGAGCAGACGCGAGGAGGCTCGAGAAGAGACGTCGTCATCGCGGTCGAAGTAACACGAGTTGACGTCACTGAGCGCCGCCTCGGCGTCAGTAAGCCCTGCCTCGTTGAGCATGGACACGTTTTCGAGCGCCGGATCGTCTGTCGTGTACCCTGTGCTTTCTGGTTGGCACCCCTCCCCGTCCCCCTCACCCTCTGAGCACGACGAACTCCATTCGGATTGACTCTCCCCGTAGAGGGCCATTTCTCTATGATTCGAAGTGGCCACCTATAATAAAATGGGATGTATAAATATAATTGGAAGCAATTTGCTCATAAATCAATATACATTTAACTATGAGATATAATATTACCCGGTTCTGAAGTCGTTCCTGAAGTTCTTTCTCTTGTTTATCTACTGCACTAATCGACGGTTCCGCTTTCCTTTCACAAGGTGGACTGAAAAAGAAAATAACAGGTTCACAATACAATGAATAAGATCATCATGATACAGAATATTATTATTTATTCATAACAATATTCTAGTAAGAGTTTTCATAGTTTACGACACATATATATAACCTAGGAATCTAGGATAGGTAATTTTTTTTAGCGGGGCGCTGTTAACAAGTAAATTCATAACTTTTGAATAATCACACTTCACTGAGGGTACGTGTCCTAAGTTAAGATAGAGTGTAAGAAATAAATAAAAATAAAATACAAAAGGATTAGAATATGCTCGTCTGCCATTAAGTTGATGAAACCCTTCTGGGTCATATACTTTGAAGCGCTCGTAGCGAAGTTTGCTTAGCCATTCTGAATCGATCAGCAAAGTTAAGCAACGTCCGCCGCGGTCAGGAGTTGGATGGGTGACCGCTGGTGACATTACTACTGAGCGCTTCCGTGCTTCGGAAGGCACGTTAAGCCGTCGGTCCCGGTTGTTGTCTTAGGACGGCAGTCGTTACAGCATGGTGGTAGGGCACTTTGCTAATGCCCGCCTGGCTAGCTACCACCCTCAAGTTGAAAACCTGTCGCCAAGCACCTAACGGTGTGTTCCGGCAGCTGTCCTTGAGAGCCAGTAATTCTAGGTTAGCCTGTACAACATCTTCGACCGCATCATCACTTACCATCAGGTGAGATAGTGGTCAAAGGCTAACCTATAAGGCATAAAAAAAATACTTAATAGCAGGCGAGCATATTGGGACAGATATTTATTAAGGGCACACCTACAACTCTTGTGCCCCATTCTGATGAAATGTACATGAGAGTGGTTATAAATCTCTGTCTTACCACCTCTGAGTCATAGACATTACAGATATGACAATCACGACGATTTTTGGATACTGGGAACTCTCTGATGGAAAAATATATTTACAACTTTAGAAGTAATAGGGCTTAAATTGCTTTGCAACAGGACATATTCCAATAAAAAAAAACAGATGACATTGTCTTTAAAATCATAAATCTGATTTCATCTGATATATATTGGGTGGGAGAACTGTGCAATGTTACAGTATATTCATCTGTATGAACTCAATTATAGAAGTCACAAGGTATGCAGTCTTGACAGAAGAAGAAGACTTCATACCTTGTTAACTTGAGTTATGTGCTCTTGAGTGAGTAGACCAGAGTAGTACCTAAGACGATAACGTCGGTGGACAGCACACTGGTGTACTCTACCGCGGAACGCACGGTGGAGGGAGGAACTATGATACAGTAAATGAAGACTGCCTACCTTGAGTTCTGTTTTGAGTGCGTGGGTGAGGGTAGTTCGACGACGACATCGGTAGGTAGCACGCCCGGGAACTCTGCGGCGGGGCGAAGGGGGGAGGGCGAGGGTGAGTGCGCAGGGGCGGGCCCCGGGCTGGCCTCCTGCCTCGCTAACTGCGTGATAGCGGCTAGACCCACCGCGTGTAGCGGGCTGCTGTTATTGTTGCAGTTACGTACCGGCTCCACCAACGGGTTCTGACCCCTGTCAACAATTGTTTTACTATAACACATTTCAGACAAGGTCTTTAAATACGAACAACTACGAAGTCTCAGTGGAACTAATCGGGAGTACCAACAGACATGGAAACTTTGGGTGTACCAGTGGGAGACACCCACCAAGATTTGGTTTAGTTCTGCTAATACTATTATCCACTGAGACCTCGGTCGCATTATTAGAGCTCATATTACAGCTCTAATGACGAATCAATAGATTCAGGCGTTACTTTGCGGAAATCCATATTTAATAATGACAAATACTTTTAAAAGTATCCTAAAAAACATTAAATAATATTTAAATAAAACACTTAAATAAACGGTCGTGCTACATAGTGCGTGTCGAGCCACGCACAATGTAGGGTTCCGTAGAAGCCCGTTATCATAATATAGAACGATTCTGTAGTTCTTTATTCTCCTCCACTTTCTTCCTGCTAAATCTAAGAAATAAAAGTACGATTGCCGCCAAGTTATTATTTCAATTGTAATTCGAAAGTTAAACAAAATTCGTTTGTGAATTCTATAGGTAGATACTCGAATGAAAACGTAACGATAGCGCGATTTAGAATCCGTTGGTACATTGTAAAAATCTGAATGTCATTAAATTTATTTGCTGTAGCATAAATAATTATTCTATCATAAAATAGTTGATATTATATATGAAAGAAAAATAAAAAAGTATACACCGATATATGCAAGTAAGCTTATAAATGGGCTATTATACTATATAACTAGTCTGGCCATAAATACTGTAACTTGAATTTTTTTTTCTTTAGAATTACTTAGAATTATTTTTATTGTATCAGCAGAATCGTCCACTGCTGAACACAGCCTCCCCTAGTGAGGGGGTATTTGCCATAATCCCCACGCTTGGCAGGCGGTTTGGGGATCGCAGTGTAAAATGGCATGGCAGTTTTTTAGAAGGCGCTGCTGCTGCTGCCCACCTTCTACTAATTTTCCCCCTTAGTCGCCTTTTACGACACCCACGGGATGATATGAAGGAGTGCAATTCTAACCCGGCACCCCACGGGGAACTTAGAATTTGAAACGCGTTTATTACTTATTTTTTTTTTTATATTATTGTGACGGAACAAGCTCGAGGCTCACCTGATGTTAAGCGGCTACCTCTGCCTATAACAGATGCAGTTCGTCACAAGTGACGAATTGCACTGCGCCCGTCACCTTGAGACATAGTTGCTAAGTCTCATGTGCCTGTAATTTCATTGGCTCTCAAGGACTGCTGCCGGAACACACCGTTAGGTGCTTGGCGACAGATTTTCAACTTGAGGGTGGTCGCTAGCCAGGCGGGCATTCGCAAAAAGCCCTTCCACCATGCGGTGAAGCTCAAGCCCGCGGTGGGATTCAAATATACGAGTATATACCTATGTATGTCGAATCTTTGTACTGTCATATCTATAATTATACTAATGGAATTTGATACCTGGGAAAGGACATAGGACAGTTTTTATCCAACTGTGCAAAAAGAGGATACTAAAAAAAAATTTCATCTCCACATCACATGTATGGGAGGTACCCTAAAAAAAATATTTTTCAAAATTTTATTTTACCACTTTGTCGGCGTAATTGTTTTACATATTCATACGAAATTACAGCTTCCTAGTGCTCACGGTCTCTTAGCAAAACCTCGGACAGACGGACAGACAGACGGACATGACGAAACTATAAGGGTTCCTTGTCAAGACTACGGAACCCTAAAAAGCATAAAATTCTATATCTAGTGACAATTCCGCCTAATTTTCCTGTTATCTACGTGAAGTCACCAACATCACGCAGCCTAACCGAGCGCACGATGTCTCGATCGTGCGCTCGGTAAGTCAAGACCTCCTGAAGATGCTTCGTTTAGAAGCGAAACTAGTCGGGTATTCTTCCGGTTAGGCTGCGTGATGTTTGTGACCTCACGTAGATAAAACAGGAAAATTAGGCGGAATTGTCACTAGATATATAATCTTATGCTTTTTTAAGTGTTTTATTTAAATATTATTTAATGTTTTTTAGGATACTTTAAAAGTATTTGTTATTAGCTCTAATGACTATTCAGCCACGGACATATTATACTTTTTTTAGTTCAGTTCATGATAGAAGCTTCAACAGACAGCGCTTGATTAGTTAATTTAAATGTTTGCTTTGACCTAGTAATAAATTTCCTCTGCTAAAGTATAATAATACAGACCTTTAAAATATGCTTTACTTCTCAACACAATTACATGTACAGTTTTAAGATTAAGCACAAAAGAAAATAATGAGAAAGGCAAACTCTTAGCTTAAAAATCGCTTACCTAAGTTCCAGCTTGAGGTCCTTTCTCTCAGCTTTCGGTAGGTTATTTTTCAACAGATTCTTATCGTCAAGCAGCCTTTGAATTTCTCTCTCGAAGGGAGGCACGCACGCCACGTCGCTGGGACTTCGCTTGGTGTATATTTCCCTACCACTGTCATGGTTTAAGTGTTTCAGGTTGTTCGGACGACTTCCCGAACTGGAGAACGAGTTGGTTCGTGGCGCAAAACGGTTCGATACGTCCTTTTTATCAGTCTGACAGCAACCATCACGTTTAGCAGATGCCAACATATTGATTATGCTCTTCTGGAGCTTCTCTTCTTCCTTTTGAAAGTTTAGACTTCCATCTATAAACTTGTCTTCCAAGGATGGCTTCTTCGTCATTTTGTGTTTCGCGTATATTTCGTTAATATGGTTTTGCAAAGGTTTGTTAGCTCTGATAGGAGGGTAGTCGTACGCAGGGCTGGGATTTGTGCGTTGTGGTCTAGCTTGAGGAAGCCATTGCGATTGTGCTCTCGGTGGCGAAGGTGATGCATCGGTGGTTCTAGAATAACTTTCATCTGATGAGCTAAGGCTTGGAGATCTTGTGAGGGAGCTGAGTTCATCAGCGGAAGAGTGTACTCGTGGACTTCGGGCGAGGGGTAAGCTTTCACTAGATCTTGGTCGTGGTAATCTTGGAGGTCGTCTTTTGTGTGCGACTGGAGGTCGAGGCTCTTGTGGGCGTGGCCACGGCGGGACGAGCGCACGTGGTGGCGGCCATCTTGGATTGCCGACCATTCCATGCGGCGGAGGCGGAGGTGGCGCTTCTTCTAAGTCTTCCAAATTTTTTCTTCTACCTTTGCTGCCCTTGATATTATTACCGTTGCTTTGAAGCCCATTAGATGGCAGAAGTGGCTCATTTTCACAAGCGACCGAGGCTTCTCTAACAGGAGGCAGCCTGGATGGTTGCGCTGCAGCTCTTCTTGCCGAGTTTTGAAGCATCGCCAGGGGCGTTGCTACTCCACCGTAAGCGGTTGGAGGGTTCTGCGTCTGGCTGGAGGGATTTTGACCGTTACTGTTAGCAGGTGCTCGGTCGGTTAAAAAGTAAGTTGTCATCTCGCCTTTTCCTTTGACCTTGACTTTTCCTCGACACACAAATTGATAAGGCATGTCTTTGAGGACCTGAAACACTTCCTCAGTTACTTGCGTGTGATTCGGCAAACCCGTGGAATCCATACGAGAAGCAACATTAACAGTGTTACCCCAGATGTCGTATTGGGGTTTTCTGGCGCCGATTACACCAGCAACCACTGGACCTACATTAATACCTAAAAAATATACATATTACATTAACATGAGCTTCATGTGAAAACTTAAGTGATTACGAATTTGAAAAATATTGATATTTGTCTCACCAACTCTCAGCATGAAGTTATTGTATGAGTTATCGTTGATGTCTTTCAGTTTGTCCCTCATAGCGAAGACGAACTCTACCAGGGTTGCCATGTGTTTGCGCGAGCTCGGTTCATCGGATATTTTCTTATCTGGGATCAATCCCACAGCTGCCATGTATGTTGAACCGACTGTTTTTATTTTATCTATTGCACTAAAACGTTCATCTCCCAGGAGCTGAAAACACAAGGATGGGACAATGTATTTCAAGAAATAAAATAACAACATGTAATCTTCTCTTGATGCTAGGTTACCGATGTTACTTTCTAATAATTCAATTTTAGGTTAGCCTGAACAACATCTACGACCACATCATCACTTACCATCAGGTGATGTAGTGGTCAAAGGCTAGACTATCAGCTATAAAAAAATAATAGTTACACCACATAGTAATAATCAATTTTAACCAATGTTATACGGCAAAAAATACTTAGTTCTCTTAAAATAGGGGATTTCTTCTGTGATTTAATTGAATGGGGTTCTAGTTTTAATTTCCGGCAATAGATTCCTATTTTGGCGTCAAACGTACCTCATCAAAATCAGCGATGATCTCGTTAAGTAGCCGCAGGCACTCCATCCCCTGGTTATTCCCGTCCAGCTCCATGTAGAACTCGTGGTAGTTGGTGATGGAAGCGAAGAGCACACCCGCTCGTTGATACGATTGATGGTACAGATCCTACAAACACAGGTTACACACATACATTTACATAGCCAAAGAAAGTGTAAAAACAAATGTTATTATAGGTTGGTATATGTACCGGTTTTTGAATGTCCTTTTTGTTGGGTGTGTGAAGAGAGTGAAATGTTGAAACCGACCATTGTTTATTATCGTAAGTAACTAAATTAATAAACGAGCAACTTGTGTTTCGGAGATTAAATTGCCTGAATTTGTCGAATATAAAATGCAATCCAAATATTTTATTGAACAAATCAACACTAACCATATTCGTTCTGAATTGATTGTCTAAAAAGTGCGTTGCGACGTGAGCTGGCAGCAGGTTGAATAATATTCTTCGATTTGATGCCTGAAACAGAAAAAGTAGTACAATTACGATTCCACAAACACAAGAAGAGAACTCCTATTATCACACACACAAACATCTTATATGCCGCACCGTTTTCTCATAACTATCTTTCCTAACATAGCTTGGCCGAATGGGATCAGTCTAGGCCAAGATTCTATAGCTATGCAATGCTACCAGTCTTAGCTTACCTAGCCATGTTATAATGGCTAAGCTCTTATCTGTGTCTGTTACTATTTTTTTTTTCTAAGTAGATCTAAAGAGGATGGTCTACTGTCCAGTAAGCAAATTACATACTTGCTTACTGGACAGTAGGAGATTCCAAATTTAAAATCTCGCTTATTACTGGACAATTGTGAATAAGTCTACGGCAGAGTTCACTTTCTGGATACTTTTTGGAGATTTTATGGCAAAATTACATACCATTTTTGAGAAAAATCCATTAACACCACTAAACCCTGAATATATAGTTTACCTGCAAAGCATCCATATCCCTCTTCTCATCTCTTGCCTCCACCTGCCAGAGGAAGTCAAGCCGAGCTGTCCACTCCGTCTGCTGAGCGTGCAGTAGCACCGCCAGCGCCAGCGCTAATGTCCACGCGCACGCCACATACGCCGACCCTACTGGACCAGGCCTGAAAGGGTCAAATGTATTTTTTTATAAAAACCATAAATAATGGGTTTCAGACATAGGTGCACTTCAATTAATATGTATCTAGTGACAAATCATTTTAATCAATGACTGAATCGTGCGCTCGAATAGCCGAGACCTCCTGAAGAAGGTGCTTCTGGGTATTTATATTATATATTTATATTCTGACTATCTCTACGGCGATGAAATAGAAACGAAAAGTAAAATAGCGCGTAATTACTTTTATATGATATTTTTTTATTGATATATATCTGTATCAATAAAAAAATATCCCCGGTTTTCAATCTTCAGATAATTACTATTTCTAAGAATAAATGCATCATGTGTGGTCCACCTAATTATATTCAAAGAACGAATGTAGGTATAGAACTATAGAACCATCATTCATTTTTTTTATTTGGCCGGTTAACATTTTATCATACAGATATTTTTACCTGATGATTGGAAAACTATCTGAAATCTGGTCCTGTGGCATTTAGCGAATACTCGCCTAGCTACCTATAAGTAGAAAATCCGTCCCCCAGCACCGAACTTTGTGTTGCAACAGTTGTCTTGCGAACCAGAAACATAGGTAGTGCTCAAAGGCTCACCTATCAGTAGTAGAACAAAAATCAGAAAAACTTATGTATTTTACTAGATTCTTTAAAATTTTATTTGCAAATCCTAATTTAACGTGTATTACTACAATATGGATTAATATCTGAAATAAATGCATTTTATCTAATTTTTTATTTTTTTAACATTAACATTTTTTTATTATTTCGGAAATCCATAAGTAATAATGATATTAAAAAATTAGGCAGGACTTTAAGACATTTATTTAAGTTTGTTGAAAATTTTTCTGAAATATAACCTGAATATTCTTAAAATATTTGTTAATATTAGTACCTATTTGGTTTCAAGACATACTTACTCAGTCATAAGATCGTAGCAATCAAACAGATCCTTATGGTACGCCAATATGACTGACATGTACCCTGCCGTCATTACCGAGAGCAGGATCCCCTTCACCAGTATCGGCAGCCTCAGAAACACTGCGACGGCCAACATGCTCAAACAACAACCCAGGGTGATGTACAGTGGAATCGGACATGCTCTGTGGTCGTCGCTACTCCAAAGAGAAGCAGCAACATCCCCACTTGTCTGTCGGATGTCATCCATGGTCGTTATGTTCTCTGTTAGGTTCCGACAAATGTTGATTTCTCGACACGTTACCTGAAATTATAAAGCACAAATATTAATAGATAATTAGGTATACTGTATATTATATAGCAATAATTCAATCCATACAAAAATCAGAACAAAACCATCGCAAGGTAGAATAGTGGAGTCTCAATAATAAATAGATAAGTTCTGCTGATGTCTTTCGCGGGAAATGCATTTTGTTTTTGTTTTGTGGCTAGTTCGTAAGTTGATCACGTAAAACTCATTTTTAGGGTTCCGTACGAAAAGGGTAAAACGGAACCCTATTACTAAAACTTCGCTGTCCGTCCGTACGTCTGTCACCAGGCTGTATCTCAAGAACTGTGATAGCTAGACAGTTGAAAATTTCACAGATGATGTGTTTCTATTGCCGCTATAAAAACAAATTCTAAAAATAAAGTAAAATAAATATTTAGATATTTACCATACAACAAACTTGATTTTTTTACCGTTTCTTGCTCGATACTAATAACGGTGATAGGTAGACGCTTTAACTATTCACAGAATATTTAGTTTTATATTCTGTTTAAATATAATTATTTAAAATAAAATGAATGAAATATTTAAGGTGGCTCCCATACAACAAACTTGATTTTTTCGATTGATCGATTCTAATAACGGTGACAGGTAGACGCTTTAACTATTCACATAATATTTAGTTTTAAATTCTCTATAAATATAATTAGTTAAAATAAAATAAACAATTAAGGGGGATCCTATACAAAAAAAGAGGTTTTGGCCGTTTATTAGGTTTTTTTTTTTTTTTTTATGCTGGATAGTTTAGCCTTTGTCCACTATCTCACCTGATGGTAAGTGATGATGTGGTCGGAGATGTTGTTCAGGCTAACCTAGAATTACTGGCTCTCAAGGACAGCTGCCGGAACACACCGTTAGGTGCTTGGCAGATTTTCTACTTGAGGGTGGTATCTAGCCAGGCGGGCATTCGAAAAATGCCCTACCACCATGCTATAACGACTGCTATCCTAAGACAACAACCGGGACCGACGGCTTAACGTGCCCTCCGAAGCACGGAAGCGCTCAGTAGTAATGTCACCAGCGGTCACCCATCCAACTCATGACCGCGGCGGACGTTGCTTAACTTTGCTGATCGATTCAGAATGGTTAAGCAAACTTCGCTACGAGCACTTCGAGGGTACAGATAATGGTACAGAACCCTTCGTGCGCGAGTCCCACTCGCACTTGGCGGGTTTTTTTTTCATACATATGGAATGAATTACATTTGTTACAGTCATTAATGCAATCATGACGGATGCGAAAATCCCCAAAACCCTCCCAAACACCCTGTTCCTGGTTCACACCCAGGAAGAAAAGGAGACCCTGACCAACGAGGGCTACGGAGCAGGCACGGGATCTCGTATCCTCACAATCCACGAAGCACAGGGACTGACATACGAGTCAGTAATCGCAATAAAAACCAAGGGTAGAATGAAGCTGCACGAGAGCGTCCCACACGCAGTCGTCGCAGTCTCACGACACACCGGGGCATTCACGTACTACGCTGACGACGCAAATGATGCTATTGGACGGTTCGTTCGGAGAGCGGTGGCTGCAAGACGCAAAGAGATCCGCGACTATAACTTAAAGATGGCAATCAGCGATCGCAACAGTGTGGTGATAGATGTCCTGGTGAGAATGGATGTCGGAGAGGCAGACTAAGAACATCTCAAAGTTCAGTTTTTATTGTAATGTGTAAAGATTTAGTGTTTAATTATAGTTTTCTCCCCTATTAGCAAGCGGATTCGTGCAGGCATTCGGAACAGTCATGCTCACGAAAATGTGTTGGCAAGCGGTGGCATCGTGTGTCGGGTCGCCCTCTTCCCTCAAAAATGGTTGAGGAGGACGATGGCTGGCACGCGAGTCAACTCGTGAACGAGTGCTGCTTGAGGACACTGGTCCGTTCGGAATGCCTGTGCAAATCTGTTTGCTACTATTTAGTAGTAGTATATTCCTTAAAACTGTGTTCCCCCATTTAGTATGTAAGAATGCTCCCCATAGTAATGTAAATACTAAACAAATTTCTCGGTTAACTTAAAAAATGGCACGGACCCCGGAGTCTGTGGAAAATGAACAAAACCAATCATAAAAAAAAAAAAAAAAAAAATGCAATCATGACCAAGATAATACCAGTTATTTTATTTTAAATCTCGCTTATAGCATGATTTTTAGAGTAGATACAAAACCTAGCTACAAGAGTAAAAAAACAGTTTCAATTTTGAATTTTCTGCCAGAACCGTAAGTTTTCACCCAACAATAAGTGCAACTAGGGCAAAAATATTACCTAATTTAAAGGTCCAAAATAAAAAGGTAAAATTTTTTTGTAACCGTGGATCATGTTTTTTGACATTTTACAAATAATCTGTTCTAGAATACCTAGGTAATTAAATAAAATTGCATATACAAATGTGCTAACTAGAAAGAAATATTTATGATACATAATAAGTCTTACCACATTAACTTGACTAACAGCATAGCCCAGCACTATTGTAAAGGTAGTAATGGCATTCCTCAAAGCAAAAGGTCTTGAAACATCACAAGGTATGAGCCTCAGCCTCGCTGCCAGTGTCAACGCCAGCACGGCTGCTGACCAAGCAAAGGCTGTCACGAAGAGAAGTAGAAGAATAGTGGTTCGAGGAAGAATAGCCGCTTGTAAAGCACCAGCAGCGGCTAAGGCGCCTAAAGCAGCACCCAGGGAACCTGCCCATCCGCCGTCTGTTGATGCTCGGTACTAGAAGGTGAAAGAAAAACCGTTTACAAAAGGCATTACCATCTCATCAACCGTGATCAAAATGGGTATTGGATCCCAGGTACTTTTTTATTTCTGTAAGGCTAGCCTTTGTCTACCTACTATCTTCCCTGATGGTAAGTGATGATGTGACAAACAGTCTACAGCACACCTGTTCATAGTCTAATAATTGATTTCAGATTAACTTTTTTTGTTTAATATTTTTTTTTTATAGCTGATAGTTAATCCTTTGACCATAATCTCACGTGATGGTAAGTGATGATGTGGTCGAAGGTGTTAACAGGCTTAACCTAGAATGACTGGCTCTCAAGGACAGCTGCCGGAACACACCGTTAGGTGCTTGGCGACAGATTTTCAACTTGAGGGTGGTCGCTAGCCAGGCGGGCATTCGCAAAAATGCCCTTCCACCATGCGGTGAAGCTCAAGCCCGCGGCGGGATTCGAACCATGGACCTGCTGCGCGGCAGTCCATAGCCAAAGCCAATGAGCTATCACTGTTTCTCAGAACAAAAAAGTACTTACCATAGCTTCCATGTCTGGATCCTTGAAGCACAAGGTGAGTAGATGCACGTGCATGGCCTTCTCTCGGTGGACAGATCGTGCGTCGATCGCCTGCGCGAGGTACTTGTTCACGCGATTGGTCGGCTGGTGGTACACAGACGAGTGACGCTTTTTCAGAGGTCGCTTAAATTTCTCCGTCACTTTATTCTGTGAAAACGCAGGAGTTACGTTCACGTGACTGAGTTTGCCACAGTATAAATTTTACTACAGTACTACCCATCGATATTGAAACACCTGAACAGCGGAAATGGAGGAAGTAAACATCGATATGGTACACAGAAGGTAAAGTTAACGGAGAACATTTAGTGAGAAGATAAGTTGGAAGGGTCAGGTCGGGGACGACATGGGCCCATCTCATGCAGACTCCATGCACCACAGTATGGTTCTTCGAACTGACCTTAACACTTAAAAGATCCGGACTCCGAAGCAGCATCACATTATTAAAATAGTAAAGTAAAATGAAATATGAACAAAATTTATTTTACAGCGAGTTGGCTCAGATAGATTTAGCACCTATGCCGTCTATTATTTTTGGAACGGGATTCCGACGGCATTGAAAAATGAGAATACAGACATTATGGGAATCAAGATTTCAGAGAAACTTAAAACTATAACTTAATGCTTGATTAGTTCTCGACACGTCAATTTAAAAAGTCAGAAATCAATTAAACCAAGAATTAATCAAGCAGAAAGAATATCGTGTTAAATACTAAAATTAGGATTATGTCATGTCATGCAAGTTAGTCGATACTCGGGGTTCATGCCATGCTCTAGTGCTCAAGGTAGCCAGTCGGGATAGCGAGTGAAACACGGTTCAGTGCATTCGACTTTATTATCAAACAAACTCAATAAAAATAAAACAATCTCATGTAAACATTTGACAATTTAGAAAGAAAAAGTATCGTCCAATAAGAGAATAGTGATTGTGAGTGGTTTGAGTGCTCTCGCTGACTTTACTTGTTCCCCCTTGCGTTGCACCTGACTGGTGAGAGTTGTGATATATCGCGGAGGAGTGGCCCACATTTATCATAAGGTTTGCGAAGGTGGTAAAACACCTAACAAATATTGGAATTGAAAACGTGTCACCCAGTGGTGGTTGGTGGAAAACAATAATACACATGAACAACATTTTGTCTGCGCTTACGGTTTCAGCGGGAATGTGTTGTGGAACTAATGTCCAAGGTCGGAACATCTGAAAAATAACGAGCAGACGTCTGATGTTAGTTGCTGGTGTATTCAAGTCTTCCACGCAGTTCCATCAGGGAGTCGGATACAAGACCAACGTGTTCCGGACACGTATTCGAAGGGTGAAGTCCGCTTGCTCTAATGTATAAGTGTTTTATTCGAAGAGGAGCAACTACGGGCGAAGGCTTCAACAAACCAGCAACTTAATAGTCGTCTCCGTGGAAACATTCAGACTAATTTGAGACTCAGGGATTTGGTGCAGCAGAGAACTAACTTATGTAGGTAGGTGTATGTATGTAGGGGATCGGTAATTATAATGTTTTTAAACTGTGTTATGTAAATATTATGTGTTTTCAATTGTTGCCAAAACAAACTTAGTGTGAAGCAAATGCAAATTTGTTTCAGAACACCTCGCAATTATTTCCGTCTCTGTGTAAAGCTTCAGTGCGCACCTCGAAATTCAAGAAAAAGCAGCAAAGATTTAGTTCGGAAACCACCACTCATAAACCAATCTAACTACAAGTACAAGAAACCATAAGCGAGGTTATCATTCGACACACACTATGAAACCCATCGAGTCGGTCGTCCCGATGCGTCTCATGTACATAGTTCGTGAAGCGTAAAATCATAAACCGTGAGTCTAAATCACCCTAGAGCGTGTCGGGAACGTGCGCACATTTAACTAAATCACCCGCTGAGAACATTGCAAAGTAGTTTAAAATGAATTGTTTATATGTGCGCCTATCCCCATCGCTATGTATAAGCACTACGAGTATTTTTGTAAACCCATCTGTGCCGTCGAGAAACAATTTAAATTCGTTAAATAGGTGAGATGAGATGTAGGGCAGAGAGCGCGCGCTGCGTGCACAGATGAGTGTACCAAGTGCGTATACATGATGTAGTGCATGAGAGGCCGTGTTCGACCGTGGTATGTGTGCGGAGGGCGTGGTGCTGCATGACTGCGTCGAAGGTGTGGTGTTGTGGGGCAGTGGCCGGGGTGGTGCCGGTGCCGGTAGAGGCAGGTGGGGCGGTGGGGGCCCGCATGGCAGCGCTCACGTCGTCGGCGCGCAGCGTGGCCAGCCGCAGCGCCTCGGCCGAGCCCGGCTCCGCGTGCAGCGCGCGTCGCAGGTCCAGCACCTGCCACCA
The DNA here is from genome assembly GCA_963854805.1 of Plagodis dolabraria. Taxonomy (NCBI): domain Eukaryota; kingdom Metazoa; phylum Arthropoda; class Insecta; order Lepidoptera; family Geometridae; genus Plagodis; species Plagodis dolabraria. The sequence goes on along the minus strand of OY978448.1, from coordinate 20,893,731 downwards.
CACTACTGCTACACCTCATGCTCTCTGCGTCTCCACGCGACACTTACATACACAAGGAACAACTTAACGCATGACGGTCGCGGCACGGGCCCAAGGCCGGAAGTTCGGGACAACACGCTACGGGATCTCACACGGTCACAGGGATGAAGAAACCGAGCATGTAACCGTCGGTGCCGCTCGCTAACTGGGTCGCTTTCCTTTCCCCGAGTTGCTCCCTCATTGTGGCGAATCATGCCTTAAGTTGTTACATCTTGGGTGCTATCACTCTGATAAATACAATCGTGAACCATAAGTACTGGTAGCATTAGAAGCTCATAGCGGTAGCACCCATCACCGTATCTTCGAATTCAAATATGTTGATAGGTCCCATTTTGTTTTTTGTGTAAAATTCGATGTGGTACTGTTACTACTACCTCTAGCTACGTTAATCTTCATTAGTTACAATCAAACCGAATATCAAATCTGAAAACATAATTGAAAATTTGGAATCAAAATATATTGAAAGAGAACTTACCTTCATTCGTGAGCCGAAAGTGGGTCCAATAAAATGTATCACACGTGCCAAATTATTCTGGAGATAAAGCCGAGGACAATGACGTCATATTGTTTGGCCATGTCCGATAGTGCAAGGCGGAACTTATAAAAGTAATGTGCTTATAGAAATATATATAAGGTTTAAAAATTCGTCCGCTGAATGATCGCAATCTTATATTACTTATATGTGCGGAATTAAATCAGATGAATTTGGTGACGAATTATCAAAGTTTCGTATTATAGTGCACGATAAGAAAGGAATACTAAAACTTTGAATTGAGTTTCTTTCTGTTTTTTTTTTACTTATTGTGTGTAGCATTGTAGTATTAACTTTCAAAATAATATGCACGTGCACTACTAACGAATCTTGTGAAAAACATGTGCCTTGAAGTGTTCGCTAAGTTATGTAAAGTAATTTCGAAGTACCTTTCTAGCTGCATTGGCCTTCAGTTCTTGAGGAGAAGCCGCCATATTGGAAAAGGGCACGTCCACGTTGAACTTGATGGAGTGAAGCAACTGCACAACCACGTTGGAAACGTTCTTGAACGAAAGCTTTCGGCGTGAACCTGAGCCAAGACCTACGCCGGCTGAGAGGCACATCTGCAAATAATATTTGATATACAAGATGACGCGTACTTATATACTATACTTAACGTCGATTAGTATTCACGTAAATGTGAGCAGAGAACTAAGACAAATTCTTTGCTGACGACCTTACTTATTCTTTATTTGAGGACGATGAATACTTCTTCTCTTGCTCTTCAATGACATAATATCGCCATTTGGGTACCTAATACCTGCACACGGAGCAACATAAATTTGGTTTATATAAGACGCCCCTGCTTTGCACGAGTATTTAACGAAAATGTCAACTTTAAAAAAATGTAGCCTATGAATGGAATAATGTAGGATTCTAATGGTGAAAGAATTGTTCAGTTCGGTCCAGTAGTTTTTAAGTGTGTACATTACAAACAAAGTACAAATCTTTCCTCTTTATGAAATTAGTGTAGATTAATACTATGTACCTAGTTTGTTTTTATGCTATTCATTGCCAGCTGAGACGGCACCGTTAAACAAAAGCCTCTTCCAATGGGGACGGTTTTCCGTAATCCCCACGCGCGCTTGTCAAACGTCTGGGGCAAGGCAAGCAGTGTAAGGCGGTAGGCTTCAGAAGGCGCTGCTTCCCACGTATTTATCTCTTCGCGGCCTCTTACGACTTAACAGAAAGATATGGGGAGTATGATTCTAGCCCGACACCCCGCGTACCTTGTTTTTATGTAAGTTAAATTTAATAAATATTTGAGTAGCTACCAGAGTTTAATAATTTATTGCAACTTTGTATGTCTTTTGTGGAAACTTTAGATGTACAGCTTTACTTATTTAGTACCCTTGGACTGTAGCAGGTGACTATGAGTTCAGATGATATGTAAATCTCTGTTCTCAGATATCTTTACTTTGAGGTTTAGCAAATCGTAAATCTATTACATTTTTATGAGTTTTCATTTGAGCAACTGTTGCTACGTTCAAAAGTCGTAATTTCAAACTGATCTGGTCTGTTGTTTGCTACATAAGTGATTTACGAGTATATGAGTACTTTCGAAGAGGATGCCTGTTAGTAAACATCTACGAGATAGGCACAGTTATTTATTTCTAAAAACATTGCAAAAATATTGTTCACATGTGTTTCGTTTCAAAATTGAAATTCCCCTAAGAGGCGACAAAAATAAACATACTTACCTGTTATTTTTTTATTTTTTTTTGATCTTGTAAAGTCCTGGTTGTTTATTGAGGCTCACAATTTCAGAAATTGAAAAACAGTGTAAGTAATTTAAAAATATGTTTTAAAATGAATTTCAAGTGTACTTATTACATATTCTAAGTAGTTATATTAATTGTTTAAGAATTAAATTTGTAGTAAAATTTAACTTTTAAGAAGGAACGGGCTTTACTATGGTATGCACATGGGCTTTGTAAGCCGCAACTTTAAACAATATTAATATAACACATAACATTATGGATATAATTTATACCAAATTAGTGTTAGCTGTAAATTTGTATGATTGAAGTTCCCCTTAAGACGTATATAAGAGCCAAAAATAAATAGAATTGACTTTAAAAGCAGACTACTTTAATATATTATATTAATATTTAAAAAACGTGGAAAAAGTTATACCGAAAATCGTCAGATACTTTTCTATATTTCCAGCGGCTACTTTTCCTGTAGCGCCTTCTCGAAAAAAATCTCGAGTAAAAAATTTGTTTGTCTAATTAAGTAAGTCCTTGAGAGCCAGTAATTCTAGGCTAGCCTGAACAACATCTTCGACCACATCATCACTTACCATCGGGTGAGATAGTGGTCAAAGGCTAACCTATCAAGCATAAACAAAAATAAAAAAATAAGTAAGGAACAAAATTCGTGTCTCCTCCTAAACGACACTAACGATTAACTTCAAAACCATGTCAATCAATAGATTTCTAATCTGTACATACGATTTTGAAATCAAATAATCCACGGCATCCATGTGAAAAGTATTGTTTTCTAAAATGTTCTTGTATTTTGGACAGAGCGATTACCGTACCCGTCACATTGCATCGTTTACTGATATGAGCCTTATTTCAACGTCGCGTCAGTTTGTTTGATTTCGTAAAGTCAAGAGCTGCTAATTTGGGTCTTATAAGGGCCTGAATAACCAATACGTTTAAATACAGGAAAACCATTATTTTTGATATGGACCTTATTACCCTCCAGTACCTTAATAAGTAGATGCTTATCATTTTAATTATATCAATTACTTACTACATACTACAACATTATTTTCATAGCTGCTCAATTGTACCTACATTCGTGAAAATTACCCCACCAGTGTGGATATAGCTGATAGCACCGGGTATTCCGGTATTCTGTATATGTATACATACTAACAGTATTAAAAATGGTACCGGAAAACATGAAAAATAATCACCAAACATAATAAAGGCGCACTCGAGTAGTACCGACGATGTGGCAAGTAATGTACCTAAGTATTTTTAATATAATAAAATAATAACAAATATTTTCAAAATATCAAGAATCGAAGAGTTTATGGACTGAGGATACTTCGTGTAGAACGACACGCGTCGAAAATTCTTTACGTTTTCTTTGTATATTTGTTAGTACTAAATATGCATTTGCGAAGTAACGCCTAATCTATTCATTATATATTATAAGTATATATATATATACTACTACTATTATAAGTATATATATGTACTGCGATAAGTACGCAGGAATATGATTCTAGATCCTTCAGATTATATAACAGTAATGCTTACTTTTCTCCGTCTGGGAGGCGGGATGATGAAGTAGGTCTGCACGGAGTGGTCTCTCAGGTAAGCGTTGCGACTAGCGCCGTGCCCTGGCTCCACCTCGTACGCACCGCCCAGGCACTCCAGTGTCGCTTGCGTTATGTGCACTCGACTAAAAGATAGTAAGGTGTCATTCGTTCATTACATCACTTACATTGTCGACAGTATCAGCACTTATCATTATTTTAATTAGTGTCCTTGCAATACATGCTTGATTAAATTATAAATTGTATAGTTTTTATGTTCAGTTAATTCATTAGTCAAGATTCAAAATGAGCGGAAAATATTAAGCCAATCTGCAAGAAAGATGGAAATATATCAGAAAGAGAGCAATATCATTGTTACAATTTTTTTAAATTGATTTCTGAAGTACAATCCTTTCCTTAAAGTATACATAAAATATTAATATTCAGTAGTACGTTACGGTGATGTCTACATATAGGGAGGTTGGTACACGTAAAAAAACTCTACGTGTTAAATGCATTTTATTTTATCATTTAAAATATTTGATTATGTCCATAATAGTACGTCTTGGTGTGTACCACCGTAGTGTCAGATATTCTTTGATGCAATAGTGTGCGTTTGCACACTACTGTGTTTAAGCGTGAACAGTTTGTACAGTCAACAGTGCGTACTGTAGTAAGTGAAATTTTAATGTGAACGAGACATGAGCTAAGGGCTCCGTACCGTTTACGGACAAACTATTCGCAGAGAGAACGGTTCGCTGAAAAACTAAATTTAAAAAATATAATTTTGTCTGAAAAATATATTTGGCTCAGTTTAACATATCTATCCTAACCTAAACAAGCCAAAATTATATTTAAATTTAAAGTAAACTTCTAGATTTTGAATAATAAAAAAATATTTTACGGCGAACCGTGCTCTCTGCGAACAGTGTTTCTGAATACCGTGCGGGGCGAAGAAATAACGTATCGCGTGAAGTGAACGAGGATGTTACCGACCTCATGCGTGACGCTTACCATCAAGCAAGCACTTTTTCCTTCTTGTCATTTAATCACACTAGTGGCTCTGTGCGGCCTCGGAACTGATATATGTGTTTTTTTATACAAAACCCATATCTCCACCGTTTTGAAAAAAATCCATAAACTAAGTCGTCAAATAATTTCATATCCTGCACACAAAATATCACGAGAGTCGGTTGAGATATGCGACCTGCAGAGATGAACTGCCGGACGTCAGGACAGACATGCGAAATCATTTGTCCAAGCTGAAAAGGAGACACTTCGCGCTTGCTCGATCAACAGAAACTTTTTTTGTACGTGATTCTCTAGTCTTTGATCACTATCTCACCTAATGGTAAGTGATGACGTGGTCGAAGATGTTGTTCAGGATAACCTAGGATAATTTTGTCTTTGGTTTTTGCGATTGTTACACATAGTAATTAAACAACTTTAAGGACATATACCCGCCAGCCAAAGCGTGCATGAACTTTTATATAAACTCAACTTGTTATTAAAAAAAAAAGTCGCATGTAAATATAGTGTATTATTAGACCTATCGTTTCTGGCTTAAATCCTTTTTCTTTTAGACTAATATTTTTTTTTTATTATATAGCGTTTAGTATATAGCACTCGTTTTTAGGAGTTTGAGCCAGTTATTCGTAGCTCCAGATTTATTTAAAAAGTATAGTACACATGTATTCAATTATAGAAAGTTCATTATATTCCCCATGTTTGTGGTGCAATAGAAATATTAAAACATGCTTATGTTTCTTGAAAGAGATGCATAAAGTTGGGTCTTTCTTTTATCTAAAATTACTAGTAATGAAACAACTTTAGACGGTTTAAATCGCGTATATTTGTCATTATTTTTGTCCTGACGTTTCACACTTTGCAGTGATCGTGGTCACGGGGTGAGTGAAATTATAAAGTCACCCCGTGAACACGATCACTGCAAAGTGTTTGAAACATCGGGACAAAAATAATGACAAATATACGCGATTTAAACCGTCTAAAGTTGTATTACTAACCTAGGATAAACTTCTATCATGTAAAAAGGAATGTAACGACCAGTTTTTCCAATATTTAGGATTCCGTTTTATAATAACCACCAAGGGTAACTATCATTAATATACTTATTGATAACATCACATCTATTGAGACAATTGCATGTTGAAGGCATTTTAGGAACTTGTTATGCTGGGTCACGCTGAGTTCGGCAAGAAGGGGCGATAACGAGGTCCCTAACCGACGAATGTAGTGAAATGACGTCATGAAAACATACAGGGAAAGTTAGCTTTCCCCACGTATTCTCCCCAGAGTGTATACGCTAGACACGAATCAGTATCAACAGCGATTCAAAATTTTCATTGTATGTTCAAAACAATGTGTCTTATTATTATGAAATTATAATATAGGCTGTTTTGCAGAAGTTGGTCCAAGTGGAATATATTGTCTAACAATAATACCTGTACTGCAAAATGCTCTATCAATAAATAAAACTCCTTAAACTCGAGTAGACCGTTCAGTTTTAAATGATGGCAGGCCTGGCTCACTCCACATTTTAGGTACATCGTTATTTTAGGCGTATCCGTACGGATGGCATAATTCTACGGTGCTTGCCGCGTCAGAAGAGATCAGAGCTATGCGTGATTATGCGATATAACGAGATACGCCTTGTAGGTGAATATAAATATTAGGTACCTACTACGAGAAGTGAACTTTATTGCTTTGTAACTAGAGTCGCTTATTTATTGGAATTGCTTTGCGGAGTGATTCTTCTTGTCCTTTTTATTCTGTGATTATGGTAATGACTTGCCTGAAACGTCTTGGCCTTGGTCTTGAAGTCAAAGCACAGTGTCTATAGCAAGATAATCTTGTGTTTTGTCTAGATATTGGCTTGACATGTGGACAAAACATAGTTTTTTATTTACATCTAGCGGAATTTGTTTGCAATGTTATAAAATTATTCTAGACCTTTCATTGTTTTTTTTTATCACGGTAATAATACGGTCTTCACATGCCTGAAGTCTTTCAAAAAATACTAGATCTATCTTTTTATGTCCTGATATTGATTTGATATATGGACAAAGCAAGAGATTCTTTACTTTTCAGGAATGTGTGCATGCAAGGTTATTCTATGATATTAGACTACCAACGAAAGCATTCCCAAAGAGGGCGTCAGGTAGACAGCCGGTCATTAAATCAAAGCCGTAACTATTTTTATATGTCAATTTTGTTTGTTGTTGGAGAAAACATGTGCCAAACCTCTTTATGGGTGGAATATATATCCCTTCATAGGATAGAAATAGACAGGAATGGAAAAGGTTGGAGGAGGCCTTTGCTGATTGGCAAACAGACCTACAAAAAATAATTAAGTAAAAATAATTAAGAGTAAGAATAGATTAAGAATAGTTTAGCTACAAAAAATATATTTATATATCCTTAGTTATTTTTGTTTTTAATACTTTATAAATGGATAAAAAGTTCGGCCGAATATAATAGGAAATAAAAATATCAAAGGTATCATAAATCGTAATCGATTAACATCTAACCAACCAGATGGTAGGTCTATATAGCAAGTCAGTCTTGATGGGTACCACCGCAGCGTCAGACATTCAGCCTTTCAGCAGTAGTGTGCAAGCACTGCCATCAGGCATGGAGAAATTACTAGACTAACGTGACATAAGAACTAACATCTAGGAGTGACAAACGCAGTGCAGTGTCAAGCTGAACGAGAAAGGTGACACTACAACTGTAAATGGACTCTTATCATCAACGACTAGACCGTCTCATCACTTCATACCATAAGGCGCAGATAAAAGGTACCAAATACTTCGTATAAGTGCATACAAAATGCGCGTAGTCTAGTAAGTATTACCATAATATTTTTCATTCTTTATATATATAGTATAAACTTAAGGTAAGTAAGTACCTATATTATGTCCTGAAAATGAGAAACGAGCTGTGTGGAAAGCCAGAAGCTATTTATATCATGTTAGAATGGCAACTCTGTTTAACAGACTACAACTATGTATATACCCCGACATATATAACACTGTGGGGAGTAGCTACACAATAATATAGTACAGAAGGCCGTATGCGATAAACACACAACATGTCACCAACATTCGGAGTAGACCTTGGGTGACACATTTAGATTTGCAGATGTTATGTACCTATCATATAACCGAGTATTTTTGGAAGCGTGGCCTAAAGGATGTTTGCAAGTATATTATGTGGAAGAGGAAATGTCGGGTAGCCGTATAGCCGTCGGGTGGCTGAATACAGCCTTTTGGTTGAGAAAAGCTACGAATTTTTTTTTATATTTCCGGTCTAAGATTTTTGAATGGCTTAGACGCTGAACGCGTAGTACTTATATAGGTGCCAAAAACCAGGTGCGGTGTACCTAATACTTCAAGAAAACTACCGAAGGCGATTAACTTTCGTGGTATCGCTTCTAAACTTAAAATTATATTACCTAAGAAATAATATATCCTTAGCATAAATAAACAGTAAAAATAAAAATTAGACAACCCTGTTTTTCAGGAAGGGGTAGGCAGAGGTTAGCACCCACGTTTCACAAGACATGTTTTGATCCTATGTAACCTGCCTCTACTCCAATATGTTCAACATTTATATTGGATGATTTATATTGAACAACTGTCGTTTTATTTTTGTTAAAATAAAAAGCTTGGACCGTGTTTTCATATGCGTTCAACTTTCAGTTTAACCAGTTCAACATATTAGGGCAACTTTAGTACATATTTTTCAACATTCGGATTAAGTTAAACAGTTCTTACATATCATTTTAAAAAGGCTATGTTTAGTATCTTCGTTGTAGTTTTAGTACAAAGCTGAAAAAAATTGTAAGGAAAATTATCTGATTAATTTATCGATTGAACTGTCTACATTTATTTGCCAAACTGTTGACGAAAATTCCCCCATATGGTAATATGATGTAATAGGGCGAGCCTATGGTCATGTACCGGACGCAGTCCAGACTCTTCAGTGTTACTGAAAATGTCATTGCCAGAAAAACCGAATAGCAAGTCCTATCCGGGGATCAAACCCAGATACCTCAAAACCACGATTATACCTACGCACTAACAACGAGCCAGTCAATAATAAACAATACAATGTCCCGAATGAATTAAGTCCAATGCAAATCAGATTAACTGCTACATCAGCCTGAATGTGTATTGCATTTAACATTTTCAATGATTATGAGATTTTATAAAAAATTAAAAACCATGACAACCCCGTTAAAAATTATATCCAGTGTCATTCGCGATTATGAAGAATTCTAACGATAGCCCATACATCGAAATCTTTACAGGCTTTTAAAAATTTGTGTTGATTTTAATTAGAAACTCGCACATACTATATACCTATACATGATTCTTAAAATTGGCAGCAGGTACGCCGAGACCTTATACTATCCTGTGTTCTACGCAAGTGAATCTGCGGTAAAGCTAGTATCAAGCTAAAGAAAAAATCGGTGTCATTTCAAACACGAATACCTACTTTTCACATTTCAGTTTCAAGTTCAACCTCACCCTAATCTTTGTTCAAGCGCTGTATCTGGTTGGAGCGGCGCCAAAGCACTGCGCTGTTAGAAAGGACTTGTCCTTCGAATAATGGCAATGTCGGGTCATATCATATTCTCGGTATGAGACATGAGTCTAGAATAGGCACATCTTGCCCGTTCTATGTATTTTTGTTATTTTTGTACGTGTTGGTATCATTCAGTACTTCTGCAGATGTCATCTTCGTTATGTTCAACAGCCATGATGTCCCCTCGTTGAACAAAAGCCTTCCCTATTAAGAAGGGATGTCCATGATCGCCATGCTTGGCAGGCGTCTCGGGGATCGCAGTGTAAGATGGCAGTGCTTCAAATGGCAAAACTGCTGACTTTCTGGTAGGTATTTTTCCTTTCGTCGGCCCTTACGACACCCACAGGAAGATATGGGGTAGGGTAATTATAACCAAACACCCCACAGGGCATGCCTACAGATATGTCAAGCAATTCACAAATTATATGTATCGGCTTTCCAGCCTCACGACTCTTATTGCACATGTAGTAGGGAGCATTCATCAGTTCCAACACCTTGTGAAGCTCCTAATACACCATTGGGTACTTCACGACTAATTGATAACATACTATTCGAGAACCTTTTCCCCGTCGGATATCTGTTTTTCGAACAATGCAGACTGCCGCTACTTTGGTGACTCCTATTCTTGAGCTGTTCCGAATTCTTTGATATTTTTTCCGTTCAATTCATATTTTTAAGATCCTAGATATATAAATATATATGATTCACATAGAGAGGATCTTTGAAATATTTGCAATGGATTTTGGCAGTTCCGATTCCGAAGATAAGCAGAACTGCCGAAAAATCGGAGTCACCAAAGTAGCGGCAGTCTGCATTGTTCAAAAAACAGATATCCGACGGGGAAAAAAGATTAACGAATAGTAATCAATTAGTCTAGATATCTAGTGAATTATGTGAAACAATACCTATCTTATTTGCGTACTTGTGTTATTATATGATGTGATTATTATAATTCACTAATGAAAATTTTAACTAATAAGTATAACAATTACTCTTAGTTAGGTAAACTATTTCTGATAGGATACCTTAAATATTACTTAGGCTTCCTGAACCGGAGCAATTGTAACACATCGTCAACTTTATTAACATTACACTACTGCAGGCTTATTTCAGTTAGAACTGTTATCTTAACTTGTTTAGTCTCACCACTCATCTTTGTCCTGTGTTGTGTTATGTGCAGTATCCCGTATCCCGTGTCTACGGTATAATATATATAATAGTTCGTCGTTAGGAGGTACGTTATCAATTGCACCCGGGATATTTAAGCGCAAAATCGAGCATATAGAGCGAGAACCCTAAGCGTTTCAGATTAAACAGACAGGGGCGATTCAGATCAATAAGGAGCTTGAAATGGAAAATAATACAACATTTGAATTGATGAGTTTCAATTTCAATTCGTAATGCACGTGGCGGGTTCAACCATTTGTGCGCAACCAAAATGCGCAAAAATTAGAGGAAATTACTTTCGATTGTCCGATTTCGAAAATTTTAACACGTATTTTGTTCATAGTATGTAGTATATAATTGTTCAAATTTTTTTTTATTTTGCCTTAATCAAGCAGATGTGAAAACTTTTCAGCCGGGATTCATTGCCAAAACGTCCGTAAATAAAAAATATATTTTTTTAATCCAAATAATCGTTTTCTGAAGAAGAGTTCAATTTCAAAGTGAACTAATATCAGGCAAGCTCTGTAACTTTATTTTTTGTGGTTAATTTATAAGGTTTGAGGACTTACAAAAGATAGAACAACGGTTTTAAATAGATTTACGCCTAAAATGTCTGTGGTTTACAAAGAAAAATAATCTTCTTTTTTGTGCCGCATGACAATCAAAAGCAAAGCTGGCCAGTCAGGTAGTTGTCATAATAAAAATAATTCTTCGTGTAATATTGGTTAATATAATAATCACCTTACATAATTTCAATATTTTTATTTTTGCAATAACGCATGCCGACGGATTTCATTATTTTTAAATGTGATTTATCCTGCACATGACTATAATTTTTCTTCTCGTAAATTTGTAATTTTGTAATGAAATCCTATTAATTATTTAATCATACATTTCCATTGTTCTAGTTTTTGAAGAGGGAGAGAGATTGATATTATATAGTTATGTATATGTTAGCATTCATCGTGGAAACAAACGGACTTGAAATTAAATGGAAATTGTTGCCAGTTTCCGCTTTATTAAATGGTCTTGGAGATATCTGCAATATTGTGTAGCCATGGAAATAACATTCTCCCTAGGGCGATAATCAAAAGTCCTAAGGATATAAATCTGTTTTAAGAGTATGAATTGCGAATAAAATAGGTACGACCTACTTTCCGAGCAGAGTGACGCATATATTTAGATCCCTAGACCAAATTAAGTCTCTAATAAAGTATTCTTGTCCATTTACCAAACTCACGTTAATATTTATGTTAGCTTACCCTGGTTCTCCACCCGCTTCCATGTTGTTAGCGAGAGTGACATCGTTGGACCACACGTCGTACTGCCACTTGCGCAGACCCAGCACACCGCACAGTACTCGCCCCGTGTGGATGCCCACGCGCATGTTCAGTTGTACATCAGTCGCCTCTACCACGGATCTGGAATTAAAAATATCAACGTTCACTTCTGATATTACGCTTTCACCGTAATGTCTTGCAAATAAATAGAAGTTTTTTAATTAAATTCAATGTCATCTCGTCAGTCGCGAACTATCAGTTGATACGGCAGCACGTGCTATATACGCGTATCTGCCTACGCAGGCATTCCTTCAGTTTCGACTCCAGAAGCTATGGCTGACACAGATAATTACTCGGATATCACAGTGGTAAATGAATTGCTAGCCTTCGTGCAAAATAAACAAGTCGTTATTGATGAGACTATTTTAAAAAACATCTGTAGCAGCACTTACTCAAGCTCAGAAATTGCTGAAGCCAAAGAGGTTCTATTAAACACCATGAGCCCTAGTGTGCCTCAAACCACAACGGAAGAAGACCTGCAAGATATCTTAAGGATTTTCAAGCAAACTGATGGTGAGAATATCCCCACTTTCGTGGTTCGTGACATCAACAAACTTCCACATGCCTCTAATGAACAGGAATATATCAAAGGCCTGGAAAAACAATTGGGCCTTCTAAATGAAGAAATCAAAGAGATTCAAAAGAAACTAGACAACTCGGAGCAAGAAAAGAGATGTTTGAAACATGTTGTTGGACCGCTGAACTATGCAAATAATGTATTACAGACACGTGAAAAGCCGAAATTACGTCGCTACAATACGCATTTATACTATTCTGCTCAGACAAACTCACGTCGTCAGTGTTTAAAGTCTATGCTATAAGTATGTAAAACATGTTCACTATAATCAATAAATAATTCTTAATGATTTTATGAAGTCATAATTTATTTATGAAACACTGCCTCTGGATATGACTTACATCAAAACAAATTACCTGGTAGATTGTGGCCTTTCTGAGAGAAAACTCTTGTACCCAGTGAAACATGATGGTTATTATCGTGTTATGGGAAATGAATCTGGAAGATTTTATTGTTATAATTTAAATGTCGTTTATTTCAAGTATTCACACACGTGTTTCCCAAAGGTAGGTGGACTCCCAGTAAGTTCTTCCATGTACTGTATTGAAAGCCATGGTACGGATACTTCCCGTTTAGGGACTCGCCATTTCTCTTGTCATCCCTCTGTTGTTTTTTACTTAGTAAGGAAAATTGTTAATAATATTATTAAAAAAGAAGGAAGCAAGAGTGGTCCGTTCTGTACATTACAATTTATCTAATGGCTCTAGTCATCAATAATAGTTTCGAAGATGTATTGAACCAACATACTTCATTTCGTCAAAAGACGTTACAGAGGCACGTAAGGGGCAATTTTGCATTAACATATAAAATTGAAATAAAACATATGCTCAGAAGCGATCTAAATTTCAACTCAAAGTCACTTTAGAACACTTTGAAATAGCAAATTCAATCGTTAACACGGAAAATAAATCAAGTGTAAAATATAAGCAATGAGGAACATCTTTATTTATGTCGAGTTTATTTACTATTTGTTACGATTATAAATCTTATTAGAATAATTCTGACTGTAGTTGCTATATCTTATTAAATAGACAACGTGGCAAGAAGACGAATAGTTAATAAATTTTGGCTAGCATCTTCATGTAGTAGAGTTTGCGTTGCGCTTTTCTTAGAAAACCACAGAATAAAAAGTACTAGAACGACCAGTCCGCAAAGCCATTCCAATGAATAAGGGACTCTAGCTGCGAAGCAAGAAAGTGCGTTTAAGCTCGCGAAGCACGGAGTACCTAATATTTATATTCACCTACAAGGCGTCCCTCTTTCTGTCGCAGAACCCAAAAAGGTTGTAGCTATTTGGCATAGCCACGCATAGCTCTGATCTCCTCTGTTAACACACTGTACACTGTGACACACCGTACAATAGTCCCGTCCGGAGGGATACGTCGATGTACTTGAACCTAAAGTGCGGAGTGAGCCAAGCCTGACAAAACGTAGCTCTGTCATATTTTGAATACCAAATGTTTGAACTCTGTGAAAATTTGCATACATTTCCTTAAGTCATAAATATATATATATATATTATATATTAGGCTTCATAATTATTACTCATACATTTCTTTAATATCTTCCTGGTTTTTACCACTTACATTTTAGTTTTTAATACATGTAATGTTAAAAAAATCTATGCAAAACTATTATGCTGATTAATTTAGAACATACAAACATGGGTTTACGGAAAACTGGACCTAAATACTAGCCACATTAAATTTATTAGCCATACTAAAGGCAAATCGAGAAAAATATAACCGAATATACATAAAAAACTTGCGTATGTAATAAAATCGGCACGTAAAGGTTTACTAAAATAAAACTAATGTTTCCTACTTATTCTCACTGAATTTTGAACTATATGCATTGAAGAGTTAGGTGTTTTGTGTTTTTGTTTCTTCGGCTGTTGATTGGCATTTATATACACGTAAAATATTCTGATGCAAAAAATTTGAAATCCCATAGGTTTAACAATATGCATAATACATACAGTACCTAATACGAGTATGTATGTAATGATTTTATTAAGTGTATTTATATATTGTTTTCCCACAAATGTATTGAAAATTTCGTACAATAATAGGACGTAAAGGCACGTGAAGATTTATTAAAAACTTTAACATATGTACACTCTCGCTTTAGTCTCGGGCTTACAAATTTTTTTAAAATACGACCTTATACATATATATAGGTATATTATATATATGTATATAGGTATATTACGTATACTATATTTATATGTTTAGTACCCCTTAGCTATTTTTTTTATTGATGATAGGTTAGCCTTTAACCACAATCTCACCTGATGGTAAGTGATGATGTGGTCGAAGGTGTTAACAGGCTTAACCTAGAAATACTGGATCTCAAGGACAACTGCCGGAACACACCGTTAGGTGCTTGGCGACAGATTTTCTACTTGAGGGTGGTCGCTAGCCAGGCGGGTATTCGCAAAAATGCCCTTCCATCATGCGGTGAAGCTCAAGCCCGCGGCGGGATTCGAACCATGGACCTGCTGCGCGGCAGTCCATAGCCAAAGCCACTGAGCTATCACTGCTTCGAAATATATATATTTATATACCTACTAGCTATAATACATGATACTATGTCTATTTTAAATACATAAATACGGAACGGAATTAAATCGTTCTAATTTAATACTACTAACGCCTGTTTACACTGTTGAACATTATAAATATGAAGATTAAGATATAAATATTATAACGTGTTGTGGCTACTATCCAAACTATAATATTGATAAATATTTCTAACAGACAGTACGAAATTATCGTCTGAAATCACACTAATAATTTTCATGTAGTCGGTATCAGATAATCGTAAAATGTCGATCTCTAAATTACCCACCATTGAACAAATTGATTTAAACTGTAGACTTGTACAATACATATCCACCCATTTTTCTACATATCCTCCTAGTCCAAATAAATTTATGTACGGAAGACAAATCAAACCAGCGAAGTCTTTCTCATGAATTGTATTTGTAAAACATTATTCGTACGAGTAGCTAACAGACCACAGCAACGTTTGTGATTTCTATTGTCACGAAAGTAAATAAAAACGATTTACAATTGAATCGTTTTTACATACATTTTTTTATATTTTTTTTTATTTTTTTATATATTTCATACATTTTTACAGCTGTCCTTGAGAGTCAGTAACTATAGGTTAGTCTGAACAACATCCTCGACCACATCATCACTTACCATCAGGTGAGATAGTGGTCAAAGGCTAACCTAAAAAGCATAAAAAAAAAAACATTTAAATCATTTTTATTTCCTGTTGTTATACAACGGCGCTTTAAAGGTGACAAATTAACCGAGTTTACTATGTTTTTATGGGCTGCTATTTTTAATGAATCTACCACTACAAGGCCAAGCATTATTGTTGACCAAGTGCCTTAAACATGCATCGTTAACATTTTACTGTATGTTAGGTAAGATGACGGCGGAATTTATTATTATGGTAGTTGACATTACTTCTGTACAAACATGTCGTAAAAAGCGTAAAGTTTTTCATACCTTGCAATGTAAGGCAGTATTCGTATAATTTATGCGTATAAATGCGCAATATATAAGCTTTAATAAAATTGTTGTCGACCCAAAAGCGGACTCATTACAAAGGGAGCGACTCATATTTTTTCATTAGTTTACGACACAGTTGACACGCGAAATTAAAGCCTTAAAATAGCTTCCTGCCTCAGTTCTTGGGAATTCAATTCAAAACGCTCTGTTATTTTATTCAACAAAAAGAAAGTAGGTACCTGCCTGAACATTTTCGTTTGACTGAATTTTCTTTTGCAAGGAAAATAAATTCGTCTAGCTTTTCTGAGTTGATGTTGAAGCTATCTTCCTAATATTTCACATTTCTTCGTTATCGAGGCAGCGGGCAGATGTTACTTATGACATTTAGACTTTTGAACAGCATTATCACTTACGAAGCCGTTCACTCATGAAGGCACGCTCCTCCACATTAAGGCTCATATTAATAAACGCATCTCAAAGTTGTGATCGACCAATGCGTTTTAACGTTTGATGTAAAAAAAAAACCCGACTACAAATAATTTATTTTCGTTAAACGTTTTATCATTGAAATTAAAACTGCAAATTATATATATTTATGAAAAAGATTTTTAAAACCCACTTCATTTTGATACCTCACTCGATGGGTTTGAAAGATTTTGGAATATCCTGGATGTAATACTATAATATAATACTTTTCATCACCACCATCATCAATTTTCATCATTGTTTATGTGAGTAAAACCGGAGTGCAGCCAGTTTTAAATGAGCCGCATTTATGAATATGGTTAGGGTATTATTGTTTTATCTTTTCAGTATCCAGTTTTAAGTAAATAACCGACTAATCGTTAAGTTAGCAAATGAGACAAGTTGCATAACCAAGATAGTCTGGATTCATTTCGAAGAGCTGTCATTCGCACAGGCACTTGCGACTGGAAACAAATATAAACACTGTCCAAGTAAAATTACTTATTCATTATGCGTTCAATAAAATACAGTTGGAAAACAAATGTAAACAAAGTTTGTATGTTTAACGGGAAGCGTTTAATTAACTGATCGTTTTCATGTGATATACCTTTTAAAAGGATAAAGGATATACAAAAACATTTAAATGCAATGAAATGTCATGGTTGGTTTCACACCTTTGTTATATGGACATCAGGGTATTTTTTTATTTAGTGCCCTGAATCTGACAATTCAGTCATCCAAGTCGAACTCTTTCTGAAGCGACCTATCGCTTTTCAGAATGCGTGTGAGGATCAACATTTTACGCAACAGCAATGATTGGGTTTTTGCTCACTTTTAGTTGTCCGATTCAGTGAAATTTCCAATATTTCATGGTCCCTGCGTAATTTAGACATGGTCCACAATTGTCACTGACTTCAATTCTATGAAAATCCTTTGTTAGAATAACTTAATTTATATCAAATCGATTCACCACATGAAACTATATGACATGGAGGCAAACAGCTATCCTTTAGAAATTGAATTATAATCCAAGCGCAGCCCGGCCTCTGATGAGGAGTTAATCCGAGGACAAAACTAACACAATTATTGTTTGCCTTTGTTCTGAAAATGGGTACAAATGACGTTATGAAATGTTTGGATTGTCTAAGTTATGTGTTAATTACCTAAATGTGCTAGCCCAGATACTAGGAACCCGTAAATTTTCATCGCTGCCTGTGTAGATGTAATGTTGCTCTATTTATCAATTCATGCTAGTGACACTACAGTGCTGATTAGCGATTGACATTTGAGCTTTAGATACTAAGTATACAAAGTCAATGGTCAGTCTTTTCAGTCTTACAGGATCTATACAAAAAAAATCTGTATCATAGCTGTCGAAGTCAAAATCATTAATTCAGTTGGGGCGTCTAAGACGCTCTTATCAAGGTCCATTGCAAATTTTATTATTGATATATTTTACATTGTTCAGCAATGTATAGAGCCACTGCGAAAAGAACCGGCCAGAAACTCGGGGCAATTCTTTTGAAAGTCTTTTAATATTGTTTTATAAACTATATTGCAATATTTGTTTAAATATCCTGCGTAGGTGACAAGCGATAGCTTGGAGAGGTGGAATAATTCCAAGCATTTTTGTCGTTTAAGTAATCACCGTGTATAGTAGAATTTCTTATACCAATTTTTTTTCACGTGCAACTTGAATTATCATTTTGTGAGTGTTGTAATATGTATAGGAACTTTATTATAGAACCGCGCACAATTACCTAAAAAGGACCTTTTATTTGTATAAACCTAGCACAGCAACTGTTAGTTAAGCTATTCTATTACGATATAATATATGATGATAGTTTTCCACAGCAATATAATATTGTAATACATCTGGTACCTATAAAATAGGAATAAAAAGTATTTTTCACGTCTCATGCTTGTAAAGTTCTTGTTCGTGTGCGGTGTAAGCGAAATATATAAAATATTAAAATATTATATAAAATATTTAGATCTAGTGCATAAAAGCCTGTTTTTTAAAGTATATAAAAAGTGTTAAATGCTTATTTTATTTAAAACTGTTCAAAGATATATTCATTAATGAAAATTTGCCTGGGTCTTTCATTACACTCATAAGTCGGTGAAGTGGTCATTGAAAAATATCAGACTGAGGGCATGACTACGACCGAGAGACCTCCTTTGGTATACGAGTGAGCGAAACGGATCTACGCATTATTTAAATAGTGTGAGCGAAAGTTTTGAAGCTTAAAAAGCCCATTTTTATATGCACTGTATTTTCGGGCACTTTATCATATGATAACGATTTAATAGTTGGAAACAAAATTTTATTTGGTACGATTTACTATTTAAACAAAAAGTTGATTGAGATACATTTTAGAGGTGTATTCATGGTTTTTATTCTATAGAGATAAATATTCGGAACCGTGTTTTTTGATCAGGCACAGTATTTGCCCTATCCTGTAGAATATCTTATATTATGTTCATGTACGTAAAGTGTACCTACACTTTTTCTAAAGAGCATATTCAAAATTTGTATTTTGTTGTCACACTTCCTCTAAAGACCCACACAGACAAAATTTATGCCGAAACAATGACAATGAAAATAGATCATTGTTCAAATATCAGATTCAGTTTTTTTTGAGAAGTTACTTACTTTAATTTTATTTTATTTCCACGCAATCAAAGTTAAAATCCGAGTGTAGTATAAACTTGTGCATAACACACATTTTAGTATCGACTTAAACAATATCAGTCTAAAAAATGTAAAACGTCTAGACTAAATTACTTAGTTACTCGTTTTATGCAATCCTTGTACAATCTACTATTTAATATTGAATATTGAAACATTAAATAATTATTTGGAATTTTAATAAAAGTATATTAACATTTTATTTTTTCTCTCGGTTGTACATTATCACTATCATTCAAATCGATAATCATATATTTTTTGTTTAAAGTAGAAAATGTAAACATGCCCATTTTCAGTAATTTAGATAAAACGTATATATTATTTCTGTGCTATTTATCACATAACTATCAGACCAGAAAATAAAATTTCTACGTTAATGGCTATAATAAAAATATAATAAAACATTCCAGACGTAATAAAATCATATAACACAACATTTAATCGGATCCGGCCAGCATTTTATTTCAATAGGAGAAGTGAGACGACCTACTACATCAAAGACAGTAGGTAGTTTGCTTTGAAGCGTGGTCGACGTAAAGTGCGTCGTTAGTAACACGATATTGTTTTATGACTCTTTGATAGTAACACATACTTGTTATCTAATCTATATGTCTAGGCACCCAATAGTTACTAAGTATGGACTATATATACAAAAAGCTTTATTTTATTATTGTATGCTAACCAATTCAAAATTGGGACGAACGCAGGTCCGTCCCCTAATGAGATGTTTTAAAACAAGAAGAAAAGGAATTTAGACTGTCAGGTCTAATAAAATAATACAAGTATAAATTAATTAAATAAAATCGCCCAAGTGCGAGTCGGAATCGCGCACGAAGGGTTCCGTACCATGCTATACCTACAACATATACTTCATATTTTAATCTTCATTTGTTTAACGTAAGCGAGTCCGACTCGCACTTGGCCAACTTTTTGTATTTTTTGTTATAGCGGCAACAGAAATACATCATCTGTGAAAATGTCAACTGTCTAGCTATCACCGTTCTTTAGATACAGCCTGGTGACAAACGGACGGACGGACGGACAGCGAAATCTCAGTAATAGGGTCCCGTTTTACCTTTTGGGTACGAAACCCTAAAACGAAAAAACCCGACTGCAAATTATTTATTTTCATTAAGCGTTTTATCGTTCCTTTGAAATTAAAACCGCAAGTTATATATATTTTTGGAAATGTTTATTAAATTCCTTCATTTTGATATCCCACTCAATAGATTTAGAAGAAAAAAAATATGTTTTTCTCAAAATTATAGCGTCTACAATCTACCTTAATGTTTTAACATTAACTATTCATCGATTTTAAGATACTTTTGTGTACATAAAGAGAAACAGAAATCTTACCACAATTTTGAAAATTACAATGTGTATACTTTTTATTGCAGGTGACTGTACCTAGTCTATACAGCATTAATATTCAGTAGTGTTTTACCATCAAGGAAGTAAACATCGCAATTCCGATTTATTCGGGACTTTCTTACGTGCTTTGAATAAATAAATGGTAATCAGCAAACATCAGCCAATCATTGTCCATCGTTGTTAAACCAGATAACCCTTCTTTTAAGTTTTATTAGAGGTCCAATTGAAGTGCGGTATAAATGGGAATGGAAATTACGATATTTTTTAACCGACTTCAGAAAAAGGAAAAGGTTCTCAATTCGTCTGTATTTTTTTTAAGTTCAGACCTCAGAACTTTTGACTGGGTGAACCGATTTGAAAGCTGATGCCTGTCGTTTGGTCCCATTTAAATTTCATCAAAATCGGTCAAGCCTTTTTGAGTTACACTCTAATAACTGAAAAATATTTTCATATCTTGATGATATAGTCGTTGACAGTGAATGACAATCGATCCCGTATGTAGCAAGGGTCACTAAAAGAGTGAAAAATATTTTTCCAAAAAATGGAACCGACTTCAATACTCAAAAGCGTGAAATAACTTGTCGAAGTCGGTACCATGCGCCTTTTCAAGATGGGAACAGCTCCGTGGAAGCATATCTACAGGTATACGTATACTATTTCTTCCTATAGAGTCAATAGTATATATTTTATGAGTTAGCGCTCTGTGATCATTTACATTTGATGCAGCGAACTTTGGCTTTGAGTTTATGCCTCACTGTCTGACCTCTACGATTTTTCAATCCTATACCAATGGTAATATATCGGTTTTTTAAAGTTAGGGATAGAACAGAAGGCAAATGATGCACTGCCGTCCGTCTACGAGTATAATGCGTACGTCTAATAAAATAATGAGGGTCATAGTTATTACCTTATACTAGCAGCTCACACCGGCTTCGCAATGCTTATTAACTAAAATTTCAAAAACAATTCAACTTGTTTGTAAATAATCCAATTCTAATGGTGAAATAATTTTTCAAAAGCGGTCCAGTATTTTATAAGTTTCTTCGTTACATACTATAAAATACAAAACTTTCCTGTTTATAATATAGTGTAGATGTACATTACATAGCAATAGTATGCTATTATAATCAGTACTTCAATGCTAATATTATAAATGCGAAAGTAACTCTATCTGTCTGTCTGTCTGTCTGTCTGTCTGTCTGTTACGCTTTCACGCCAAAACTATTGGACCGATTTGAATGAAATTTGGTATGGAGATAGTTTGAGACCCGGGAAAAAACATAGGATAGTTTTTATCCGCCTGCGCAAAAAGAGGTTCATGTTTTCGCGCGATAACCGACATACGCGCGGGCGGAGCCGCGCCCGGAAAGCTAGTATTTAATAATTGGAAGGATATGGAACAATCCTAATTTTTACGAAGGGAACTGTTTCAATGACAGACATAAATCCTACATAAAATTATTCTTTATTAGATCTTGCTCTAATGTCTTTCATCTCACTCTCCCATCTCGTAAACTTAAGTGCTTTCTATACTTAGTTTTAACAACTGAGTATATATATCTATATGTTGCTACAAACAAACGAAATATAAAGTTAAAAAATAAAACATGATTCATAGAACATCAGGAGTATAATATAATTTCGGTAATTCCGGGAATAGCTTCACTTCACAAACTTATATTATTCTTTATTGCCTTTGAAATAAAAAGACAATTTCGCTAAGTGGCTCTTTGAAAGGAAACAATGAAAAAACTTTATTCTCTAATAAATTAAAACGATGCGAAGGTTTATTTTAGTTCAAAGTTTATATCATAAATTGCCCTTTAACACTTGAGTATCTGATGAAATTAACTACTTAGTAGAAAGGTAATCGCACATCACTTTTTTTATTTTCTACTAGCTTTCCGGGCGCGGCTCCGCCCGCGCGTATGTCGGTTATCGCGTGAAAACATTAACCTCTTTTTGCGCAGTCGGATAAAAACTATCCTATGTTTTTTCCCGGGTCTCAAACTATTTCCATACCAAATTTCATTCAAATCGGTCCAGTAGTTTTGGCGTGAAAGCGTAACAGACAGACAGACAGACAGACAGACAGACAGAGTTACTTTCGCATTTATAATATTAGTACTGATAAAACAGATAGGGTTGCGTTTGCTCGCTAGGAATATCAACTCTTGATTACCATGAGCAAGCTTATTTGTTAGAACCCAGTAGGAACTGCCTCTGAAGAACAGCAGTTGAAGCATTCTGATATGTGCTAGCCGACAAACTTTCTAAATCTAGTAAGATAATCATTCTAATTATCCTATCACTTACTCTACTGACAATAAAACCAGTGGTAGGACTTGTATCCTATATCGGCACTCGACTGTCACAGAATCTGAGCTATTGCCGTTTAACTGTACAAATGAAACATATAGATAAAGTAACTACAAAACGAACTATGCCAAGTTTGGTACCAAATAAATATGACACAGCGATAAATAATTGTTTCAAATCACTTCTAAATAGTTCCAGGGGCTCAGTCTATCCTAGAAAGTATTAATAACAAAATACATTTGTAACCCACAAACCTAAATTCAAGATACGTTTTACAGTAGAAATATATAAGTATATCTTAATTTTGTAATATATATATTTTTAATGCCTTTGTTACACTTTATTTGATTTATTCATAAAGGTTAAATTTGTATTATTTTTGGTTAGAAAAATAATTTCTAATGTTATCCAAAGCTCCACATGCTATCTATATTTCTTAGAAACATGTGCCTAGAAACACCTTGTAATCGTGTTTTTCTTCCTATTCGCCATCGACAATAGATCCACAATAACTTGCGGATACCTACTCTATTACGAGTACATTAATGTGTCTAGAAAATGTTGGATCAACAAACGTCAAGATAGAATTGGCTGATAGCCGTCATAAATTACAGTAAAAATACGAGACAGACGGAATTTGACAGGCCGACTTGAGTCTAGCTAGCTGACAGACGTTAATAAATGCCTAAATATTCCTTCAACAAATTATCTGCTTCAAGTCTGCAATATTAATTGGCTACTGTATGTATATCCCGTACATAATATTAATATTGCTGCGGGAGCGTGTACCATCGCTCATTAACACATTATGGACGATTTATATTATGAGAAGGACACAAGCAGCATCGAATAATTTTCACTAAATAAGTAAAATACCTACTTCTTTTTTTACATGTGCCATTATCTCACCTATTGGTCAAGATATGGTCAAGGTTGTTAAACAGACATAAAAAAGATATATTTGTAATAAGTGAAAAAAAATTATATAGGTTACCGTTGAGAAGGTTTTCGTTGAAAATAAAAGTTATACAAAATCATAATAAGATTGTCAATACCGATAGAAATACTTATTGTTTTATAATCAATTAAAGATCTAAGAGGCTCTTTTCGTTTGTATATTCTTAATCTCAATTTAAGAGGCTATTTTCGTTTGTATAATCTTGGGATTTGAACTCATTTTCAGCAAATTTTTAAACACACGCTCAGTATTTAAAATTACTTTTAGTATTTAGTTTAACGTGTGTTACCAATAATAATCATGGCTAATTATTTTAAGTAAAATATAGCCGACGAAAGACTAAGGTTGTATGAGAAAGTAGACATACCCTTGCTACGGAACCCTTTACTAAGAGCTAAGCATGGTTAGAATGCTCATGACAACTTTTAAATGTTTCACTCTAAAAAGATATTGACCAGATAAAGGACAAGTTTATCACTACGATAGTCTCCCAACACTAGCTTATTTTTATATTAAAACAATAATAAAAAGGTAAGATGTATTTTTACTTAAAACATATCACATTTATTTTCAGCAATTACTTATAGATACACCTTATCGTATCTATGTATTACATTCACTAGGTACTCCAATAGGTACATGCCGCACCGAAATAATACACATCTATATATAAATTTTACGGCAGAGTGTCGAGGTTCGCCAGCAATTACGACTTCCGACAAAAATACTTACCTACGTTATAAATGTCAATGATAGCACATAGTCCAGCTCTGAAAATTCCAGAGACTCAGTTCAAAGAGATAACGAACGAAAATAAATAGCAATTTAGACTCAGTATCATTAATAATCGTGTCGAGTATGTAGTATATGTATCTAGTAGGTAACCCATCGTCCTATGAGAACGATAAACTCCAAAACGCTATGCAATGGCATCAAAAATATATCAATAAGTAGCTGCACCTACGTAGTCGAGTTGATCAGTTAAGAGGATTTGTTTGTGTATAAGACGCATCGCATAGCGTCGCAATTTGTCGAATTCCGTTGCTTACCTAGGACAATGGGTTATATGGCATAATGATGACATTAAAACTTAGCAATAAATGGATGGGCCCATGCTCAAAAGGATCCAACACCCGAACGAACAGAAGAACAATCGCATGTCAGTCTTCGTTTCGTCAGACTTACTATAAATAGATGGACGTCGTCGTCGCCAATCCGTGCAATAGTATACACATACTACTTAAATTATAAGTTACTCGTGTAAGATGAGAACACCTAAAATAATTTATGG
This sequence comes from Plagodis dolabraria, assembly GCA_963854805.1. NCBI lineage: Eukaryota > Metazoa > Arthropoda > Insecta > Lepidoptera > Geometridae > Plagodis > Plagodis dolabraria. The sequence goes on along the minus strand of OY978448.1, from coordinate 20,868,569 downwards.
GCTAATTAAATTTTGTGTAGTTTCCCGTGTTTAACGCACCTGCTAGACCCATCAAGAAGATACAAAGTCTTAACATAACGTATGTTGCTGAAAGTGTATAAGTATAAACATATACCTACATACCTAACTATGCTATACACATTCGTCAGATTAGGATCTTGCTTGACCCGGGTTTTATTCAAAACATTTTAGTCAGGACTGTCCCATGCTCCTGAATGAAAATTCGTGAAAAGCGACAGATATATTTCCAATTGAGTGGAAAGCCCGTACTAATATAATCGCAAGGCGCTGGGGAAAGTTTAGAGAATACTAATAATCCCTACAAGTATACTGGTATGGTTCTTGTACCTTCCCATTCAAGGTAAACCCAGGCTGGCGGATGATGATGAATACACCTCAAAAGAAAAGATTGCCAATTAGAATTCTCAAGACCAACAATAGACCTTATACTTCTTGAAAGTGCAAAATAATAATAATCGATTGTCTTTGTAGTCTTTGACGAGAATTGAAACACAAAATGCAATCGCGGCATTTCTGATGCGCTGCAATACAAGTGCCGAGCCCGTATTGACTGATGGTGGATCACAGACGGGCGGACAATGTCAACAAATTGTATGTTTGACTTGTGTATCTGGCGCGTTCGGAGCCAAACAGCGGTCCACAGCTGTGCTAGATTGCGATAAAATGCCACCATTTGTTTATTTTCCGACATATTGAACTTCCTATGTGTTCGTTTGTAGGTGGGCGGTATTTATATGCAGCTAGGACGGTGGTCGCTAAGAAAAATTACTTCATGCCATTTTTATAACACTTTTCACTGTGCTTACATTAACAGAGTATAAGGATTTTCTCTGAAAACTTTTCGTTCTACCAAATACCTCAGATAAAAGAGGTATCTTCAGGTGTACAACAGGGTACCTTTAACTGTCTAATCGCTGGAATTTTCCATCCAAATACCGTAATCAGCATTTCTGGAATTTTGAAGGACTGGCAAAATGTTTTACAATTCTGTTCTTGTGTACTTCAAGAAAATACACTGGTAAAAAACTGTCGCGAGTTTTGTCCATAATTATTATTTACCTGTTCTCAATATTTGTGATACGGCATCGGGGTTGAGGAACCGTGAAGAGGACAGTACTAGACTAGTGTGTCAACAGTCCTATACCTATCAAAACGACAATGACAATTACAGTGATAGTGACAGGAGTGACAGTTCGGACGGAGGGATTCTGACTTTGACAGCTGCGGCGCTACCGTCTCAACGCCAGTTACGTGCTGAGGCCCGCGCTCGACGCTGTGCACAATCGTGACTCCCAGACGAAGAACTTCAAATTAGTTCGAAACTGGTCGGAGCAATATCCGGTAAATATTACGCGAGTCCTAGCCGGTTACTAAATAATAAATACATTGGTACCTCAGAAACGTGGCGTAGGAAGTAATTTGTTCATAATGGAGGTAAGATATTCTCATAAAATGTTTGTAAAAATATATTTATGTATGCCTATCTGCTGGAGGTTTTGTTCAACAGCGGACGTCTTCCGGCGATGATAATAAATAATAATATTGGCATTATACATATTAGGTATCTGTCCTACTGAGACCCATAGTGAAACCATAGAATCATTCACTCTTATTTAGATTGGTTTCATTTCCAAACGATCAATCTTTTGACCTTAAAATGTCAGATAGACGAGCGCTAATTAGGAGAAATAGCTTTCTCAAACTTCCTATACAATCCCGTTCAACGGCCGAGACGCCAAACATTACGTAAGTCCTATTTTAAGTGGACACTGCGACAAGAAGACATTTGTTCTAATTAACGCTCGTCTCTAAATAAAATAGCGTATCTCCTAACCCATATCCTCATCAAACATGTGAGTGACAGCCTCTTCGCAGTTTATTTACGAATCTTTTATAACAAATGCGGGTCAAGATCGTGCCAAATAGTTTCAGTGACGTAAGTAAAAGTGTGGTGCGATATCTCGACAGTACAATGTGTTTGGACATATATCTATTTCCGTTTGTTCGGCGCTTTAATCAATAATAACAATAAACACGACTCGATTTGGGCTTTGACGAAGATGCATATAAAATTGTTTGTCTTTAAATTGAAGCTAAACGTACAATATTCTTACTAAAGTTATTATATTTATTTCTTTAATGCTAGTGGAACCGCTCTGAAGAAAGAACGGTTTGCATGTAGGTTCGCCATATTTTATATTTATATTATGCCATAGGGTGAAAATTTGCGTGCATGTTCTTGAGTCCAATATCTAAGCTTCTGGTTTGCCAGTTTTTCGTAAATTTAAGTACATATTTTCTAAAATATTAGAAATAAATATTTTGTAAGGAAATTGTTATATTCACATTTACGGGCAAAATAAATGATATATCGAAATACAGGCTAACCAGAAGCATAGATATTAAGCTCAAGAATATACATGGAAAATTTCGCCGAGTTTGATCACGTGGTATTTAAAATATAACGAAACCACGTTGGAATGAAGGGCCACTCTGGCCTTAATAAAATCGACATGGAACTTTGAACTATGAGTTATTACCATGGTAGCTCAGAATGGGAGAAATACGGTTCAGTCGCGGTTTCAAAAGTCACACGAATTCTAATTTTACTACACGACTGCCCAAAAAAGGAGTGTTATGTTTTCAGGGTTCATGTATGTATGTATGTTTGTGAGTTTCTTTATTCCACCATAACTTATAAACGGCTCAACCGATTTTAATGTATCATATATCATTAGATTCGTCTTAATAGCCAAACAAATTGACGGATTTTGGGCGCTATATTGTGAGATTTTTTCTTTTCTCTCAAACTCATAGATTGGAGTTTTTTTTTTATTGATGATAGGTAAGCCTTTGACAACAATCTCACCTGATGGTAAGTGATGATGTGGTCGAAGGTGTTAACAGGCTTAACCTGGAATTACTGGCTCTCAAGGATAGCTGCCGGAACACACCGGGTATCAAAATAAAGGGCTTTAAGAAAGAATTCCATAAATATATATAACTTGCAGTTTTAATTTCAACCGAACAATAAAACGCTTTACGAAAATAAATAATTTGCAGTCGTGTTTTGTAATTTTTAATGAATTTATACTTGTTTTCATATAGTGATTTTGTGTTTTGTTCGATATTTATCCTACGAATTCTCACCATCATTTTATTGGTACACCTATTATAAATAGCTAAAACGATACTTCTTAGAGGTATTTCTGTAAGTGCCTAAATATATTTTGAAGGCACAATCACTACATACGAATGATCTTTAGCTATTCATCCATCAGCACCTTCTTGGTATTTTATTATAATCAAGTACGTAAGTATATAGATACTTACGTACTCGATTAACGTAGGTAACTAACATATAAATCTAAAGGTTATTTTAACCTACGAGAAATGAGCAAGAACAAAGCTTATGGAATCTTTGATGTTCGAGCCTATGAACGAGCCAATTTCCCTAATTTATTAGCGTTGAAAATTTGATCAATGTTAAATTTCAATTATTAATTACGAAACAACAACAATAAAGCGTACTTACTTGTATTCTTGAAGCATCTAACGTTGTTTTTATCAGCCTAACGTACTGCCTCTAATTATTATAAACGTAAAAGTAGGTAAGTTTGTTTCTTTCAAGCTAGTAATCATCGTTGTGCTTTATTGAGTAATTCAGACTTGATGAAGTAGGAAAGTTATATTTCTCCTGTCATTATCCTACGGTCTATTGGGCCGGCGAAACAACATGTATTTTTAACAAACTTCCACAGAAAGAAGAACGTGGAATTGTCAAGTCGACGCATATTTTTTTTTATGTACGACCTCGTATAACTTTTTACCGGACCATACAAACTTGATGATAATTGTTTTGTTAAGTAGAGTATATCTCTCCGAATAGCACTAATTCAAATTTCATAAAAATCGGTAGAATACTTTTTATGTTACACTCATAAACTAAAAAAATATTTACCAAAGCAATTATACTTGGTAGTACTGTAAAACTGTAAATCACTGAAAAGGGTGTAAATTAAAAAAAATGGACCCTACTTCCAATACTGAAAAGTAAGAAATAGCTAATGGAAGTCAGACAATGAAAATGAGCTCAGAGTATTTTGAATCAGTATCTTGCCTGCCATGTGTTCACTTGCTCTTTGTCTCACACTTTTTGCACCCATATTTTTCTTCACACAGCAGTCCATCCAGCTATTTTAGCCTTCGTCTACCTATACAAACCGATCAAAATTATTCAACACCCTTTTCGTTATATGCCTGCCGTCCTCAAACATGCCAATCTACTAGACTCATTCCTATCTTGTCCATCTCACTCAAACCACATTTGACCTCTGCCACATGTACTATATACTATTAGGTGAACAGTAACTATTATTTACCTCTTTCGTTGCCCAACATTAAGATCACAAAGAAGAAGAACAAAGTCCTTCCCCATTAGGAGTGGTTTTTACCATAATCCCCAGGCTTAGCAGGCGTCATAAGAATGGCAGTATAATCCCGATTTATTTAAGATGCAAGTTCTTCAGAAGGTATCTGCCCTCCTTTTCAGATGTGGTGTTTTAACTTCGTCGCCTATATCGACTCCCACATAAAGACATTAGGGGATGAATTTCTATCCCGGCACTCCACGGAGACTATACAATAGTACAGGTGTTATTGTGGTGTATGTTTATTTCCTTATTTAAGTGATAATGAGTACTGTGAAACCAAATTTTTCACGATTGCCACCCGGAGACCGGTATAAGGTTCCTGAAAACTTACTAAGTTCTAGAATACCCTATGATATGTTTAAAAAGAGGAATTACTCATAAACTAATTAATAGTAATATATACTAACTATATGATGCATAGTTCTAATGTAAAATATTAACTAACTAATATAAAAACAAACAATAATAAAAATATAATTTGTACTATGGAACTTGTCTGAAATTAATTGATTTATTTATTTATATAGGAGGCCAACATAATAAAATATGGAGGTTTCTTTCGTTTCTAGGTAATTCTTATATCCTTGCGACAGTTGAGACGCAAAGCCATCTTAAGTGACTCTACGTCGTATTGTAAGGGATAATGTGGAATCCTCTGACACAAGGGAAGGACGAGAAAAGGTCACAAACATTTGGAAAACGGGAGTTCTAACCGTGATTGATGATGTAACATTTGCTGTATAGGATAATAATATGTATTGCATACATAACAGTTTCCCGTGGGGGTGCTCCCCCCCAAACCTTCCTTTGGGAGGTGTCAATGGCGATGCAAGGGAAAATACCAAAAAGTGGCCAGCAGCGCCTTCTGAAGGACGCCATCTTACACTGCGATCTCCAAAACGTCTGCCAATCGTGGGGATTTTGGCAATCTTCGTTAATGGAAGAGGCATTTGTTTGACGGTATGGGGGTTATGATTGTTGATGTGATGGTAATGCATTAAAGAACTCTTCTAGGGTAGACTAGGCTACTAAACTTTGCAACGTAGGTAATTTAAAATGAAAGGATAAAAGTAATTCAACATCCTGCTAATATTTTATATGCTGCAGTAAGTATATGGAGTGTGTTTATTGCAACTAACCTACGAAATGACTGAACGGAAGTTGATGAAATCTAGTACAAGGGATACTATTACGGCAGGTATAATAATATCCCGATTTATTGAATAGTTTCAGAATGAGAACGAATAATCGTATTCAACGCCGTTTCAATCGCATAAGTGGAAGCAAAATATTTATCAATTCCATTGGATGAGTTGCGTTACGTTACTTACGTTTTTAGTTGCAAACATTTCAATAAACTAAACAAAGTTTTTCAAAGGAAACATGAACACAACTTTCAGTAGAAATAATGGAGTTTTTACTGAGTTATTGCAGGTTTTTAACAACAGTATTGCGTTTTGTCCTTCGTTTATGTATTCCAAACCATATGCGACTATACATTTCCCATAAGTATAAACATGTGCTAGACTATCCGATCGTTGGTACGTTTCCGATGGCTTCTCCGTCAGCTGGCATGACGTCACAGAATAAATAGAGTAGTAAGTAGTCGGAAACTGTATCTGTGCGGAATACAGATCCCGTGTATCCTTCACACTGATAGATGTTCTACAGATGGATCATCTGTCAGAGGTTGCGGTTTGTGGTCAAGATGCTTGATGAATACATCAAGATGAGTATTGATCGCTTCAGGCGTTACTGGTAACTAATATTCAATATATAATGATATTGATTTGATTGATAATGTTAGCAGGTAGGTATACCCAATCACATAATTTATATATGCATTGTTCTCGCGCTAATTCGCCACCTAATAATTCTGTCCAATGTGTGATATAATTGAAATCTGATAGTGTATGGGAACAACAATATTGGATGTAACAACTTTGTTTTGATTTTGATCAATAATTAAATTTTCAGTAAAAATCTATCTGTATGCTTTATAGAAATTAATAAAAGGTTAAAAAAATATGGTTTCGTGATTTTGTGAGGTTAATTGTCGAGGGCAGTCTGGAGCGTTGTTTCGTGTGATTGTGCTGCCAAGTGTAGAAACGTCGAATACAGTGTAGGGCAGGTAATCTGGTCACGATATTCTGTGGTCGCAGTAGGAAATAGAGTTGATGGCGGACTGGCAAACATGAAATATATTGTGATTTCGGATTATAGTATCTTTCGAATAAGCGAGTAGCAAAATTTTAGTACCTACACGTTTAGTCCTAACTTTAATTAAAGTTAGTATACGATTGCGTATTCACATTTGTTACTAACTGCTAACACGGTGCAATCTTTATCTTAGTCGGCTTCCACGACATCCAACAGTATGATTTGAGATATTGAACATTCTAAATATTCCTGAACGCATAAACTGAAATTACTCTTCACTACTGGAACGTACACATTTCCTAACCATTGAATTATTATCTATTATGATGGCAATAACAAGAGCTGCAAGTAAAAGCATTTGGTTCCAGATAAATACCTAATACATTTTAAATTATTAAAAGGAATTAAAAATACTTTCGGCCAGTGTCACAAGGGTTATCTAAGCGGGCCACAACGTCTCAACAAAATTCGGGACACATTTTTTACCGGGCCACAATCACAATGTAAGCAACCCAAAATTCAGAGTTAAAGTTAAAATAAAATTAAGAAAACTATATTGAGGATTATGTCGAGACAAGAAACCAACGTTGTGTAGATGAAATGTAACCGTATTGAGCTTTTGGTTTAATGACCATTTTTATAATGCCTTTAACAGCACACTATAAACGAAATACAACACTACAGTAACAACAACGAAAGCTTAAAGACAACCTAGAGGCCATTGCAGGTATTGATAATGTCACCTCATCACAAATATTGTATAAGATAGACTTCGGTTTAGAGCTAGAGAAATATTAGCGCAAGATTACAAAGACAACCAGATGCAGTGTCTCGCGACTCTCGCGTAACGTGTGGTATTCGCATGGAAACGCTCAATAAAACAAAGACAAATTGTGATAGACGATGAAACAACAGAAGGTAGCTAACCTAGAGACCTAATGGCCTTCACGCATCTCGCCTCAGCAGAGAGGGCCACCCGGGATGTCGCAGGGCCCCGTATATTTAGCTCCTTTGATGAGCGAATGCTCAGATAAGCCGTATCGCAGTATGCCCCGCTGCGCACGCCCTCTGTTGCACGTGCCGCATTCAGCTTTGATATTTATAAACACCGCCACTGTTTCAGTATTAGTAGTTCACTCTGCTATTAGCCACTCGCGGAATTCGAATCCAGGTGCACATTCATCGCACCGTCTCCAATGTTTGAATGAACCGACATTATAGAAATGCTTGCTCGTATGGAATTGCTTTAGTATTGATCTGTTTGCCGCGCTTGATGAATGGTTGAAAATAGGAAATTTAAAGTTTTAAACTTCGTTCCATTTTCTGCGTTTTGATGGAATGTTTTTGAAATTGCCACACTTAGGTATGTATACCTATATTATTGTACTTACTAAAAAATCGTACGTAATATGTACAGTTAATTATACGCAGTTGTAAGTAGATGAGCGCTTTATCTGATCTCTACAAAGTGTAATTTTTTAGAACTTTAGAAACAGTATTTTTAGAATGGGAGTTCAAATTTATAACAAATTACCACAATTGATTAAAGAATCAAGCTCAATTTTTATATTCAAAAGTAAGTTGAAGAGATTTTTGATACAGAAGTCATACTACACTATTCAGGAATATTTGAATGATAAAGTAGTCTTGACATAAATGTAAATTAACAAAAAATTAATATTATGACATGCTTTTTTTAAAAATGAGACATGACATAACTGTATTTATAATATTTTCATTCCTGGTATGAAGTGTGGTTTAAATGACATTTGCGCAATATAATATATATATTTTTATTAATTGTGATTGCATAAACAAATATTAACAAGTAATTATTTGATGGATGAATTTATGTACTTTTAATTTGCATACCCTATCAGGGTTGAGTATGGCGAAGAATAATATTACTATGACCACATTTGTATAACCTGTGCTCTGCAAATAAATGATTTGATTCGATTTGATTAATTGGAAATATAACATCTTTCCTATCGTGCTGTTATCCAAAATGTTAGTTACTTATTTGTTTTATTGTATAGACAGGCTGAGGGTAAGCATAGGTATAATATGTGATACCAACTATAGCAAGATGCCTCATGTTATCCTTGCTAAAATATAACTTCGACATGAGTAGGACGTGACTGATTGCTTTCAAGTAAATTTAAGCTATGTAACGTATAGATGGACATATGACACGTCAAATGTATCACCGTACAAGTCCAATTTAATATTAAAAAAGGTTCTAATATGTAATTTGTAATTTAAAGAAAACAATCGAATTGGTTAAAGAAGTGTTTTCACTGCTAGAATTAATGTATTTTGTGCAATAAAGCAACTCTGAGCGTAGACCGTATTGATCTATACTAAGCAAGAGAACGCTATTTTATTTTGATAAGTATTAATACATTTAAAGGTATTGATTATTAATTTATATTAATGAAATTTTAGTTCAATAATAAATATGGTTATAAAAATTTGCACACCATTGTAATGGTAGAATGTTAAGGTATATATTTTAAGTAATATCACCTGCTGTATCTAAAACTATTCTAGTAAATAAATGAATAAGCGTCCCATAGAATATAATGAAATGTATGGTAACAATGGACTCACGCGATGGCGTCTATCATGTCGAGCCCCATCTCGACGGTGCACCGCGCGTGGTCAGAGCGCGGATCCGGCAGCCCGGACACGCAGTAGTAGCAGTCACCCAGGATCTTGATACGGAGGCAGTGGTTATCCTGACAACAACAACTGACACTCTGTATTGTTGGAAGTAAGTAACTATATAAAGGGAATGTATTCTTAGTAAGTACACACCGAGGGTATTCGTACCAATACATAATGTAGCACATAAATACGTAATTTTCAACAGACTTTTATTTATCAAAAAATGGAACCGACTTCAGCGCTGAAAAGTGTGAAATAACTTGTTGAAGTAGGTACCATGACGGTTCAGAGTACCTATTATCACAATATTGTGCGCATGGTACCGACTGAGTGTTGAAGTCGGTTCCATTTTTCGGTAAAAAAAAGTGTTCTCCCTTTACACTCCCAATCGATGGTGTTCCTTGCTACTTACGGGATCCATTAATTGGTCATTCATTGGCAATGACTATATCATCAAGATATGAAAATAGTTATTGGATCGTAACTCAAAAACGTCGGTGGACTTGACCGATTTTGATAAAATTTAAATAGGACCACACGACAAGCACCAGCTTTCAAACAAAAAATAATGATCTAAATCGGTTCACACAGTAAAAATTTTTGAGCTAAAAACATTTTAAAAAATACAGAAATTTGGGAACCTCCTCTTTTTTTTGAAGTCGATTGAAACAGGATGTTCTCAATTCGAAACTTTTTTTAGGGTTAAAAAAAAAAACGGAACCCTATTACTGAGACTTCGCTGTCCGTCCGTCCGTCTGTCACCAGGCTGTATCCCACGAACGGTGATAGCTAGACAGTTGAAATTTTCACAGATGATGTATTTCTGTTGCCGCTATAACAACAAATACAAAAGGTTGGCCAAGTGCGAGTCGGATTTGCGCACGTTAAAACAAATAAAGGTTAAAGTATGAAGTCTAATGTTGTATATTTAATGGTACGGAACACTTCGTGCGCGAGCCCGACTCGCACTTGGCCGATTTTATTTATGTATGACCACGCATAACTTTCACAGAATAGTCCGATTTTGATACTTCTTTATTTATTGAAAAAGGTATACCTCTGACGTGGTCTCATATAAATTTTATCAAAATTACTCACGTAGTTTTTAAATTACACCCAACTAACTGTAAAATGCTTGACATACCTAGATAATTTAGTAGTTGCAGTTTTTTGGTAACCAGTATTGTAGGTGAGTGAAAATCGATCGCTAAACTAATAATCATCACTAAAAGGGGTGAACATTTTTGTTTTAAAAAAAAATAACGAATTATATCCGAAACTTATTAAGCTATTGAAATACATTGTTTTTACAAGTTTATATGTCATACGATGGTTTGATTATTGGACACAAGGATTGTATAAAGAACCTGTGTCGCCTGAGCTAGTATCTAAACTGTGATACAGGCGACAAAGCTTTCCGTTGGTAGGAAACTGATATTTTACTATTAATTGTCTCAATTGTGGTTTTAGGAGGTAATAGCTAAACGTTAATAATGATTAACATGCATATGCTTTAAGTTTACGTTAAAACAGTTGAAGGATTGAGTTGGGTACAGTAATTATTAGGAGGATTAGTGCCTAAAAGGTGATAGTTTTTTTTTTATTTATTTATGCCTGATAGGCTAGTCTTTGACCACTATCTCACCTGATGGTAAGTGATGATGTGGTCGAAGATGTTGTACAGGCTAACCTAGAATTACTGGCTCTCAAGGACAGCTGCCGGAACACACCGTTAGGTGCTTGGCGACAGATTTTCAACTTGAGGGTGGTAGCTAGCCAGGCGGGCATTCGCAAAGTGCCCTACCACCATGCTGTAACGACTGCCATCCTAATACAACAACCGGGACCGACGGCTTAACGTGCCCTCCGAAGCACGGAAGCGCTCAGTAGTAAATGTCACCAGCGGTCACCCATCCAACTCCTGACCGCGGCGGACGTTGCTTAACTTTGCTGATCGATTCAGAATAGCCAAGCAAACTTCGCTACGAGCGCTTCAAAAGTTACATCAATTAATACATATATAATATGATCAAATGCAATTTAAATTAAATGGCTTCTAACTCTGAAACATGAAATAACTTGTTGAAGTCGAACCATGAAAATGTGATCTAAGAGAGCTGTGAATCAGCATGGGACCGACTTTAACAAGTAATTTCATACTTTTCAGTGTCAAGTCGGTTTTTTTTTTGTAATTGTTTTTTGAAATAAAATTTGATATCCTTAGCTTTTACTACGAATATTCATAGGCTTCGTAAGTAATCATCTCAATTGGCCAAATTTAATAATTTTCTGTTGTAGTAACATTAGATGTTGGACTGTAATGGTACCAAGTTTTTACGATAAAGCAAATAATCACGTTTCTTGAACGGGGACCTCCTTTATTTTTAATTTTTCACTATAATAACATCTTCTGTGAGAAGTTCAACCGACTACCTATTACCGTTCCAAAGATACAGTTCTGACGGACTGACAGACGTTCAGCCGAGGCTTATTAATAGCACAGATGAGATAAAAGAGTCCCGTATTCGAGTACCCTAAAAATACCTTTTCGGTGTAAAAATATACTTAAAAAAGTTTAAAAATAAAATAGTTATTTGTTATACAAGAGTGCAAAGTTGCTTTTTAACCGCGTGTTCAATTCTGATGACCGAGCAAGCGAAGGATTCTAAAATCTGAGCGTTAGCGAGGGAATCAAAAGAGCACGAGGTGAAAAATCTTTGCACTCGAGTGCAACACGTAACTTTTCATTCCACCTCAGCGAGGAAATGAAGAACCGCGTACAAAGCAAATTGAAAAAAGAACACCAAGAAGGTTCCGAGTCTGAGTTTTTAACAAATTAATAAAAAGTTGTATGATATATTCGGCACCATAGAGGTAGCAGTAAATAGGTTTAATGTTTTTTTTAATTCACAAACTTAGTGCACACGATGTTCTAAATTCAATTTACTTTATCCCCTAGAGAATATAAACGGCTTTTCCACTCAGATATTGAAGATTAAAAATACTATTATTCAATAAAGCTCTCAAAAGATGTATTTAAACTAAATAAATCTGTCAATGTGCATTTGTCTTTCTAACGTGAAAATATCGTTTAAACCAGGTTTGTTGAACCTCTATTCTTCTACTCAAACACTCTGAATGCCAGGAATAGAACGTAGTCGATGCTAATGCCCCCAGTCTGAGACGTGGAGGCGGCAAATCGACATTTTGAGTAGGTATTTTCTGTAAAGAGGTAAAATGATACTGTCACTTAGAGCTGCCCGCAGACAATGCTAAATCCATCTCTTTGAAGGTGATTGTTAAGCCTGGGAGGTATTGAACTTATGAATCACTGATTTTAAATAACATCAATAAACGAAGCAAATAAACTAGAAAAAACGAAGCCATTGTCGTTAGTTTTTACCCTCGAAACCACAACCTGGCCGTTTGGATTAAAATTAGACAAAAAGAAATTAGTCTTATAGTCGGGGTGGGTCAGCTTATAAAGAAAAAGAGTCTTGCTTCATTAACTTTATATTTTTCACACAAGAAACTACAAAAACGATAGCCGCCATAAAAATCAACTCGCCGAGTTATGCTAACTTAAATTAGCCAATCGCGCGACTCTCGGGTCTGCGCTATAATTGGCCGGCGCAACCCGCCGGCGCGATGCGTTCCTGATTACGCAGTTAGCTTATGGGTGAATAACGAGCAGGCGGCTTGCCTCGGCCAGTACGTAAAGGAAGCTCCCGCACCGATTCACCCGCTACACACTCCCCCTCAAGCTCCAACATGCGTCCTCGCTGTGGAACTTGCCTAATATTACCAACATCTGAAACCTGAGTTTGAATTTGGCGAGGTCGACCTCTGTTGCGCTTTGCAACAATGGGAGGAGGAGGCCTGTCATCTCTATTAACAAATTTTGTTAGCTGTGACGCGTGGTACCTACCCACCACATCACCTGGAGCATCGATTTTTGAAATTTGATAGGTCGTAGGACTTAAAACTTTAGAAACTATGTAAGGCCCATCTCTCTTAGGAATAAATTTAGCTGTTAAACCTTTTGCAGCGTTGCTTAAAACGTGAGACTTGATCAAAACTTCACTACCGATGTCGAACGTTTCATCCTTTCGAGACTTGTCCGCATAGTCTTTACGCCTATCCTGTTCCTTCTCTACCTTATCCCTAATTGTAACCAAGGAGTCTAAAAACTTCTTAAGGTACGGCGTGATCTGAGGAACAAAATTATCCTTGTTTAAGACGGCTCTAATGTCAAGGTGAACATTAACAGGCGAACGAAGCTCTCTAGCTAAGGTGAGGTAAGCTGGAGAAGTGCCAGTTGTTTGACACACGGCTGAATTCATAGAAAACCGAACCGCTGGTAAATGTTCTGGCCACGTAGTGTGTTCAGTGTCGACCAACTGCGCCAGCTGCACCTTGAGATCCCTGTTTTTACGTTCAGCCGGATTTGCTTCCGGGTGATACAAGGGTACTAACTCCTGTCTTATACCCAAAATATACATGCACTGTTGCATTACGGATGAGACAAATTGTACCCCATTGTCAGAGACAATGCGGCGCGGTAGGCCATAGCGAAGGAAATATTCCTCTATCAGCGTACGAGCACATGCGTCTGAAGTGGCGTCATTAAGAGCGAAAAGCTCGACCCACCGAGTCGCAGTGTCTTCGACTAACAGTATCCATCTCTCCCCCTTCTCTCCAAGAGGGAGCGGGCCAAACAAGTCAATCGCCAAGACCTCTCCCCTTTGACTAAGAACTGGAGTCTGTAAGAGACCTGATGGTTTAACGTTTGATGACTTGTACCGTTGACAAGTCGCGCAAGATTTAATAAAATCGGCGACAACACGTCTCATTCCGGGAAAGAAATAACGCTGAGACAATTTATGGAAAGTCCTATCAATACCTTGATGCCCCGCAATAGGAGAGTCATGACATTCCTTTAAAACTTCCAAGCGAAGGCTAACCGGGAGCGCTAGCTGTGGATCTTCAACGTCAACATCAGGATTGTATCTATGTAAAACTCCTTGCTGCATAAAGTATCCTCGTTCGGACCAGCGTTTTTCTTCAATTTCTTTATTGCTTTCGAGACCAACAACGATCTTTTTCAACTCTTGGTCTTCGAGCTGAGCTTGGCGAAGATCAGCGGGACTTCTTGTAGGTAAGTCAACAACGATCGAACAAATTCCACACTGACTCTTATCATTGTCTTCGCAAATCGGGCGACTCATCGTGTCAGCGATGACGTTGGCTCTGCCTGGTGTATATTGCAACTGAATGTTAAACTCTTGCAACTTAAGTGCCCACCGGACAAGCCTACCCGACGGTGACTTTAAACTGAGCAACCATTTGAGAGGTTGATGGTCACTGGCAACCACAACGTCCTGACCCTCTATATAACCTCTAAAACGTTCTACGGACCAAACAACCGCAAGTGCTTCTTTTTCGGTTGTGCTGTAATTACGCTCCGCTGGGCTCAAAAGACGACTGGCGTATTCTACTGGACGCTCATCTTTGCCTTCACCCTGCAATAAAACGGCGCCGAGGGCGTAATTACTAGCATCCGTACGCAAAATAAATGGTTTGCTGTAATCCGCTTGGACAAGAATGGGTGCTGATGTTAAGCGATTTTTCAGCTCCTGAAACGCCAAACTCTGTTCCGTGCCCCATATCCAAGTTTGATCTTTCTTCAATAGACGTGTTAGTGGTTCAGCTACTTCCGAAAAGTTCAAAATAAACTTTCTAAACCACGAGCACGTCTGAAGGAATGTTTTGAGGTGACGTACTGAAGAAGGTGGCTTCATTTCTGCCACAGCACGAACCTTGTCACGATCAGCAGACACTCCGTCTTGAGTGATTACATGACCCAGGTATTTTACCTCTTTTCGCGCAAGTACACATTTTTCACGATTTGCCCGGAGGTTGAACAAACGCAACCTCTCAAAAACCGCGCGTAAATCAGCGATATGCTGATCGAACCCTTCCGAAATAATTAATAAATCGTCTTGGTAAGCTAATAACGTTACGTTTTTAAGAGACGCGCCGGAACGCAACCTATCAATGAGCCGCTGGAAGGTGGAAGGGGCGTTCTTCAATCCGAATGGCATCCTCTTAAATCGGTGCGTTCCGAAAGGCGTGACAAATGCCGTTTTGTCGCGATCTACCTCCCGGACAGCTACGTTCCAAAATCCACTTCTCATGTCTAACGTACTCATGATACAATTACGTTTAGTAGACTGGACAAGCTCATCTATACGCGGCATTGGATAGACGTCAGTTTTAGTGACCGCGTTAAGCTTACGATAATCGACGCAAAACCGCACTTGACCGTTCTTTTTAGGAATCAATAATGCCGGAGAACTCCAAGCTGACTCGCATTCCTCTATAACGTCGTCGGATAACATCTTATCAATTTCGCTCTGCATAATCGCTTTCTTTGCAGGAGTTAGCCGGTAAGGAGGGACAGAAATGGGCGCATGCTCACCGGTGTCGATGATATGTTCCGCGAAAGTAGTAGGTTCACCTTTTAACTCAAAAATGTCCCTATTATCGGTGATGAGCTGAGCAAGAACCTCGCGTTGCTCGGCACTAAGCGACACGGCCTCGTCCTCCCTGAGAACATCTAAAGCTGCACATGAAGTTGGAGATGACGCTTTTTCCCAGTGTAACTCAAACTTCTGCTCGGGACAGTGAGCGAAGTGCCAGCTCGCGCTACCGAAGTTAACTGCGATATTGAAATTTATCAAGAAGTCTATACCTAACAGAGTCTCGTTATTATCCGCGTCAGGAAAAATTAAAAAACCTACAAGCTTGGTTACACCTTGAAGAGTCACCTCCAATTCAGTAGTAAACACTTTCATAAGCCTACTGACACCATCAGCTAGTTTTACATTTTCCATACGAGAAGACATCGGATGACCTTTGGCCTTTAGGAGAGTGTATAGCGTGTGACCAGCAACGCAGCTCTTAGCTGCTGAATCTAGCAACGCGGTACCATTTTCACCTAAAATACTAATTTTTAGCACGGGCCTCAGAAAACGTTGACCATTCAATTGTTTTCCGAAAACAGATTGAGAACCACTGGTAATTCCGCACAAATGTTGAGAATCGTAGACTTTCGAGTTTAAATTTTGAGAAACATTAATATTATTGACAAAATGTTGAGCATCACTGACATCCGCGAAAAAATGTTGAGAGCCCCTGACATTTTTTTCAAAATGTTGACCATCACTGGCATCCGCGAAAAAATGTTGAGGACCCCTGATATTTTTGCAAAAAGGTTTAGAATCACTGGTTTTTCCGAAACAAGGCTCCGCAAAATTTTGACAACCCTTATCAGCTTTAGAACCGTCGGTATTACCAGAACAAGATTGAGAACCGCAAAAATTCACTGACTTACCGTTCACTACTGACGGTAACGGGAGCTCCCCCTGGACGCAAGTTGTACAACATCTTTTAGTTTTAACACAAACAAAGGCATCATTTGACATGTTGGAAACATTAGCATAAATTTTATCAACATGTGAAACATTGTGATTATTATCGAAATTCACATCAGAACTTAACGACTGGTGTCAGGCGTGTAACTATTGTTGCACGCCGCACTCGGCACTTGGCGCCAAAGCATTTGACAGTTACATGATCAATTGCAGGCGCCGCCCACACCATATGTTCCGCGTGCCGTAATGTAAACAATCGGCTCTTGTGACTCTTGTGTCACGTTCTATGGGACAAAATTTATGTCCAAGGTAGCTAAATAAACAAGAAATACGAAACATAAACATTTACGACATATGTTAAAGTAAATTATTATGATAGAGGCGGGCAAACTCGACCTACCTAAATATTTAAGAAAATAGTAAATATTCTTGAATTTTAAGGAAAAACCTTCAGTTGCTTACTTTAAACATGAAGATAATACACATTTCTACCAAAAAATTACATAAAGTCATTTTAATGATTGTATGTAAAAACATTAAAAAAAAATAAACAAAATGTTCGCGTAATTACGGAACTTTTTTTTCCGTAACTTCACTCCACAGACACATTTGAACGGGCAATGGATGGATAAACGGCGACTAGCTTTAGTCTATTGTCATATTGGGCAACGTTCCAAACCTCAAAAAAGGACCCGGATTCCAAAAATCGAAAATAAAGCTGGACATTCACTATGTTACAACTGTTACACGACGCACTCGCTGTATCCCATTCATGCAACAGTTGTTACATGCCGCACTCACTTGCTATTTGGAGCACTCTCTTCGCACGAATCGCTACTAGGCTATTTGTAGGTACATTTATATAAGAGGAACATATATTCTGTGAAACATCATAATTTTCGTTACAAATATCCATTCTAGAATAGGGGCGCATTTCGGAATAAGACTCCTTTCGATCATATGGAATCGATTCAAAATATGTCTGTGATCGAAAATCGGGAATCGATTCGGAATACGCCATTTCAGAATAAGGATTCTTTACAGAATAAGACTCTTTAACGCGAGAAGATACGGATACGGAGTCCCCTGCGACGTGCGCTGGGTTACCTCGACCGCGATGTGCAGAAGACGGGCGCAGCGCGACGGACGATGCGCTAGCGACATCTCGCGAGCACGCCGTCGAGCCACGGTGCGACGAACTCGGCGAATGCGCGGGCGAATCGAAGGATTGCGAAGGCCGCGCCGCGGTCTGGGGCGGCGGCGAGTAGCACTTGTGCGTGAGGCACTCGTTGCCATGACGACCGCGTGAGCGCTGTTCCGGCGCATCCGGCAACTTCCCGGAAAATTCAGCCGAATAAAAGGCGGAATGTTCATTCTTTGGTCCGTTATTGTTCGGATTACATGTCGTACACTTAGACCGAATAACATTCGCGGCACCACACCCGTAACACTTTATTTCCGTATTTTTCGCATCACTTTTGCTATGAGCACTTTTCGCTTTTAATAGCTTTTCACAATTTTCCTTCGTATGTGTATTACGTTTACAATAGACACAAAAGATACGTTTTCCTTTATCGTTGGCCGTCTTCAAATTGGTCGGATTGGCGGACAGAACAGCAGCCGGTTGGCCGGACGATCTCGAAGACGTAGATGCGGCGGAGCTATTAGTGCGAACGGCTTCTCCGTCGCGAAAACTTTCACCGCGGCTTTGCGACTGTTGTAATGGAGCAGACCTGGTACTGTGCACTTCGTTGAGGGAGTCCTCGATGGCACGAGCTCTCATTAATAACTCGTCAAACGTCTTAACCGTGTTCCTGTCGAGGCGCTTTCTAATGCGGCGATCCAATAGCCCAAATGTCATATCTAACTCCACTCGTTCGCACAGGTCTCCAGTGGGTAGGCTAGCTAACAAAGCTCTTACTTTGGATATAAACAAATCCGTATTTTCCTGACCTTGTACTAAAGAAAACAATTCCCCGTAGATACGAAATGGTGGGCGGCGTTCGCCGTAGGCACATCGCAGCCTATCGATGGCTTCATCCCAGGTTTTTGTCGTTCCTTTGACACCTGTCCACCACATACCCGCAGACGACGTGAGCAGCATTGACATATTTAGGAGCGCGTTCTCGTCGCTGATATTCAAGCACGACTTATACACCTGTATCGCGTCTATAAAATTCTCTACAGATTCATTAGAGCTGCCGCTAAATCTGGAAGAGCATCTTGAGAAGTTTGCCGTCGATTTCGTGACGGCGGCGACTGCGGCAGCGGCGGCGGTGGTCGAAGCATCGACCGGCTGCGGCGTCGACGAACGGACATCTCGCAGAAGTTGATGACAGAACTCGGCTTGAGTCTGTTGTATGCTCGTAATTAACGTATTGAGAGCATCCCGTGTGATTGTAATATTGGACTCGTCCTGTTCCTCGGAGCTTTCGGCCGGCAGCGACTGGCGTTTTCGCGGCATTATGCGAACTGATGAGAGTAACTAATAGCTACGACAGTTTTATATCCCACAATTAGCACAGATCCGACGAGAAAACGCGATGGATAGTCACTCTAGCAAGGCTCAATAGAGATCTAATACGAAAAAGTTCACTTTTCACTTCACATGGGAAAGTCCAATATTAGCAACGAAACAAAAGTTCACCGAAACTAAGACTCCAACCCCTCAAAATACAAGAAAAGACACGTTGGGCGTCCAGGTTATAGTCGGGGTGGGTCAGCTTATAAAGAAAAAGAGTCTTGCTTCATTAACTTTATATTTTTCACACAAGAAACTACAAAAACGATAGCCGCCATAAAAATCAACTCGCCGAGTTATGCTAACTTAAATTAGCCAATCGCGCGACTCTCGGGTCTGCGCTATAATTGGCCGGCGCAACCCGCCGGCGCGATGCGTTCCTGATTACGCAGTTAGCTTATGGGTGAATAACGAGCAGGCGGCTTGCCTCGGCCAGTACGTAAAGGAAGCTCCCGCACCGATTCACCCGCTACAGTCTACAATATTTCATTAGTTTTTTAACACTGTCTCGCTGGTGCGTGTGTGTGTGTGTAAAAGCACCACTTTGGGGTCCTGAATCGGGCAATGATCCATGGTGGAGGCAGAACCTCATGTTCCTGCCTTCGATCCCCATGGGTCGGTCAGTTTAGGTTATGGATTTTCCAACAAAGAAATGTTCACGTCTGGCGTATCTTAATGTATATAATTTTAATATGTGTGACTAAAGCGTAACGGTATTTATAATTATAATTCCTTGTTATAACAAGGAATTATAATTATATTGTTATTATATAGTTGCATAAGCAGCAACAAAATGCATTCAACATTGGGCATGCGAAATTATAATAAAGCTGGAATTTACATCCGGTATACCGTGCGACTTCGGGCCGGAAGGACTTATAAATAGTTTCTTAAGAGCATGATATGGACTTCGCTCGGTAGATTCGAATCCGTTCCCTTAAAACGTTCAACGTCAATGTTAAAATCATTTATTCAATACAGTACTGCCACGTTCAGCAAAAATATGTATAGAGCCACTGTGAGGAGAACGGGCAAGATATATGGGGCCATTCTTTTAAACGTTTTTTAACAGTGTGTTATAGGCAAGAAACTCGGGGCCATTCTTTTAAACGTCTTTTAACAATTTGTTGTAAACTATACTATAAAATGATGACAATATTTGTTTAAAGTACGTAGGTAACTGGCAGTAGCTTGGCAGAGGCAGAATTATCCATGCATTTTTGTCGTTTAAGTAATCACAAACTAGTAGGATTACTTAATGAAAATGTTTTAACGTGCAACCTGAATTTTCTGTGAGCGTTGTAATTATGTTTGGGAACTTTATTATAAAACCGCCCACAATTTCCTAAAAAGGACTTTTTAGTTGTCTTTGCTAATCTAAAACCTGGCACCGGTGTTTTATCTTTATTCCTAGTGTTGCACGGTTAAACCATAGGATCGAAGGGATACATTTGAGCTATGACTCACTCACATAGCTCAGTTGAAAGAGCATATCCCGGATGGTCGCCGTTATATTTTTTCATTCGTAATTTTGTAAGCTTTTTCGCTTAGTAGGCGTTTATGCAAAAAATACAATGTTAGAAGCCATTAGAGTAGGCACAAAATTATCCATATCAGAAGGGCTTTGAACTAGGGTCTATGTTCTACGTACTGAGCAACCTAAATCTATACTATTACAGTCAATCTAGTAACTGTTACCGGTTGCTTTTTCGAATGATTGACAATTTAATACTCGCTTTATGCTGGTAGATTCTTAAGTCAAAAGTGTGACTCACGTTAGCTAGCTGATCGAACCTGCCGAAGAGTTCATTGAGGAGCCGCACCAGCTCCTGCGCACTGCACTGCGACGCGAGCACCGTGAACCCCACGATATCGGCGAACAGGATACTGAAACAAAAGTACCAGATTAGACAAACTATCCTGAAATAAACCTTTTCACTTCAGTAGATCAAACACGTAGGTTTTGCTGCCTGAAATCCGTGAGCAAAATGCGATTTTGCTCACTCAGTGTGACAAAAAAACTTTTAAATAAAAAAATCTGATAGCCGCGAGTATCTTATGCAGCCTTGGGTTAATCACACAATTCGAAACATTCACACTCTATCTCTCTCACGCCATCAGAATGACAGAGAGACAAAGACCAGCCCTTTCGAAGTTCCGATTTTAAATTCGACCTCAAAGACAAGCACGTTCGGAATTTCGTATTAACTAAAGATTTTTTGCAAAAAAGATGTATTTTAATGTAATTTATTGAATTTTTAACTTATTATTGTATTTAAACGAAAATAAGTACCTATTTACTGCAAATAAAACTGAAATTAAACCTGTAAATATTTAATTCTAGTTTCAAAAATGTTACGTAATATATTTTGAATAAAAAAATATCATGGGTGCTATTTCCGAACACGCCATAATTTAAATAATAGAGCGGGAATAAAATTTCGTGGGTGGCGTAAAGAGTTGAATAAGTTAATAGTTATTTCAATATATTCCTGTTTATTATTTTATCTGCTAAAGTGTTCTCGCTGCTGAAGTGAAAATGTATGTGTGTTACACGAGGGCCAAGTTTTTTGAATCTCGTGCCTTCTCCCTCTCCACACTCAGGATTCAACTTTAGAATCACTCGCTACGCTCATGATTCAATGATTGAATCTTTCGCTTGCTCAGGATTCAAGATCAACGCTCCCAGCAAAAAACGACTTTGATCTCTTGTTGCACAAATAACTATTTCCCGTTTGTATAAGTAATCATCGAGCAAGGAGGTTTAAAGCTCGATGAGCCATGTTTACTGAACGAGTTTACATGTATTGCGTTTATACGCGATGTTGAATGTAGGGGTAGACATTTGAGCTGCGCGTTTTTAAGAAACTAAAGATACGTTTACAAAATCAAGTCATATAATATATTTAGCTATTGTTGTAATAAGTGGTGATACTAGCTCTCTGATGTGGAAAATAGCAATTGCCCATGCGTCCAAGGTTATTCAGTAAAGTCTTTATCTAATTTACCTAAAAATTCAGTTATTCAATACTACTGTATTATTTTGTTCATGTTATGTACACATATTTTAGAATATGATCTAGATTGATAATTATAACTATGTTATTGATTTTATTCTGATTTGAGTGCCAGGTATAGATAAATAAAAAATCGGCCAAGTGGGACTGTGGCTCGCGCACGAAGGGTTCCGTACCATTACAACATTAGATTTTATATTTTAACCTTTTTTGTTTTAACGTGCGCGAGTCCGACTCGCACTTGGCCAACTTTTTGTATTGTTGTTACAGAAATACATCATCTGTGAAAATTTCAACTATCTAGCTATGACCGTTCTTGAAATACAGCCTGGTGACAGACGGACGGACGGACGGGCAGCGAAGTCTCAGTAATAGGGTCCCGTTTTTACCCTTTGGGTACGGAACCCTAATAAATAAGGTAGGTATACTCGTAGCTCTACGTGCTACGACTCGTAGTCTGCGTGGAATTAACGTCCTTTAGCCAGTGAAATCAATTACAATAAGTTTTTATATTTTATACATACTTCATACGATAATTTTATGTGTATGTTGTCTGATATTCGCAATTTAAAGATTCATGGAAGCGGTGAAACTAAACATACTCGTAGATTGCAGTTTTCGGTCTGAGCGGAACATAAAATTTTCAGAGGTGCAAGTTGAAATGTAGGTCAAGTTTCATATACTCGTAGAATATTATCATTAATTAATTGTTATTCAAGCCTTGCATTTGCTATTATTATATTATATCTGTGTATGTATCCTCTGGTTTTGTTTTCCATCCGAGTTCAGAAGACTAGTTAGCCCTATATCAAGTTTTTAGTAACAGTTGAACTTTTTAGGAATGTTTGTCCGGGGAAATACTGCCACTACACCTATTTTTAAACGCCAAGCAATAATATTCACATTAGGTACTGTGTTTGGGTTTGAAGGGTATATGAGTGCCGGTGAAATTTCACGCACATGAGATGTAACGACTTTTGTCTCTAGGTGATGGGAGCAGTGCCATTCTCCAATTGCGACGAACTGCATCTGTTATAATCAGAGGTTACCGCTCAAATATCAGGAGGGCCGCGTGCTTGTTCAATCACGATTACTTAAAAAAACATTATTTAATAAAATATTATATTTTTGAAGCTATTGTAATTCAGTCTTATCATATTTAATTATTTGTATTATTCAATTTATAATTAAAAAAAGATATAGTAATAGATTAGCGCGGTATGGCCATGTCTTACCAAAATAGTGATGAATTGTTGATGGGGATGGTGGAAATAAAGGCCAAGGAAAGCCAAAGAAGTTATAGATTAAAGCTACATGAAAAGTAATAAAAGTAAAGGTGAAATGACAAGTAATAGAACAAAGCGGAAGTTTGTTTGTGCTGACCCCACCCAGCGACTGAGATAAGGACAGGAAAAAGATGATTTTTCCGTATACATAGGTAAATTTGGGTAGATACTGAAATCAAACGTCTGTTTTATTACAGTACAGTAAGTACCAGAAAACTAAGGCAAGTAGGTGTCTAGTGGACAGGTGGCACGTTCAAGTTTTTGCGATAAGTAAATTGGACGCTGCTGGTAGATTTAACAAAAAATAAATGGATCTTTCAAAATCTTTCAGGCATGCCGTTACTCTCATTATATGTTTATACGAATTTTGATTAAAACTCAAGATGCTACCAGTGACTTCGCGTGGAAAAATGTAATGCTTAACCTTGTTTTTGTGTATCATCCATCGTACGTACCATTATCATGCCTACTTTTTTGACAGATAACACATCCAGATATGTAGTTATATTACTATGTTAAAGCACAAATCTATAG
Organism: Plagodis dolabraria; assembly: GCA_963854805.1. Lineage (NCBI taxonomy): Eukaryota > Metazoa > Arthropoda > Insecta > Lepidoptera > Geometridae > Plagodis > Plagodis dolabraria. Next base: position 20,844,491 of record OY978448.1, on the reverse strand, counting down.
GCTTGATAGTTTTTCAGTAAAGTGTAACACAAAATGCTCAGGTTGTGGGACAGTGTTAGAGCTCGTTTCGCTTGCCCTAATTATTTTATTTTATTTATTTATACACATGATAGTACACAATCAAATTAGAAATAGGACTTAAACTTATACAGTTTTGAGCTGGATTGTATTCCACAAATTTGGGTAATTATATAAACAGAATGAAATAGACGAAAAAATAATTACTACATTTTAATGCTCTGAAGGTAAATTCATTCTTCTGTAACTAACATAAAGGTTTGAGTTTTAACAGCCTCTTTGAAATATATATTTTAGGTAGTATTCATTTGGGATTATATATAATGACAAGCATGAAATGCTTTGATACCCTTAGTTCTTTTACCAAAAATTGTAATCGAACACCCAATGTAGTAAATGATCACTAAAGTCATATTTAAGTGCGACGACGAGCGAAGTGAGCATAGTAGAAACAGTGAGCCCACTCTTTCTACTATGAAACGAGGAGGAGCGTTAGGTTACTTGTAACCATAACGCCAGTAGACTTATAGCACTGATATAAAAACGTTGGTTATAATTTTACATTAAAATGCTGTTTTAATCAGTAAATGATTTTGGTGATCATTTACTACTTTTGGTGTTCATTTACTACTCTTGGGTTAACAATGATTTAATATGAGTCATTTTGCTTAAATAGGATAGCGAGATGTTAAAACTTTGGTTACAAGTTTACGTTAAAATGCGGGTTTAATTTTGGTGATCATTTACTTGTTTTGTCTGTTATATGTTACTATAGCTGGTGGTAAGTTAAACATAAGCCATATTTATTTAAAACTATTAACTATACCTTTTCAATAAACAGCACCTTTACGAGTTTGTGAGGTGAAATAGTGATACATAGTGGTTTATATTCTAAAAAATAAGAGTAAAAGATAAGACAAAGTTTCACAGCAAATAACTTTTAGCAATTAAATTATTCATAATAAAAATAGAACGCATTTAGCGCGTGCGCGATGTTCACTTTTTTATTATTTTCTTTGTGTCTTAGAAAATGCTAGTGGATTTTATGAACTTAATGATGGAAACTTTTATGTTTTGACATTATATACCGACCAATACGAAAATAGACTATATATGAAAAAAACAGCACAAAAATGTTTTTTCATACAACTTTCCCTCCCATGTTTGTACTACAGAAATTACATAGAACCTCAATAAAAAAAACAGAACGACTTTCCGAGCACGTATATTTTATCTATCTATTTTGAATTATTACTTTAATACCAATTTGACATCCCATTTACTGTTACGGAAAATTTATACTAAACTTTTCAAGATACTTCCTTTTAATGGATAAAAATAGAACATGTATGTCACTTAAGTAGGCACGGAAGAGGCAAAATGGAATTCCGATCGGTTTCGATAAAGCAACACATTACCCACCCGAGTGATTTCCAATAGAGTACTTGGCACACATCGCTATACTACAGGAGATATAAGTATGTACATATTTTTGCCCAACGTGACCAAAATCCATTCCAATTTTAAAAGCAGTAAAGTGTAAACACTCATCTCTAGAAATACTAATTGTACACTTGTAGTTGAAATTAGTTTGATAATGGAATTTAGAGTGAATTCTCTATACAATTAAACCATGGAAGTTACGACCACTTGAGGAATTCCACACGAGGAACGCGTGTTGGATCTCGCACTTTGCTAATGCACATTCTTGTACTTAGTTACTGTATTGCACTTGTGATGGCCGTTCATTACGCTCTTGGCTACCTCTACCAACAGCAATAAGGGTGATAATTAAATAAGGAAATACTCTTCTATTTTTTTATAGCTGTTAGGCTAGCCTTTGACCACTATCTCACCTGATGGTAAGCAATGATGTTGTTCAAGGTGTGGTCGAAGATGTTGTTCAAGCTAACCTAGAATTACTGACTCTCAAGGACAGCTGTCGGAACACACCGTTAGGTGTTTGGCGACAGATTTTCTACTTGAGGGTGGTAGCTAGCCAGGCGGGCATTCGCAAAATGCCCTACCACCATGCTATAACGACTGCCATCCTGAGACAGCAACCGGGACCGACGGCTTAACGTGCCCTCCGAAGCACGGAAGCGCTCAGTAGTAATGTCACCAGCGGTCACCCATCCAACTCATGACCGTGGCGGACGTTGCTTAGCTTTGCTGATCGGCTAAGCAAACTTCGCTACGAGCGCTTCAAAAGTAATGCCACTAGCGGTCACCCATCCAAGTCATCGGACGTTACTCGGTTAAGAACGCCTAAGCAAACTTTGCTACGAGCGCTTCAAATGACTGAAATATTCGTTTGTAATATGTTGTTAATAGTTTTGTTGTAAATATTTAAAGATTTCGTTGCAAGCATTATAGATTTATTAAATATTAAAACTAGTATAGGTTTTTGTAACTATGGATTTGTACTGTGAGGCCAGAGTTATTTCACCCATTTAGATTTTTCTCACATTTTTCTCAAATTTCAACACAATTTTGTTATGTTTACCCTTCGAGAACACACCCGTTGCTCGTATGATTAATCACGCCGTCACACTTAGGTACGTGTATTTGTCCATATCTTGATAACTACTGAACTGTTTTTATTTGATTAAACTTATTCCGTAAGTTGAAGTAAATTTAAGCCAATAAAAATATTGCTAATCCGATTAATAGTTTCAGAGAAATACATGGACAGATATACATACGTTGTAAGTAGAATGTATAGGACATTCTACTTACCACGTACCTACATATATGTATACGAATTTTATAATTTTCGTGGAGGCCCTAATAGATTATAATATGTGAGTATGGGTTTTTCAGATTTAATAATTTTACAAACATACCTCTTATTTTTGAAGCTGGTTAAAATTATTTATTTGTCACTGCACTTTTAAACCTATTAGAGCACTTGGTTGATGTGGTATTTGGATAGAAAAAGTCATTTAAAAAATAATGATGGGCAAGCTGCCAACTGATAATATAATACATTAACAAAGTGTCAAGTTATTATTTCTTAGTTTGGACATAATCTTATCACTATTCTATACTTTTCTCTTTTATCCCCAACATTGAAACCGTCTTCTTAAAATAAATTGATCTTTTAAAAATACATATATAAATTGTAGGTATTTGTATCGTAATTATGAATTGATTTACCCCTTAAGGGGTCAGCCTTTATAGGGGTAAAATAACAATATACCTACTAATGGAGAGAGAACCACCTAAATATTCACAACTTATTGTGTTTCGACTTTATGTTATCTTTGGAATTCCAAAAATAATTCTAAAATTCGAAAAATATATAAACACGCGAGTAGTATATAATTTTTAACATTTAAAATGTTACTACCCCGTGGAGTACCGGGTTAGATTGTCACCCGCCCATTTCTTCCCGCGAATGTCGAAAGAGGCGACTAAAAGAAAAATACCGAGAGGTGGGTTAGCGCCCAGTAAAGAACGGAGTTCTACTTCTAGTCCAAGCCGACTGCCAAGCGTGGGGATAATGGCCAATTCCCAATGATGGAGGAGACGTTGTTCAACGGTGGACATTTCGGTTGATGTGATGAAAATGTTACTGCGTACATATTTTCAAATTGATTGACCAAACTCTTTTTAATTATTATAGTTTTATTAAAACCCATATTCTCATTAGAAAGTGACTCGTTGGAAATAAGTAATTTATTAATTAAGGGGTTGAATTCCCAAAAAATATTTTAAATATTATAACACTGGACATTTGATTTATTGAATGAAAAGAATCACACAAATCACTTTGAAGAAAACACCGCGTTGTATTCAGAATATCGTCCATTTCAAATTCAAATTCAATTCAAATTCAATTTAGGCGTCTACGACGCTCTTATGAAGGTCAATTTTAAAACATTGTACTGCCACGTTCAGCAATAAAAAATTATAGAGCCACTGCGAGAAGAACGGGCAAGAAACTCGGGGCCATTCTTTTAAACGTCTTTTTACAATGTGTTATAAAAAATATAATACAATTATTACAATAGTTGTTTAAATTACGTAGGAGACATGTGATGGCTTGGCAGAGGTGGATATTTTCCAAGCATTTTTGTCGTTTAAGTAATCACAAACTGTGTAGTAGGATTTCTTAATCAAAATGTTTTTCACGTGCAATTTGAATTTTCCTTCTGTGAGCATTGTAATATGTTCGGGAATTTTATTATAAAACCGCACCGTTAATATATCAATTTCTTTAAAAAGATTCCTTAGAGATTCCCTAGGATCCATTTCATATATGGCTCGAATTGCACGCTTTTGTAAGATAAAGATTGTCTCTATCTCAGCAGCAGCGCCCCACAGCAATACACCATACGACATAATACTGTGGAAGTATGCGAAATAAACTAGCCGTGCAGTAGCTACATCTGTTAACTGTCTAATCTTACAAACTGCATATGCAGCAGAACTGAGTCTTCCGGCTAGATCATGTATATGTGGATCCCACTGTAAAGTTGAATCCATTTTGATTCCCAGAAAGACTGTCACATTGTCAATAGAGAGTTTATCTGGGCCAAGCTTAATGTTTGGTATAACATAAGGAACATTTGGTTACGAAAACTTTAAACATTTTGTCTTTTTTGAATTTAAGAGAAGATTATTAGCTGCGAACCACTCAGAGATCATAGTTAACACATTATTTACATGAATCAGTTCACTATCTTTCCTATATACTTTAAAAATCAGAGAGGTATCATCTGCGAATAAAACAATATCGCAGAAATCTTTGACCATGCAAGGCAGATCATTAATATATGCTAGGAACAGAAAAGGTCCCAAAATTGATCCCTGCGGTACACCTATTTTTACCAAAGACCCGGAAGAAGTATTGCCATTTATTCCAACCTTCTGTAACCTGTCTGACAGATATGACCCTATAAGATTTAAAGAAAAAAGATTTCTTGGAAGTCAGGCAAAAACTAAGTATAGGAAGTTATACCTTTAGCGATGTTTTGTGTTAAGGATAAAAGGCAACAAAGGTATAATGGCTGGACGCGAAAGTGGTTTAACGTTAATCCAGGTCGCAAACCCCTCTGGCACGGTAATGTTATCTATACAGTATTTCAACTTCATAGAAACGGACGAAACGCGAGTTATACCTACGCGCCTCGATCTCGGCCCGCGCTCGGTACGCAGACAGTCGCGTCTGTGCCGCAGTGACGAGTGATTGTTGACGAGTGTTTTTTAACAATAAACGCGCGATATTTTCATATATTTTAAGTTTATGTACATATTACATATTTAATATTACGAGTAGGATATATTGTGCTGTTTTTGGTTGCATTAATTCGTCAAAAACGCATCCAGAGATAACGTTTTTAAGATTTTACTTACTTACTAGTAAGTAAAATTATACTCTATTAAGTAAAAAAGTGAATGGAGTAAAGGAAAGTGACTGACACTAGTGAAATAGGTAGTTATAAGCTATATATTAGAATGCGGATATTTTATAATTTAAAATGTAATAATAAAGTATTTCGTACGTCTCACAAATATTTTTCAGTCGCAAATTTTTAAGAGTGATTTATTGTAATATAAACATGGTTTTTTACTTAAATCTACCTACTAGTCAAAAAACAACACGCATTTTTAGTGAACACTTCCTGTTCATTTCACAAAGAATGTTATTTGTTTATATAAAAAAAGTATAAGTACTTATTTACAATCACAAAATTAAGGCTCGGAAATTACGAAATAGTGCCAACATGATATGGAAAATCTCATAAACCAGGTACCGGATGGTACTGCAATTTAAATACACGATACTCAAGGATATAAGTAATACTTTCATCGATTTCAAAACATGTTTCCTAATAATTGGCTCGATAGAAAAAAATCTCAAAAACACCTCTGAAAATAGAGGATTCCTACTTTTTCCGCCAGATTTTAGTGTATTAAAATTTGTTTTTTTTTCTAAAATATTGATTTTTTAAGTACAATAAATTTCATTGATTATTTTAATCCAAAAAAAGCACAGTTAATGCGTACTGAGCCTGTTTACAAAATGTCACATACGCCCTTTCATTCCGAGAAGCGTTAACATCATGTCGCACTATTTACTCCAGCGATCTACGTATATTGCTATCATCCTCGCTCATATCGCGGTCAGCCGCGTCATGCGTCGGACCTGTGTCACTTTTCTCGGCGATCTCAATTAAAATAAAACATGGGTAAAATTATAAATAAACGCTTTGGGAATGCAAAAAAGATGTATAAAAATCGTCAAAAACGCATGATGGACATAATAAGGTAAGCATAAGCATCTATGGCTTCCTTTCTCCATGTACCTATGTATATATCTCTTATATTAATGAAATTATCATATGATTGTGAACCCTAACGCAATATAAAAAACACTTCAAACATTTTACAAGACGTAGGTACAACTTGAGCTACCTAAAATAATTATTATAAGCAATATTCAGAATTTTTCGTAATTAATGTGTTGTAATTATTTTAGATGGATCATGATTAATTTATACAGTTTCTGACAATAAGGCACAAAGGTTATGTACATAATTTTCGACTAATCAATCGTCGTTCAAATAGCGCATAGTAAGTGACATCGCTTCGCAATTGAGAGGCACGTGGATCGAATCCAGCGTAATGAGATTCTTTTTGGTCAAATTTTAATTTTACGACATAATTCTTAATAATATAATAATAATTTTACGTATGTACGTGGACCAATATAATGTGTCTGACAGTAAGGCATAAACGATATGTGTGTAATTTTCGACACCTTGGTCAATGATTGTATAGTGTGTAACTACTGAAGTCGAATCAGAAGATCGAGTATCGTGGATCGAATCTCACATACCTAGATTCTTTTTGGTGACTTTTTTATTTGTATTACTTTTTATTTGATACGTATTATATTTACGTATAATTAAGTTTTCTGACGCGTATTCAATTTACGATTACAATGCTTGCAAATTTATTAGGTATCTCGAGTTTCCATGTTTTCATATAATTAGAGAGTTTAGTATATCTAATGAACGTGAACATTAAATAGGTACTACCTAATCTAGCTACCTGAACACGTTTTTTCGTAGATCTCAAAAAAGTATGTCTTGGATGGACACGAGTTGCCACAGCGTAATAGTTACAGTAGAACAACATTATCATTTTACTACAAAGCTATGTTGACTTGTTGAGTAAACACCGTCCTTCTGTCCACTACTATAGAAAACACAAACTTTCATACATGGAAAGTTATTGAAATATTCATGGTATTATCGAGTACGTAATATATTAGTACATATAAATTAGTAGTTAAAAGATGGCCGTAAACGTTTGATGCGATAGAGATAATGAAATTCTGAAATGAAAACTTAATACAAAAAGAAGAAGCCTAAGCTTCTGCTTTAGAATGAGACTTTCCATGGTTTTCTTGAATAGCATAAGAATTAAGAACTGACTAAAAGAAAATGAAATAATTAGCACCATACCAATACTTACGTAAGAACATCGAGTAAGGTGCATTATAGGGGACTTAACTATAACGCCCTTAATAACCAAAGTGTAGCGGATATACTACCAAAGAGAGTATTCCTTTATAGAGAAGAACGACGCATTGTTGATATACACTATTACACAAAGAGTATATTAAGACAAATCTCGAAACATTCACCTTTCGATTATTTTTTTATTAATATGCAGGGTTATTGGTAAAATGCTAAATTCAGGGAAACCCGGACGGATGGCAGCCCTACTCTCATAGAATGTCCGATTTTATGTCGCACTCCGGTGCATCTTCGCAACATAATCTACCTATACAAGTACATACATCAAGTGACGGCACGGGTGTCGTTTACAAACATAAACGTATCTTTCGTAATCTTTGACAAATACAGTTAATAACAGTAATACCACGGTTTTATAATCGATATGTAATATTGTGGTATTACGTATGAATAGTAATACAAAGTAATAAATTTTTAAACAAAATACTTATCTTTCTCCTTGGGTGATTTCAATAATGGTATTATTTTGTTAGAAGTTTTGTTGTTCCACCCATCTACACAATAGCATCCACGAGATGTATTTATTATTATTAACAAATTGAAACAATAACTGTACCTACCTACTACATTCTCCATGTGATTTTTTGTTAGTGAAATCTTAATATGACTTGTAGTAATGACACGAGCAGGTACCCTTGATTGTTAGCGGAAACAAAGCCAGGATCTGAATGAACTACGCTACTTGATAAAAAAAAAACAAAAATTGGAACCGACTCCAACACTCAAAAGTGTGAAATAACTTGTTCAAGTCGGTACCAGTAAAGTTCAAAAGTACCTATTATCACAATATTGTGCACGTGGTACTAGTGTTGGACTTCGACAAGTTAATTCACACTTTTTGGTGATGAAGTCATTTCCATTTTTATTTAAAAAAAAAACACTTCTTTTTATGACCCTTGCTACTTACGGGATCGATTTTCATTCATTGTCAACGGCTTGACCGATTTTGATGAAATTTAACTGGAACCAAACAACAAGTATCAGCTTTCAAACAATGAAAGATTTTTTTTAATCGATTCACCCAGTCAAATGTTCTGAGGTAACAAACATATAAGAAAAAACAGACGAATTAAGAACCTCCTCCTTTTTTTGAAGTCAGTTAAAAATACCCAATAGTATAACCCGCTATTTGTATTTTGATCAGGGGTAAAAAAGTTTTTTTATGATTTTCTGTGTAAATTTTACACAATATACTTGTTTTTGTAATAAATAAACCATCTTTTGTGTAACAGCTTACGCCTTGCATCAAAGTAAATACATAGTTCATGTTCATCAAAACCATAGTTCATGTTCATTAAAAATGAACATACACAAAACTGCAAAAATCAAACAAGTTGGTAATAATCAAGACTAAACTTGTTCTACTGTAGGTATGGTAAATTTATTAACTGTGTCACACTATGATATTTACAGCATACAATCAACTAATGGTTGGTATCATGTATGCGTACTAGATGGCGCTTCAGCACACATCACATTCGTGTGTGACAAGATAGTTTCTACTAGTTCTACTAGAGAGCGCTCTAAATTTTTAATCAAATAAAATATTACCGTTGACTTGCGGACGTGGCGCCATGTACACCGCGAAGTAAACACGCGAGGAGAAGTGGGGACAAAATCTAACATCTGGTTTTAGAATTCTGTCCCTTAAATAGAAACACAAAGTAGGCAAATGTAATTAAAATACTGGAGGCGGATAGCCCTATCGCATGTTTACGTACAGCGCGGTTGTAGGTAGTTATTTCGACGACAGAGCCGAGTTAAGATACTGTATAGATAACATTACCGTGCCTCTGGCGTTTTATTCGATGCGACGTATTGACGCAATTCAATGAACCAAACACAGGTAACCCATTAACAACCCTTTTTATAACAGTTCACCCTCGCAGCCCTTTCGCTAATCGCATAATACTCTTATGAAACACACTTCCACAAAATTTGATTACGGCCCGAGTACCTACACTGAATCTGATCTACTAAATATTGTTACTATGTTATAACTAGCTTTTGTTCGCCACTTCGTCGTCGTTAAATTAGGTTGTATAATATTTTGCAAATTATTGGAGCACAAAATTTTAAGCCCCGGGCGGGAATCGAACCCACGTCCTCTGATTTGACCGGATGCCTAAACCACTCGGCCACATGGGCACGCTCTTTCGAGCCAAAATTTCATGCTCCGATTGTATTACTTTAACCGTCTTAGGGGATGGCGCACGGCCATCAACCAGACTACTACACTTCATCTGATCGAAAGAAGTGCTTTTTAAAACATTTAACACTCGGAATGATGTCGCTACCCTTCTATACGTCTTAATAAGATTACTATATGCAGATATGGAGAGAGCTTTGCTCGGACTTTCTTTGCGCGATAAAATCCGGAACGAGTATATACTCGTAGCAAGTTGAAGTGGCAATGGGAAGGCCTCATTGCTCGACGAAGTGATAACCGATAGGGAAGAAAGTTTCTCGAGCGGTTACCATATTACAAGGGAAGACGTAGATTAGGTAGGCCCCCACTAGGTGGACTGTTGACATCGTAAAAGCCCCGGGCAGCCAATGGTTACAAGTGACCAAAGCCGTTTTTGTGACGTTTTATGGTGGAGGATTTGTTCAACAATGGACGTCTTTCAGCTAATGATGATTATGATGAATATTTGTAGCCCGGCACAACATGTGGAATAGGTATATTGAGATAAAATAATCCTACGTTCCAGGGCTTTAAATGTCACATTGACACACATAGGTGCGTTAAAAATATAAAATGTATATTAAATAAAATAAAATCAAAATTACTAGTAAAGTATTTTGGGACTGTTACGGAGGTGAGTGATCTATACTTCTATACTAATATTATAAAGAGGAAAGATTTGTTGTAGGAAAGATTGTATACAACGAATAAACTTAAAAAGTACTGGACCGATTTGGTTGAAATTTGACATGAAAATAGTTTGAGACGCGGGAAAGGACATAGAATAGTTTTATCTAACTGCGCAAAAAAGGTTAATTTTCTCGCGATAACCGAAATACGCGCGGGCGGAGCCGCCGCTGGAAAGCTAATAAACAATTTTTTTTTTTAGGGAGTACATAGATGCTGCCTTCCGACTGTTCGGACGTCCAGCTCCACCGGATTTTGGGCGAGGGAAGGAATAAAATATATCAGTCACCCCCACTTTAAATAGGTTCGTTTTTCATGAGATTTAGATTTAATGTCTCTCAGGGACTACTTAGTAAATCGGAAAAGTTTTAACTATATCTACAATTATTATCATTACTTACCTATTATCAAGCAAATCAGTAGAATACCAATAGAATCAATCCATTCGGAGGTGATAGGTAACAAACACGCTTACAAGAATTTCGTATGTAGGTATTCGTATATTACTACGATATTAAAGAATTTTCACAAATTATTTTAGTATAATACTCGTAAAACTTGTAAAACGGCATGTACAGCATTTATGTTATGTTTAGTGGAACGACTTAAAGACACGCAAAGCAAATAAAATCAGCTTTGCGTAGCAACAATGAACATTCTACGTATGTAAGTAGGTATGACTACAAAGTCATGAGGATGACCTTAGAATAAAATTTTATGTACGAATTGATCTCATCGATGATATTTAGATCGTATTTGGCATGTGTAGAATGCTAAAGAAATACAATGTAACTAAATATTTCATTACCTCGTTGGTGTTCGTGGAATAGCTAAGGAATCACGAGGTCCTGGGTACCATTTCCGATTGGGTAAGAAGTTGGGTTTACTGACAAAGAAATTTTCAGTAACCAGAAACTGTGCTCAGTGGGTGGCAACAGGCTCGTTCCCTATAACATGTGACTGACACATGTTTGGCGAAATGAGTGTTTAAAGGGACTTCTCCTCTCGTTTAACGATTTATAAATAACGCCACTTTCAATATCAAAATATATCAATAGACGATTTTATCTAAAATTGCCTGGTAAATTAGTTAAAATTTGTTCCTCTCTCTCTTTGAACTTACGAGTACTTACAAATCGGTTACGTGGTTCATCCGAGCTACAAACTATAAAGAATATTACAACTACTAGGTACCACGAACATTTACGCAACCTAAAGTCCATTGCAGGTCCGCAGGTAGCCCGAATGCTCCAGCCCACTACCAGTTGGCAGAGTGCCCAGCATACTAGCAACATTACCCCGTTGGATTGCAATGCTCATTCGTTGAGCCAAATAAGTGGCAGAACTTTGATCACGCGTCACATTTTTTTTTTTTTTTTTTTTTTTTTAGGGAGGACATAGATGCTGGCTACCGCCTGTGCGGTCGTCCAGCTCCACCGGGTTTTGGGCGAGGGCCTGGCCCTACAATAGCCCGGGAGGGAGAAGTGCCGAAGGCACTTCTCCCGAGACGGGCGTAGAAGGCGAAAAGCGCTTTCTACCTCCGTCTCCTGCGGACGCCGAAAACGTACCGCTATTATAGGAGGGGTTGACAGCGAGCTCAAGGGCACCACTGTGGTTCGGACCTCGGCTTGTCTCGCTGTCGAGAGACATGGGGGGGATCGGAGCAAAATGCCTCTGTGCAACTGCAGTGTTGCACAATTGGGCCCTACTGAATAATACTCTTTGACTATTTGGAGAGCAATTTATCGTGACCTTGTTTTTGCCTCGAGCTCGCCGGCGAGCTCGGTGTTTGATTGTGTGACCTCTAATTACCTCACACCTGGGGATTTTACCTCGACGACTTGCGGATAACGCTAAAGCTGCCAATGTAATGACTGCGATGGGGTCATCCGGGTCGTCTAATACCTGCCGTGGTCGGCGACGGGGGGGTTTGAAAAATGGGATAGAAGAGGCGGTCGAGTAGTTCGATGCCTGGACAACCAAAGGGTTCGAGTGGTGGGGCGCTCGATCAAAGTATCGGCGGGCGCAGTCCTTATTGAACTGCGCTAAAGAGGGAAGGTTTAGGTCGCAATGCAACTCGGTGTTCCGGATATACCACGGAGCGCCGGTTGCACTACGAAGAAAACGGTTTTGAATGACTTGAAGCTTATGGAGATGGGCCTCACTAGCATGACTAAACACTACTGATGCGTAAGTCATGATGGGGCGGATGCAGGCAGTGTAAAGTGTCTTCTTATTTCTAAGAGACATTTTACTCTCTTTGCGAATCAGGGGACCAAGGCGACCCATTACAAAGGCCGCTCTGTTACGGACGGTTGTTATATGATCGCTAAAGGTGAGATTCCGATCAAGGGTGACTCCGAGATATTTTGTTTTACTAACCCAGGGGATGGGTTGGTCGAACAAAGTTAGAGGTTGCGGGTAACGGGGGCGGCCCTTCTCAGTAAAGTACATAGCTGCACTTTTAACTGGGTTGACCGCGATGCGCCATTTACGGAACCAGTCACCGATCTCGGTGATGGCCCGTTGGAGGGCGGGAATGGACTTTCTACTGATATGCCACCCAGTGGTATAAATAGCGGTATCATCCGCGTATTGGGCTAATAGGACGTTAGGCTGAGAGCGTGGGATGTCGCTGGTGTACAGCGCGAATAGAATGGGTGATAGCACGGAGCCCTGAGGGACTCCGGCTCTGACTGGGTGGGGGGAGGAGAGGGTGCCTTCCACGCGATAGCGAAAGCTTCTGGCTTTAAGGAAGTCTTGTAGGATGAGCACAAGACGTTCTGGCACGCCAAATTGGTATAGCTTGTAAATCAAGCCATTGTGCCAGACTTTGTCAAAAGCTTTCGCTACGTCGAGGAAGACTGCTAGCGTTGTCTGGGGTTTGGGGTACTTGTTAAAGCCCTCAATGATGTGCTCCGTGAGGCGGTGCACCTGTTGGACGCATGAGTGTCCGGGCCTGAAGCCAAACTGCTCATCTGGGATAAGGTGGTGTTCCTTAGCATGGGACTGGAGACGGTTTGCAAGTAACCGCTCGTAAAGTTTGCCTAAGGCACTGAGGAGGCTGATGGGGCGGTAACTGGTGGGGTCAGATGAGCTTTTGCCTGGTTTGTGAATGCCAATGACATTTGCACATTTCCAGGTGTCTGGGAATAAGCAGTGGCTCATAGCAGCATTGAAGATGCTGACTAGGAGATGGATGAGAGGAGGAGAGAGGGTTTTAAGAACCCTGTTGGAGATGCCATCGGCACCGGGGGATTTGCGCGGTCGGAGGGCCTTGATCAGTCTCGCCACCTCAGCGTAAGTCGCTAAGGTGATTGGTGGGAGTTCAGAGGTGACCACAGAGCTTTTACGTTCGACTTCAGCATCCACCGAATCGAGGTGAGCTTGGTCAACGTGATCTACGTTAGGGGAACACTGAGCCTCTAGGCTATCAGCTAGGCACTCAGCTTTGTCTTCGTCAAAGAACGCTGGGACTAGTGGGACTGGTCTGTATAAGGGAGGCATGTCGTTGTAGTTACTTCCTTTCATACCTCGCGCCAAGTCCCAATAAGCCTGGTGGCTTGGCACGAGGTTTGAAAGTTTGTCACCCCATTGTTGATCACGCAACTCAGACATGCGACTTTGAACCATGCGTTCAAAGTGGCGTTTCTTAGTTTTGTTCTCTTTACTGGGGTAAGAGTCGTAATGTCGGGTCACTGCTTTACTTTCCGTCACTAATCGTCTCACATCCGCTGGAATGACAAGGCGCCGGTCGTCCGGCACCATGACCTCCTTTGCGGATGCACCTACTACGGTGGAGAGGTGATTAGTGAACGAATCGATCGCAAGGGTTACGTCATCTTTAGTCAGGATGTCGTCAGGGATCTTGTCAAGGTCCGGTGAACTGATAGCTTTTAGGGCAACGCCTAATTGCTTCCAGTTCACTATCGTCTTAGTGGGGCGGGGGAGGTCTGTTGTTGGGTCGGGACCTAGTCGCAGTATAATGGGTCGGTGGTCAGAGTGAAGCTCGTGAACCACTTCTATGGAGCGTAACTGGAGTGTTACGCCTCTGAGTAGTGCCATGTCAAGCAAGTCAGGTCGAAAGTCTTCCGTATGAGGGTAGTGAGTGGGCTCAGTGGGCGCAATTATGTCAAAATTAAGTTCTGCGACTAGTTTTTCAAGTGCAATGCCTCTGGGATTGTTGACGTTACAATTCCATAGGATGTGCTTACTATTGAAGTCGCCAATCAGAAGGACGGCGCTTCCTAATGAGAACAATGCTTCTAAGTCAGCTCGGACGATCGGCTTTTGACAAGCTTGGTAACAGGACGCTATGACTATAGGTTGATGACCAGTCATAGCTAGGAGGCAACAAGATGCTTCCATATTAACAAGAGTCGGGGTAGGTAGGGGGATGCAGTGCAGGGACCTTTTGTAATAGATAAGAGTGCCTCCCCCACGGGAGTTCACTCTATCATCACGTACCGTTCTGTAATTGGCAAACCTAGGGTTCGCCTTCCCCGGTTTTAGAAGGGTCTCCTGCACGCATATAATGTCGATAAGGTGGGTGCAACAAAAGTCGTGGACAAGGTCACGTTGTCTAAAGAAACCGTTAGCGTTGAATGACGCTAACGAAACTGAGCGCGGTTTCGTGCGTGCGGTTGTACTACCCATAGTGGTTGTACTGGGGAGGGGCCTGGGGAACGAAGCGCTTAAGGGCGCTAAGTAAATTCGCGTGTTCCAATGTATATTGGATCACGTCCGCTGGGGATTGAGCGAAGTGCATCTTGTGCGCTAGCTCGCGGACTTCGTTGATGTCAATAGACATCGCCAGGTCGCTGACTAGTTTGATGTCCTCTTGAAGAGAGGCATCCATCAGCGGCATGGGTGGGGCTTGTGGCCGAGGAATGGCGCGGGGAGGAGGGGCGCGAACGGAGTTGGCAACGGGTGCCGGGAGCGCGGGGCGAGCCGGGGCCGGTGCGCGGGCAGGGGCCGGGGCGCGGGCGGGAGCGGGTGCGGGCGCGCGGGCCGGGGCGCGGGCGGGAGTGATGGTCTTTACCATACTGGGTGGTTTAGACCATGCGTTACGGGCGGGGAGCGGCGCGGGTATTACCTGTGAAGCAGGTATTACCGACAGCTTAGGGCTGACCCGTTGGTAACGGTCATGTGAGGGACGGGTCGGCCTATGCCTTGCCACCCTGTGGTTTATGCGTGGTGCTTTTGGGCAGCCGCGGTAATTCGCGGTATGTCCTTGAGCACCGCATAGAACGCAGCTGGGTGGGTCCGGCGAGTCCCGAGTGCGAGTGCACGCCGCTGTCGCGTGATCGCCTAGGCACTTGACGCACCTAGCGCGAGCGAAACAGAAGCGGGAGGCGTGACCGTACAATTGGCAGTTGTGACACTGCGAGGGACTTCCATTTTTAAATGGGGCTTGTACGTCTAACCCAGAGAGGCCGCAGACCTTTTTTAAATTAAAAATGGCCTTGCCCTCTGGTGTACGGTCTAGTACTACGAGTACTAGGTCATATGGACTGCGGTCCTTCCCGCTGTACATGCGGTGAACCGCATGCACTGGGAAGTCTTGTGCTTTAAGGTCGTCACATACCGCATCGGTATGTATCTCCTTAGGCACACCGCGAATCACAACGCGAAGGACTTTCTCCTCTTCGAGCGCATAAGTGTGAAAACTTATGCTCTCTTTACGGAGGAGCTTTGTTAGCGCTCTGTGGTCGCTACTAGTGGGCACTTGGACTTTAATGCCCTGCTGCGTGGAGCGGGCATTAGTATAATGGATCCCACGATCCGAAACTAAGCGGGACAGCATGTCCCATTTGCTTTTGTCCTGAATGAACAAAGGCGGAGGCGGTTTTTCGCGACGTGCGCTCGCGTCCTGAGGGGACGCGGCGGTTGAAACCGGAGCGGAGGGAGGAGACGCGGGGCGCGGGGCGGGGGTCGGTTTTTTGCCGGAGGCGGGGGCCTTTGCGGGTGCCTTGGCGGGAGGGGCGGAAGTGGCGCAACTAGCGGCTTTGGGCGCGCGCTTGCGTTTGCGATCTACGACGGTGTAACCGTCGTTATCGGAATCAGAGTCCGTGCGTGAGGCGCCGGCCTGATCTACCTCCATGTCCGTTTCGGATTCCGAAACGGTCTCGACAATGGCGTAGGAGGGACGGGTACTCGCTGACCTCCCGATCGGTGAGCGAGAGCGAGACCGTTCACGGGGAGGGGCTGCCACCGTGCGTCTATTGTCGGGCCCGGGAGCGGGCGAAGTAGGGCTATCCTCTGAATAGGATCGGGTCAAGGGAGGAACGCTGGCCTCCGGGTTTGAAGTCCCGGAGGGAGCGATGAGAGTGTCCGTGAGGCGGGCATTCTCTTCCTCTTCAAGCAGTTGCATATGTGCAACGTATAGATCGGGGTGGCGGAGGGCGAAGGTCTGAAGGACCTGCACCTCACCGTTAGAGGGACGGGACTGCATCCTGAGGGGAATACTCAGGACGCCCTATCAAGGGTTTGAATTCCCTCACACACCTTGTGAGCTCACTGTGTGAGAGGGAGTGTGTACCTAAGGTGTGCCCTAGTTGTGTACCCTCTCCGAGCTTTTTTCTCGGCGGAGAGGGGTGCTCCTAAGCGCTACTCCGGGGTTGACTAGGGGCGACCCCAAGGCCAGTAATCCCGGAGCCCAGCTTGCTTCGGCTGACCCGTGAAGCGGGAAAGGCCACGGTGCAAGGTTAAACCAAAACAACAACAGTGGCCGTTGTCACCGTAGGGTGTCACACTGCGACCGCAGCAAATGGCGGATTTGATCGTTCAGACGGGTTTGGCTGAAGCTACCCCACGCCTGAACGACGTCGCTTAACAGCACAAAGTGTGTTGTTACGCGACTGTTACTATGTTGTGTCGGGTAGTAAAGTGGTGAAATGCGCACCGAAAAGTGCGGTCAAAACAAGACCACCAGCCCGATATGATGTTGTTCGTCCGAAACAAGGGACTTGGGTAGGTGGTAATGCCTGACGTTTTAGAGCGCCTCTGCGCGACGGCACGGCGAGCTCGTAGCTCGCGTTGCTCGGCGTTCGGCGGCTGCTCAGCTTCTGCACACAAAACAAAAACTTCGTCAGGACTGCGTATTCCAAGGCACTGGTCTGCAACTAGCGTCGGAACGATGACCCGAGTGAGACGGCAATAGTGCGGGGACTATTGCGGTCTCACTGGGAGATACTGGCGGAGCTGTAGACAGGTGTGCACGGCGTGGCGGCACAGGTCGGAATGTCCGAAAAAAGTCGACGCGTCACATCGACCAAGCGCTCTGATAAACGGTGATCAGTTTACCGTGCGGCACAACAACATTGTCTTGACGCGACCAATCGGATGCGATCAGTTCTAAGCGCCAAATCAATTAACCATTCCAATTGTAATAGGCAAATTGTGTGTGTTTTGTTAATTGTGAACTTAATGAATCCAAAATCAAAGCGTTAACTGTATGAGAGTTACAGTTCTTTACATATTTATTCATAGCTTCCTTACCAATCTTTTTCTTGCTGACCATATCACAAGCCTGTTAATTCATTAACTTAGCAATTGTCAACGGGTTGGACTTTTTTTTAAATTGTTTTATTAAATTGATAAATTGTCGAAAAAGTTTAATTTCTTTTTTCTACAACCTTCAAATTGAACATAATAATAACCTAAATTAAACACAATTGTGAAGTGAAGTGAGTCTCAAAAAAGCTAATATTGCATTTGTTTTTTAGAAACAGATTCTAGAACAATGACAAACACTATGCCTGATCGGAAAACACGCCATAATATTTCATTCGATAAAAAAAAATCATGAATACAATTCTAAGAGAGCCTAAAATTTCGCTCAAGTTTTGTGTCTATATAGTAAATCGTATCAATAGACATGTAATTTCTATTTATTATGTAGCAACCATGAGCTATAGTACCTACCTGAACCATATTTTTCCGTTTTTTATTTAAAACATTCGCTCACCCGAATGTGGCCTCTCCATCTAACGCCCTCAGTCTGACATTCTTTCAAGACCACGTCGTCTTAATACTTAATGAATATGCCTTGTAGTCTCCCTAATTGGATAATATTATTAAACTTAATTTTACTGGAGCAAAAACAGTAATTAGCAGTCTCGAGGAGACAGACAATCCTATCAGCTGTATATCCGCTTAGTGTAAAAGGATCAAGTACGGTAATAGACTTCCTGTCTACGTGACGTCATCGCAGCGGTGGATGGACAGGCTTCCCCGTCTCGTGGTACGGTACGTCTACCGACGTGACGAGAAAGGTAATTCGATCAAATGATTAGGACACGAGTACAGTAATGGCAGGAATGCTAATTGAACTATTGGAATTATCTCCACTGACGCTTAAGGAGTGCACTTACTTACGACACTAGTTTAAATACCAGTACTAGTTTAGTACTAGTTAGATACTAGTTTATACTAGTTTAGTACTAGTTTGATACTAGTTTAGTACTAGTTTGATTTATTTATTTCAATTACCAGTTACATTTACAGCAACGCTAAGGCATGCAACTAGATAACAATTAGAGAACAACTAGAATTATTATTTTTATATGACAAACTATCATAGAGTCAATTTATCAATTGATAATTATTATGTTTTTTTTATTCTAGTTTAGTACTAGTTTTATACTAGTTTGATACTAGTTTAATACTTGTTTTATACTAGTTTAAATACTATAACTAGTTTAGTACTGGTTAATTACTAGAACTGGTTTAATTCTAGTTTATATACTAGAGCTAGTTCAGTAGATAATAGTTCATATATACTAATACTAGTTTATATGTCGCAGGCGATAGGGCATTTTGTGAATGTTCGCCGGTCTAGGTACCACCCTCAGTAGTAAAGCAGCTATCAAGCACTTAATGGTGTATTCCGGTAGTTGTTCTTGGTGTAGGTAGAGACTGTAGGTTAACATACATATAATCATGCCTGTATTCGCCGAAGGGGTAGGCAGAGGCGTGTACCCACGATACGCCAATTGGGTTTTTTGTCCCATGCCATGGGGGCGAGCCTATTGCCATTTACCGGGTATAGTTTCAGGGTCATACAAAATGTTTTTTCTAACACACGGGACGAAACACCAGAAAATATTACGAATAATATGTTTACGCTAACAACATAAGACAGGTACAAAAAAACATCTTATATGAAACCCTGGCAGAGCAATAAGCTGGTAGCAGTACAGCCCTATTGTACGCTAAATCTGTGGCTTAATGCTCACAACACGCGGGTTAAACCTATTTGTTATTGACCACAACATCTCTTACAAACAGGTGCAATTGTAGTCAATGGTTATCAGATATAAAAAAAACTTAAGTATCTTGGGTAGGCCAGGTATATTAATTCATCATCATCAACATCACATCAACCGGAACTGAACACTGTTGAACAAGGTCTCCCCTATTGGAATTTGCCATAATCCCTACGCTTGGCAGGCGTCTTGGGGATCGCAGTATAACTTGTCAGTTCTTCAGAAAGTTCTTCCCACCTTCCGATATTTTTCCCTTAGTCGCCTCTTACATTACATACGGTAAGAAATGGGGAGGGAGAGGGGGTAACATTCTACCCCGACGCCCTACTACGAGTATTAATTAGTTGGATAATATTTTGTATGATGTAAGAGCATATTCGCATGGCTAGTTTTCAAGTAGTAAATCTAATTATGAAAATCTAATTTTCAATGTTTTCGGAATGTCCATATGCTTGTTGTTGTGCAACTTACCATCTTTAATCACACCATCACCTACGAATAGTCAGACAGAGGTTTAAAGCTGGCATGAATAGAAAGATGAGGCCACCTGTGCTTTATCCAAAGAAGCTACTAAAATAGGAGTAATAGTAGTTTCTCAATTCAACTCATTTTAAATGAATGTATTCTTAGAAACTGTGAACCAATTAGATGATTTTGACTTTCTTCATTCAAAATGGTGATGTCCTGTTTACAAATTTTTTGGTAACTTAACCCCTGTAGCAGTATTTTTTTAATTACAGAAATTAAAAGAGTATGGCCAGGCAAAACGATAATGTTGTTAAACTTAAAGTAATATTTGAGTATGTTTTTTTTTCTTCCAAAATTAACTTTGTAACAAACCTAAGGCAAAAGAACATATATTGTCAACCTTTTCAATTCTTTTAAAACACAATCGTTTTTATGACTCCTAAATTATAGGTCAAAATGTTCAGAAAAGGTTTTTGTTAAGTTAGGTGGGGATTATGGGCAACACTCCCTCCAATGTCAAAAACTTTTTTCAACTGTATGCGTCTTCCGGCTGTTTACGAGATATTCAATTAATATTGCAGTGGTGACATTATTCCAACAATAATCTCATAAGGTGTACCTTCGCATTCAGAAATTTTGTCGTACACAACGAGAAATAAAATTATTTCAAAAAGTATATGTTTATAAATGGCATGCCCTTGAGGTACCGGGCTAGAATATCACCCCCATCATGTAGGTGTCGTAAGAGGCGACTAATGGTAAAATACCCGAAGGTGGGCAGCAGTAACTTCTGAAGAACTGATATCTTACTCTGCGATTAAAGGAGGAGGCTCTGTTTAGCAGCGGACAATCAGGCTGATACATTACAGTACGTATATGACTTCCTACTTACACCTAAAAGCTAAATAAATATTATTTTTTTGCAGTTTTTAATTAAAATATAATCCCTTTATTAACTACAAACTATATACTTACATCACTACAGCTACTACAATTAAAGCAACCAGACAACCTACAGTCATTGCAGACTCACAGGCAGTACAAACGCTCAGCCCACTACCAGTTTACAGCGTGCCCAGCATGCTGTCAGCATTGCCCCTTTGAATTTTTATACGTTAAGCCAAATAGGTGTCAGGCAGGATATAACGTCGCATCGACCAAGCGCTCTGATAAGTTTTGGGAAATACGTTGAGCTCCCGGTCCCCACGGACCCAACAACTCTACACCAAACGGATCAAATATGTAACCGCTACCGAGGTTACTTTACTCCACTGTATCTATACAATTATACTTAAGACTCTTTCTTATGGAATAAAATCATAACAAATAGTATAAGAACGGTTGGATAAACAAAGGATCTAATACCCGGCCAAAGAGATGAAAATGAGAATAACCAACAGATATAGAAGATACAAAGCTAATACGTAATGGCACTAACGGCGTAGTTCAATAAATTCCAACCGAGTCGACCAGATTCCTACAATGCTTCGCTACGAATCAATGGAGCCTTCGTCTCGGTGCTCTTTATTATGTGTCTTGTGGCCCGGGCCACGGAAAAACCGCACGATTGCATTTGCAAGTGTGCCCGTTAAGCGATATTTTTAAACGTTAACTCCTCTGGATATATATTGGGGCCTAAAGTAACCAATGAAGGTGATTTTGTCTAAGTATTTAAAACTGACAAACAGGAAAAGTTCTCTATTCTACCAGTTTTTTTTTTGCGAACGTAACCTCATATAGCTATCCCATCAGTAGTTAAACGATTTGGATGATCTTTTGTTTGGAAACAGGTGAGATCACATAAAAAAAAACTAGAATTCCCACAAACAAACCCCTACCCAGGGGTTACTCGCGATTTTCTCCATTTGCGTTTTTCCCCGCATAGTAATACAAATAACATGAACAATGAAATCCCCGCATTTTTCTGTAAAATCTATAAAAAAAGAAAGGTAAATTAAATAATGTAGACCCAGTATCTTTAAAAGTTATTTATTAACGATATAAAATAATTGAAAAGAATTAATAAAACATGAATAAGTATATATACGTTCATAAATATTCACTTGTACTAAATATATTATATACAAGAATATAACCACATGTCAAAAGACAAAGTAAGTATCAAACTGAATATGATTAAAAAATAAACGATTTGAAAGAAACCTTAGAATTTGTTAAAAAATAGAAATTGAGTTAAACCAATTAAAATGTGAATATAGATAAATATCGTTATTTTGAAATAATGAAATACGTTTTTATTATTTTACCAAGCCAAATTCGCATTCTGGAATAGTACTATGGGGCTATAAATTGTAACAAAGAGCGTTAATCGAATCAGCGTTCTATTTATATGTTACAAACATAAGCAATACAAAAAATGCAATCGTAAATTAAAGGAATTAAACTGTTTCATAAAAAGTATGTTCTCCCATTACTTCGAGTTTTCTACCTTAACGAAATTGTCAAATTCATATATGGGAATTTCATATATTAATTACCTATAGGTCATGGTGTGGTATCTTTATGAGAGAACGAGATAAATTGTTCACTTGGAGTAGCCCAACTGGCCAAGTATTGAGAGATATTTATTGTTTCTGAGACTTTTTCAACGCCAATCATCATCATTGTAAACAACAGCTGTTAAACGTCCACGAGAGGAGGGTGAACTTATAATCCCCATGCTTGGCAAGCGTCTTGCAGATCAACAACAGTAGAAGAGTGGAATAAGTAACATTCTCCAAGGAGTCATCGCGACATCGAATACGGGAAAAAAATTATGGAAGCGTGGGACAGCAATAAAAGGTTTTGATTATATGGTTATTTTTCAAATATCTTTTTAAGGTTCCGTACGAGACGATGTGTTCTTTTACTAAGCCTACGCTGTCCACCAGGTCTGTCTTTATTGGTATGTATATTTTGATCCTTAATTCGCGTTATTATGAATCCGCGTTATTATGATGGATTGCCTGATGCATAACAAAAAAAACACAAACTAAAGGTACAAGAAACATTTTTAAGGGGTATTGTTATTGCTCTACCCTAATCATAATGACTATAAAGTATATAAAGAATTATAAAATAATTTTATTTAGTGCAAGAGATTTTGATTGATGGAGCGGTGTTTTCATGGCCCATCGAAAGGAATATCGGATAACGTTGTTCAAGCCATTATTATATACATAACATGGGACATATGAATATGGCACAGTTAAAAGATTTATGGCATCGTTATGTGTTTCCAAAGTCGTGAATGTAATCGATAAAAAGCTTTGAGAGAAAATTGGCATGTGTGAAACAATATTCAAACTTGAAGTTATTATCTTATTGGAGTTATTATGTAATTCAATTCAGTTAAATTGCAATTAATCACGGTGAATTGTTCTTATAAATATTATTTTTATAGTTTTGTATAACACACTTACTTCCTCTCCCACTAAAAAACTTTCGTATTTACAATATCATTGTGATTTTCGAGGACTTATATCTTTTAATTAGAATAGAATTTTCTAAGACAAAAATATACTGTCATGATTTTTTTAAAAGGATCTTTTTAATACCGTTTCTAAAGACTTAAGTAGATTAAAACATCTTGAGACCAGCAAATACGATTCTTAACCACAGATACACATCAACTTGATTGTACACCGTTTAATAGCAATTTCATACACAGCTCTTTCAGAGGTTAAAGTACTACGGCACAACTAATTACTTACTCATTACCCACTGGCTATAACTTCAAACTCCTCAAAGTTTCACATAGGCAAAGTTGCCATAAACATGATTTACCTAATTACTATTCCATCTACAACGAGGGACAGCGCCAGTAAAGAATAAAATACCAATAACATGCTAATTACATTTTATTGAGTTATAATATTTTCATTCTACATAAATATTAGTTTACCAATTAATTTTATAGGCCGAGTTAAGAGGTATTTATAGTTATGTCGTAATTAAACTGCACCACACAGTCTACTACATTTCAGCATATTTTTTATTGCCTGTGTCATCTTGCGGCCTTCGAACAAAAATTATATAAATCGAACCTCCGCGACTCTTGATTGCGATGTTTGAGTTTGGAGATAATACTTTGTGAAATTGGAAAAGGATTTTAGTTTTATAATCAGCAAGTTGAACGGAACGTTTTTGTAATTATTCAAATGGAACATCAATTATTATAACAGTGACTCAAATAAATGTTAGTGTAGTTTTTTTATCAGCAGGAAATTTTCAGGTACAGTTTTATGGAACTATTAGCGGTAAATGGTAATTAGGCTTACCCGCTATTTATTATGTGTCTTGTGGCCCGGGCCACGGAAAAACCGCACGATTGCATTTGCAAGTGTGCCCGTTAAGCGATATTTTTAAACGTTAACTCCTCTGGATATATATTGGGGC
This sequence comes from Plagodis dolabraria, assembly GCA_963854805.1. Classification (NCBI taxonomy): domain Eukaryota; kingdom Metazoa; phylum Arthropoda; class Insecta; order Lepidoptera; family Geometridae; genus Plagodis; species Plagodis dolabraria. The sequence continues at coordinate 20,819,910 of OY978448.1, read as the reverse complement.
CTAAAGTAACCAATGAAGGTGATTTTGTCTAAGTATTTAAAACTGACAAACAGGAAAAGTTCTCTATTCTACCAGTTTTTTTTTTGCGAACGTAACCTCATATAGCTATCCCATCAGTAGTTAAACGATTTGGATGATCTTTTGTTTGGAAACAGGTGAGATCACATAAAAAAAAACTAGAATTCCCACAAACAAACCCCTACCCAGGGGTTACTCGCGATTTTCTCCATTTGCGTTTTTCCCCGCATAGTAATACAAATAACATGAACAATGAAATCCCCGCATTTTTCTGTAAAATCTATAAAAAAAGAAAGGTAAATTAAATAATGTAGACCCAGTATCTTTAAAAGTTATTTATTAACGATATAAAATAATTGAAAAGAATTAATAAAACATGAATAAGTATATATACGTTCATAAATATTCACTTGTACTAAATATATTATATACAAGAATATAACCACATGTCAAAAGACAAAGTAAGTATCAAACTGAATATGATTAAAAAATAAACGATTTGAAAGAAACCTTAGAATTTGTTAAAAAATAGAAATTGAGTTAAACCAATTAAAATGTGAATATAGATAAATATCGTTATTTTGAAATAATGAAATACGTTTTTATTATTTTACCAAGCCAAATTCGCATTCTGGAATAGTACTATGGGGCTATAAATTGTAACAAAGAGCGTTAATCGAATCAGCGTTCTATTTATATGTTACAAACATAAGCAATACAAAAAATGCAATCGTAAATTAAAGGAATTAAACTGTTTCATAAAAAGTATGTTCTCCCATTACTTCGAGTTTTCTACCTTAACGAAATTGTCAAATTCATATATGGGAATTTCATATATTAATTACCTATAGGTCATGGTGTGGTATCTTTATGAGAGAACGAGATAAATTGTTCACTTGGAGTAGCCCAACTGGCCAAGTATTGAGAGATATTTATTGTTTCTGAGACTTTTTCAACGCCAATCATCATCATTGTAAACAACAGCTGTTAAACGTCCACGAGAGGAGGGTGAACTTATAATCCCCATGCTTGGCAAGCGTCTTGCAGATCAACAACAGTAGAAGAGTGGAATAAGTAACATTCTCCAAGGAGTCATCGCGACATCGAATACGGGAAAAAAATTATGGAAGCGTGGGACAGCAATAAAAGGTTTTGATTATATGGTTATTTTTCAAATATCTTTTTAAGGTTCCGTACGAGACGATGTGTTCTTTTACTAAGCCTACGCTGTCCACCAGGTCTGTCTTTATTGGTATGTATATTTTGATCCTTAATTCGCGTTATTATGAATCCGCGTTATTATGATGGATTGCCTGATGCATAACAAAAAAAACACAAACTAAAGGTACAAGAAACATTTTTAAGGGGTATTGTTATTGCTCTACCCTAATCATAATGACTATAAAGTATATAAAGAATTATAAAATAATTTTATTTAGTGCAAGAGATTTTGATTGATGGAGCGGTGTTTTCATGGCCCATCGAAAGGAATATCGGATAACGTTGTTCAAGCCATTATTATATACATAACATGGGACATATGAATATGGCACAGTTAAAAGATTTATGGCATCGTTATGTGTTTCCAAAGTCGTGAATGTAATCGATAAAAAGCTTTGAGAGAAAATTGGCATGTGTGAAACAATATTCAAACTTGAAGGAAGTGTTTTTAGAGTTCTATACTAGAAAAACGGGACCCTATTTCTAATCATCGCCTGTCCGTCCATCCGTCCGACCTCTGATGACCATCTTTGGAACCATAGAGATATAAAATACTATTCTTTTCTGTGTTTGGAACTATAATAGGTGTGATTGAAATATTCAGAATATGTCTTGGTATGGCGGATTGCCTAACGAATAACGAAAAGTTCAAAATAAGGTCATAAAAACGGTAACACATTACAAGCTTCAAACTTGGTACGATATAGTCCAATATCTATTATTTAGTAACAAATGATAATCGGCCAATTGCGGATCGGACTCCCGTTAAGGATCTATATGAAAAAGTAATGCTTTTTGATACTTTTTGGTTTATACGGAACCCACGATATACCAAGCCACCTCTTATTTGGGCGGTTATTTGTAAGTGGGATAACGGCAAAGTAACGCCTGAACGACGAGTTCAGCAACTTTTATCAGAATCTTCAGAACTCTTCCACGCAATGGTGATAATTGGAGACCAGGATAGCACTATACACTTCCGCGTGCTGATAAAGAGGAGACAGCACGCAATGGTCAAAACTTTTTTTTGGTTATCTGGTTTTGGTTATCTATTGAACGCGTGTTATACCAATAAGTTAATTATAGTGCATGTATTTTTGTAAAATATATTATAAACAAATTCACTGTTGAAGAATTGCCTTCCAAATACCTAATTTCTAGCAAATTGCACCCTTTATTCAAAGCTTGCTACAGCACCTAAATTAGAAGCTCGCTGACAGCGAGTACAAAAATCATACAAACTACCGTTGAAATAAGGATCGTTTCCGCGACGTGGCAATTACGTTAATATAATAAATATAAATGCGCAAGAATCACACAAAACTTTACTAAAGATTTATTTCGACTATTATCAAAAGCCCTATCTTTTGGTGTAAGAATCTATTATAAAGCATTTTTTGTTATAACGATATACTATAGTATAGACGATAGAAAAATACGTTTTTAATCGTAATGTAGCAAATAATATAATAATAATAATAATAATAATAATCTTTATTGCCACAAAAGAAAATTACAATATTTACAATGCATAACCATAATTAATACAAACATTTTATAGGCCACTTATTGTATGATGAACCTAAGATGCCTAAGCTAGACTTAAGAAAGCCTGTAATATAGGCATCTGCGATTCCCCTAGTTACATATCATATTATTTGTTAAAATGTTTGCTTGTGTATGAATGAACGCGCATGAGGGTGCATGTGCGTGTGTGTTTGTGTGTGTGTGTGTGTGTGTGGTGTGTGTGTATATATATGCGGAATGAGGAGTGCAGTTAAGTGAGTGCTCTTATTGGAGTTATTATGTAATTCAATTCAGTTAAATTGCAATTAATCACGGTGAATTGTTCTTATAAATATTATTTTTATAGTTTTGTATAACACACTTACTTCCTCTCCCACTAAAAAACTTTCGTATTTACAATATCATTGTGATTTTCGAGGACTTATATCTTTTAATTAGAATAGAATTTTCTAAGACAAAAATATACTGTCATGATTTTTTTAAAAGGATCTTTTTAATACCGTTTCTAAAGACTTAAGTAGATTAAAACATCTTGAGACCAGCAAATACGATTCTTAACCACAGATACACATCAACTTGATTGTACACCGTTTAATAGCAATTTCATACACAGCTCTTTCAGAGGTTAAAGTACTACGGCACAACTAATTACTTACTCATTACCCACTGGCTATAACTTCAAACTCCTCAAAGTTTCACATAGGCAAAGTTGCCATAAACATGATTTACCTAATTACTATTCCATCTACAACGAGGGACAGCGCCAGTAAAGAATAAAATACCAATAACATGCTAATTACATTTTATTGAGTTATAATATTTTCATTCTACATAAATATTAGTTTACCAATTAATTTTATAGGCCGAGTTAAGAGGTATTTATAGTTATGTCGTAATTAAACTGCACCACACAGTCTACTACATTTCAGCATATTTTTTATTGCCTGTGTCATCTTGCGGCCTTCGAACAAAAATTATATAAATCGAACCTCCGCGACTCTTGATTGCGATGTTTGAGTTTGGAGATAATACTTTGTGAAATTGGAAAAGGATTTTAGTTTTATAATCAGCAAGTTGAACGGAACGTTTTTGTAATTATTCAAATGGAACATCAATTATTATAACAGTGACTCAAATAAATGTTAGTGTAGTTTTTTTATCAGCAGGAAATTTTCAGGTACAGTTTTATGGAACTATTAGCGGTAAATGGTAATTAGGCTTACCCGCTATACTTTTAGAAATGTGAGCGTGTGTTTACCAAACACTTGCGGAGAAATAGCGTTTAAATATTTGGCCAAATATCACAGTCCCGTACAATAGGATCTAAGCCTGTTGTCATTTACTATAACGGTTGATTGTTTCATAATTAAATTCATTAATCACCGGTTAGTTACTGATAATTCTGAATTAAGTTTGTGGTCGTTTTAAAGGTAGCGTATAAAAAGCCTAGTTCACTAGGTTGATTTTTCAATACCTAATAAGATAGCAATGTGTATACTTGTAACCGAAATAAAATGTAATGTACTTATGTTGGTGTCAAATTAACTACTGTAATTGGATTTCAATTCATTTGGATAACATTTTACTGAGAACATAATATTATCTAAATTATAAAACTGGGCCCAAACAACAAAAGTTTACAAATAATCAAATCCCACTGTATTCCGAGTATGAATTATCTAAATGCATTTTTGATTTACCCAGGTTTTTTTTTATTTATGACGTATGAACTCTTTGAACTCAGCAAATTTAACTTAATTTTGAACCCCAATTTACCATTTAAATGGGGGTGGAATTTCCAAAATCTTATTGTATAGGACCACACTGGACTACGGAACAAGCTCGAGGCCCGTCTGATGTTAAGCGGTATCCTCTACCTATAACAGATGCATTTCGTCACAAGTCACGAATCACACTGCGCCCGTCACCTTGAGATATAGTTGTTAAGTCTCATTTGCCTGTAATTTCACTGGCTCTCAAGGACTACTGCCGGAACACACCGTTGGGTGCTTGGCGACAGATTTTCTACTTGAGGGTGGTCGCTAGCCAGGCGGGAACTCGCAAAATACCGTTCCACCATGCGGTGAAGCTCAAGCCCGCGGCGGGATTGCTGCGCGACAGTCCATAGCCAATGCCACTGAGCCATCACTGCTTCATCATAATACACGTTAATGAATATTTTCCAAAATCCGAATCAGTTTACAAGTTACATGATTGAGATATCACTTCTCTACATTAAGGGAAACACGGAGTCCGACTGCGAACCTCCTGAGAGCAATTATATAGAAAATATTTTTTTTTTTTTCTTTTTTTTTTATGCCTGATAGGTTAGCCTTTGACCACTATCTCACCTGATGGTAAGTGATGATGTGGTCGAAGATGTTGTACAGGCTAATCTAGAATTACTGGCTCTCAAGGACAGCTGCCGGAACACACCGTTAGGTGCTTGGCGACAGATTTTCAACTTGAGGGTGGTAGCTAGCCAGGCGGGCATTCGCAAAGTGCCCTACCACCATGCTGTAACGACTGCCATCCTAAGACAACAACCGGGACCGACGGCTTAACGTGCCCTCCGAAGCACGGAAGCGCTCAGTAGTAATGTCACCAGCGGTCACCCATCCAACTCCTGACCGCGGCGGACGTTGCTTAACTTTGCTGATCGATTCAGAATGGCCAAGCAAACTTCGCTACGAGCGCTTCAAAAAATAAAAAATAGGCGTTGTCGTGAGAAAATTCTACCATACTGGAAGTTACCTAAAAATAATACGTAGGTTTTATTACCTTAAAAAGAGAAGATAGAGTTTGTTGTGGAACGATTCTCATTTCTACACCACACGCGAGATGAGTAACTTGTACGTCAAATTAAAAAAAATAACACCTGGGCGATTCACACCGTGGTGGTCGGAACCGGAAATGGGGTGAAACGTCCCAAACCATTAAAAGTGGGACTCTTACTTGTGTAACAATATAAGTCATGCATTATACATGCCTAATTCTAGTTTCAAATTTGGCTCAAGACGGATTAAAGTATATGCCAAGCTACGGGCAGCTACAGGTATTCGTAGGTGCTCCGTGTAATTTGATAAACAAGAGTTGTCGAGCACGTCACTGTCTATATCGATTGAGCCACCTACGATGGACGAAGGGCTTCCTGCGATGTAATACCAGGACTTGTGTATAATTAAAGTACTTACATAAGAAAAACTTTCCTTTGTTACTCGCGACTCGAGGCGCACTTATTTAATAAAAACTTTAACTTGACTTCCCAGGAATTCATATCTTTAAATTGCTTCATTTTAAATATATAAACGAGCTAGCTGTTTCTTTTAATATGCAGTTAACATTATTTAAACAAATCAAATATGAGTGTATGAAAAATGCAAGTTGCGCCGACTCCAATTAGCGAGATAAGATCAGTAGAATTATATAAAGAAACGTCAACGATTCAGTACCTGTTCTAATAATATTACTTAAACGGAACAAAGGTAGGTACATAATTAAATAACTATTTGGTTTTTGCTTAGCTTTTTAAGAAAATCCGGGATAGTCCCGGAATAAGGTGTCTTGTCCCGTGTCCAGTAAGAAAATCCGGGATAGTCCCGGAATAAGGTGTCTTGTCCAATCTTACTGACACTAATATTATGCAAAGCACGGTGCACGCTGGCCGTGTGTGTGTTCATAATTAGTTGATAGTCATCCTTAAAGAATGGCTTAAAACATTTTAAATTAAATTTTATATTATATCGATTTATTACTTAATTATGTGACCGACCACTTCACCCTTAACTTGTCAGTTCAACTGATGATTTCAGATTTGAACTTAAAGTAAAAATAGCAACTCCCTTTCTAACCCCAGTAATGTTCAGGAATTGATTAACCTTGATCTGGCAACCCTAGTCATAGGTGACTTAGTTTCGTTAACCTAAGTACATCCCACGTATATCGTAGTCAGTGGCGATGGATAAAGACGAGTGTTGAACTCAAAACTAATAACGGCTGCTTTACAACTCTTAATGGAACTAAATAGAAATAAATAGAAGACGGTTTCATTAAGCCAAATGACATGCTAAGCGGATAATCCATCTACGGCTAAATGGAAGGTGAGGTGTGGGTGGACTCCTGCCCGTTACAACTAAAAGCCCGTTAGTCGTCCCAAACATTTCATTTCAAATAAATAACCTTTCGACCGCGATATGTCGTTAAACTGCCGCGACTTCGACTGGTCGTTAAACTGCCACTGTACGATTCCTAGTGAGGAAAATGCTTGAATGTGTACCACCGCTTCGTCTGATTTTGTTACTGAACAATAATTGTTTGCATTGCTGTCTTTCAACTTAATGGACAAAGTACTGTATCAGCCGGATTGTCCCCTGCTAAACACAGCCCCGCCTTAATTCCCACGCTTGGCAGGTCTCTTGGGGATCGCAGTTTAAGATATCAGTTCTTCAGAAACGACAAAGTAGATACTGAAAATAGAGACTCATAAAATATTGCCGTGCAGTACCTTTTTCAGCATTTACGTAGTGTTGTGTGGATCTATACAGTTGTCTTAAAAAATCGGCCAAATGCGAGTCGGACCCGCTCACGAAGGGTTCCGTACCATTAGCTATACAACATTAGACTTCATATTTTAACCTATTTTTGTTTTAACGTGCGCGAGTCCAACTCGCACTTTTTGTATTTGTTGTTATAGCGGAAACAGAAATACATCATCAGTGAAAATTTCAACTGTCTAGCTGTCACCGTTCTTGAGATACAGACTGGTGACAGACGGACGGACAGCGAAGTCTCAGCAATAGGGTCCCGTTTTTACCGTTGGGTGCGGAACCCTAAAATACAACTTAAGGACACACACATTTATTTTATTTGAAAAAAAAAAATATTAATTTACACGTTGACTTACAAGTTCTCGCAACTCACTTTTGCTATTAATTTGGGTAGAGGATCCTAGAATTATCACAATAAATCTGATCACTTAATTTTGGAAGCCACCGTTTATATAGAGAAAAATACTGCTGACAACGCGTAAATAGTTATGTGAGGGATTCGGGCCTAGAACAGCAATATATTAGAACAGTTAACAACACATAGTATTTTTTTGTGGTTGATTGTTTAGCTGTTGACCACTACACTTAATAGTAAGTTATCAGTAATACGGTGGAGGATGGCAAACAAGCTTAGCCTAGCATAACTAGCATTGTTAGCTCTCAAAAACAGCTGTTTTAGTAGCAGTAGAATTCTTAATGCGAGTTCGTCTGGGACACTACTGCCACCATACCTGTTCTACCGCCAAGCAGTAATGTTCGCATTATTGTGTTCCGGTTTGAAGGGTATGGGTGCCGGTGAAATTACAGTCAAATGAGACTTAACAATTGTATGTCTCAGGATGATGGTCGTAGTGCAGTTCGCCACTTGTGACTGACTGCACCTGTTATAGTCAGAGGTTACCGCTTAACACAAGTTAGCGGAGGCGTCCACAAAAGCATTAACAAAATAAAGAAAACTTGACTGATTTTCTACTTTATAGTGACATTAACAAAATAAAGAAAACTTGACTGATTTTCTACTTTATAGTGACATTAACAAAATAAAGAAATCTTGACTGAGTTTCTACTAGATCATTAAGAAAATAAAGAAAACTTGACTGATTTTCTACTTTATAGTGACATTAACAAAATAAAGAAATCTTGACTGAGTTTCTACTAGATCATTAACAAAATAAAGAAAACTTGACTGATTTTCTACTTTATAGTGACATTAACAAAATAAAGAAATCTTGACTGAGTTTCTACTAGATCATTAAGAAAATAAAGAAAACTTGACTGATTTTCTACTTTATAGTGACATTAACAAAATAAAGAAATCTTGACTGAGTTTCTACTAGATCATTAACAAAATAAAGAAAACTTGACTGATTTTCTACTTTATAGTGACATTAACAAAATAAAGAAATCTTGACTGAGTTTCTACTAGATCATTAAGAAAATAAAGAAAACTTGACTGATTTTCTACTTTATAGTGACATTAACAAAATAAAGAAATCTTGACTGAGTTTCTACTAGATCATTAACAAAATAAAGAAAACTTGACTGATTTTATACTTTATAGTGACATTAACAAAATAAAGAAATCTTGACTGAGTTTCTACTAGATCATTAACAAAATAAAGAAAACTTGACTGATTTTCTACTTTATAGTGACATTAACAAAATAAAGAAATCTTGACTGAGTTTCTACTAGATCATTAACAAAATAAAGAAAACTTGACTGATTTTCTACTTTATAGTGACATTAACAAAATAAAGAAATCTTGACTGAGTTTCTACTAGATCATTAACAAAATAAAGAAAACTTGACTGATTTTCTACTTTATAGTGACATTAACAAAATAAAGAAATCTTGACTGAGTTTCTACTAGATCATTAAGAAAATAAAGAAAACTTGACTGATTTTCTACTTTATAGTGACATTAACAAAATAAAGAAATCTTGACTGAGTTTCTACTAGATCATTAACAAAATAAAGAAAACTTGACTGATTTTCTACTTTATAGTGACATTAACAAAATAAAGAAATCTTGACTGAGTTTCTACTAGATCATTAACAAAATAAAGAAAACTTGACTGATTTTCTACTTTATAGTGACATTAACAAAATAAAGAAATCTTGACTGAGTTTCTACTAGATCATTAAGAAAATAAAGAAAACTTGACTGATTTTCTACTTTATAGTGACATTAACAAAATAAAGAAATCTTGACTGAGTTTCTACTAGATCATTAACAAAATAAAGAAAACTTGACTGATTTTCTACTAGATAGTGATAATCAGCATTCAAGAAATTCCCTAACACTGCCCAAAATATTATTTCTGATATAATTATTATTTCAAATTGTGATGTTCCAATCTGAGTGTTCGATCGGAATGTCGGCCTTGATATGTGACCCTTAAGAACCAAATGCTTATGTAAAATAAATAAAGTATTGTGTAATGACCGATTTAAACACAACGACTGAATACCAATTTGTTGCAATGCCAACAAAATGTCCAACAAAGGAAATGACATTGATTGACTCGTCAGAGAGGAACGGTCTCTGCATTTGGATGGAGTTCGGGTGATTCAGTTAGTCGGTAATATATATAAATAAGCACTAACGTCATTTTGTAGTACATAATTGGTAGGTATATCACCAGAATGTATACGAGGATATTCAATGAAATCTGATCTGAAGCAATATTGTACCCACTTTACCTTGAAAGAGGGATAACGGTAGAAAGATGTTAAATTTTTTACAATAACGATAAATATTCCCTATTTTAATACGGTGTCAATTTTACCTAAGGCCCTGACTACATTATCGTCATATGCCGATAATTGCGTTAGCATAGCAACGATTTGGGCGATATTTTTCAACGGCGTTGTAACTGCAGTTTATAATAGCTCGGATATTGCTGCATCAAATATTGTTCGTTTAAAATGCACTTATAATGGCCCCAATCCTATTTCATCGAATATCGCGAACGTGACAAGATCAGACAGTAGCCTGTTTGGAGCCTTCCAAAAATAAAGATATAGTGTTCTATACAACTAAATTTAAAGAAACGAAAAATTATTAAAAAGTTTAAAATGGCAATGGACCGGACACATTACGGGAGAAGAACGAGAAATGGTTAACAGTAATATAAGATTGGTACCCCGGATATGGTAAAAGGAGAAAAGGGCTACAACAAAAACTCTGGGTATATGAATTTTAAAGAATCGCCGGACCAGAATGGTCTTGAAAGATGATAATTGTTCATGAGATCCTCAGTACCTTGAACTAAAAACTGTATACATTCTCAGCAATAAGGTCCAACTTTGTTTATGTATTTTATACTAAGTTATTTCTGGTTACTCACACGCTTCGTGCCATGCTCTGGAGAAACATTAATCTTAATATGTGACGAATTTATTATGTACTTTAAACCAATACGTCACTCCAAACGATATTTTCTACACCTCATTGATTAGAATGACACTTTAGTAGGAAAACGATATAAGGAACGAAACAGAGATCACTTTAAAACATTTTGCATTAATGTGTATCTTGAACGTGACCTTTGAATTAACTATGAAACATGGAATTGTGCAAATCACGAAATATTTTAGTATTTATAAATGTTATGAGAAGTTGGCAGGGAAACGACGTCTCATGTAATGAAAAAATGATTATTGGGGCCACGAAAATGACGAGAACTGCCAAAAGTTCACTTAATTGTTGTACTGACAGGAGTGAGGCTGGAGTTGAATATTAGCGAGAAATAAAGTAGAAGTGAAGATAGCATTGTCATTTAAAGTCTAAGATGTACTTAAAAAGACCTATCGGAATACCCTAAAAAGACGATCATCAGTCATATATATAACTAGTGGAAATTCATGGTAGGTACCTATCTGCCAACCTGTCATATAACAGGGCATTACGTCAGGACCAGGTCAGGTATGTATGAACATTACATTTAAATATTGCCTTTGTGAAAGCTCTTTCATGGTGTGGATGACGATATTTTTAGCTCTTTTCAAAGCTAATCGTTTTAAATGGATATGAAATATGTCAATTAGGTTTATTTCCCTCAAGGCCTTTTTGCGTACACCCACATCACGAGTACACAATATAGAAGTGTTTGGCTTGGTTCATTGAAAATATTTAGGTAATTTTTGTGAGTGATACTCAATTAAGCGTTTGGAAATGTGCCAGAGAATAATACACTGACCAGTCCAGCTAAAGCTTATTGCTCCAGTAATATTAAAGTACTTACCTAAATAAGAACTTTCTCGAGACCGGCGTTGAACCGTGAATTTGGAGCTTTAATCGATACGGCATGTTGAATTGTTGACCAGATATTTTTTTAAATTATAAAATTGAGTCAGATCTCATAAAAGAGTTATAATTATATTTAAATTAATTGTAATAAGGAAGGGAATACTGTAATAAGAGGATTAACGAAAACAAACTTATCTGACAACGTTTCTTTGATAACGCCTAACAATAATTTAATTTGACGCCTACACATTCTCTCTCTCTCTCTCTCTTGAGAGTTATCTTTCCTTTTAATCCTATTAAGATAATCGCAGCTTAGTTAAATCAACGAGTAAAAGAACTAAGAAAGAATGTTCTCATTAATGATAAATTTCCCTTTATTAGAGGAAATCAGCGCAGCGAATAGGGATTCATTCCGGTCTTAACAATCGTTTTCATCAGAGTTATTGCATTTTTGATGCCTATTTGTTCTAACGAAATGGTCCTTATGGTGTAGAAAATGTAAGATATTGTTAGTGCATCAATGCTTGTGAATGAAACCCATCAGTGATGGATACTGAAAATGACAAAGCGCAAACAAATGATACCTCTGCACTTTAAACGAGCCGATAAATTATTTAAAGATGTTTAAAGCTTTCTCTCTTCAACTAATCGCGTTATCTTTCAAAAACTTGGTACACATTGGTTACAACTACGCTATTAAAGTCAGTCATATATCCCGTGATATCATAAAAGAGAT